>VXBJ01000916.1:447981-563740 GCA_013400055.1 Nycticryphes semicollaris
GGGTCGCACCGGGCCCGCTCGCCAAGTCCGTCTCGGAGCAGCCAAACCCAGCCCCCTTGGGCTCGGGGTGGGCGGGGAGGGCCGGCCGGCCGGGCGCCTCTCCTGCAGGGAGCGGGAGGACGGGCGAAACTTTCCTCCACGGCAGCGGCGGAGGCACCACCGGCGGCCGAGGCGGGCTTTACCGGCATGGCCCCCGAAGCGCTGCAGCTCGGCACCTACAGCGGGGCGGCCGCCGCCGCCGCCCTGCTCCTCTGGGCCGNAGAGCCCGGGCGGTGGGGGGTCGGCTACGGGCTGGGGTCCGCATCCCGGATGGGCACCCGGGGAGGGGGGGAGAGCTGGTCTCGCCTTCCGTGGGTGCGTGGGAGTGGGTGCTCCAAAAGAAGGGGTTACAGGGAGCACCCAGCAGTTGGGCATGTGAGTAGAAGTGACCCTTTAGGTTGGTTTAAAAACCTGAGCGTTACTGGTGTGTAGGGAAAGGGACCCCGCCGGGGCCCTGGACAGCCTTCCCGAGGGGTCCAAGGTGCGCTGACCGTGTCTGCTGAGGAGAGGGGGACAAAGGCTGGGTTGCGACATGGTCCATCTGCTGACACTTTTCTGTGCCATGGTGGTACCCGTCAATGGTGGTGGCAAAACCCCCAGAGCTCAGGTCATCGGCATTTCGGTGACTTTGTTTCCCGTCTCAGTCGGTGTTGCCTTTAGTTTCTTTCAACTCCAGGATCTTCACAGAAGATACACATGTAGCTTCCCAGTAGGTACACATGTGTGTAGGGACACTAAGTTGCAGGGTTTGGGGGGGAAAGAAAAACGGTCTGGAACTACTCTTTCTCAACAGCACCCATTTCTCTACATGCTAAACATTTTCCTGGGTATTTTTCACTCGTGTTGCCGCTACTTGATGCTCTTCAGTGTTCTGTTCTGCAGCTGGTGGGTAAATCTGCGCGAAAGCTTGGTGGAGGAGGAGTGAAGAAGGGGAGAGAGCAGTAATCACCGATGTGCTTGCTTTTCTTTTTTTAATTGCATAATGAAACACATAGGAAATAAGAAATTTAATTCTAAGTAGTAAACAGTTACATTTCCTAATCATGAAAAGGTTCTTCAGAAGGCATAGAAAAGAAATTGCAGAATTAACATCGGAAAAGGGTTAGAAAGTCAATCTGGCAGCTTTTAGACCCTAACTTTGGGACTGTATATAAAAGGAATCAAATAACCGGGAAAAAACAGTGAAAATTGTTGTTTTTGATTCTGGTCACTGCCTGTAAACAGAGATGGATCATTTCCATGATGTCTGTTTTGGAACCAGTATTAGCACTATTTCATTTAAAGTGCCCAATCCATCCCTTAAGTAGAAGACATCCATCCCATTGTTCAAGTGGGGTCTCCCCAGTAAAACAAACTACTAGACAGAGTAATTTGGGATGTAGCTTCATGTTTTAGCTGAGCTTAACAATGAGCAGCTGCTGCTTGACTGATCACTCCTCCTCCTCCCTGCTGCTTATCGGATCCTAAAGGGGAGTTTAGCTCCCTAAAGGAAGTCAGCACAGAAAACAAGAGAGGAGCAGTGAGGACATGATCAGGCCAAATGGGATTGTGTGGCATTTTAGGACTAGAAGCTGATGTACTGGTTTAGCCATGAAGATGTCCCTGCGCGTTGCAGGGGGGTTGGACTAGATGATCTTTAAGTGTCCCTTCCAACCCAATCCATTCTATGATTACATGTTATAAAATCGTGCCCGTGATTACTAGAAATTCTAGTGCAACTGTAATGGGCTGAATTTTTTAATACGGAAATGGGGAAAGCTCTTGCTGTAAAGTTTTGAACCAGATGTGAGTGGCAGGCAAAAAGGAGTTGAAGAACCTATTTTGAATTATTTTCATACCTCTTGTGCCTGTAAGAGCTTTTTAAGTCAGCTCTTTAGAGTCTATATGGACATTTGTACTGCAACAGAACGATATTATACAGGAGGCCTCAGCTAGAAGGTGTATTGTCTGGCCCAAAACCCCCAAATTGTTGTTTGATTAATAAACAACTTCTTTCAATCCTGTGCTGCTTCACAAAGAAGCGTACAAAGCACCAGCACGCAAGCAAATGGAAATAAAAAGTGGGAAAACCCGTTGCCCTCTGTGTAGTGCAGTCCTCAGCACGAGTTGCTGGTGCAGAGGTGCTGTCCTGCTCCAGCAATATGTACAATTATTTTTGGGTTTTTTAGCAAAAAAAGAAGGAGAAAAAAAAATGTCCATGGTCTTGAGAGATGCATAGCAGCAGGAAGAAAAGTCATGCTAAGGCTGTATTTTAAAAAAATGAGGATAAGCTTCATTCCTGCTCATCAGGTTTGGTGCAAGTTTGTGAGCTCCTCTTCTTTATCAGTCCCTTATCTGTTTATCCATCCCCATGTGTCCTCCATGTGTCAGATTTCTCCTTTCTCTTTCTTCTGTTTTGAATCTAATGAACCCAGCAGCAGGTGGGGCTACTCCTCCCCCCCTACCCCTCACCCTGCTCAGGAATCAAAATAACCCATTTGGGAACTTGTTGACATAGGGGCTGTTGGCAAATTACTGTCTGAATAAACACCAAAGTCAAGGTTGTACTCTTGGTCATGGATCATACCCATTTGGACAGGAACAGGAGTAATTTTGTTTCTGTAGAGCTTGCCTGTGCTGGAAAAAAAAACATTGTTAAAAAACCTATGCATGTACTTTTATAGAAATTAATAAGTTGCCCAAGTGCTGGTGTATGCTTGTGCCCATGTGCAAACTCTTTATAGGGGGATTGGTGCGTTTAAGGAACCAAAATAAGCTTTACCAGAATAATCAGATTTAACAGCTTAACCACAACTATGCGTGGGTTCCAGTGAGGATAGCAACAGTAGTCGAATGTGTGTATATATAAATGAAGAGTTTAAATAAGTAAATATCCACCACTAAGTGCTAACTTGCTCCTCAGAGTTTGGTAAGTTTATTTTGCTGGATGATGCCTTTATCCTGCTTAGCTGCGGTGAAGCACAACCACCTACGAGGGTCTGAGGGCCTTAATGAGGGTTTTTATGTCCCAGAGAAGAATCATAGAATCATAGAATGGTTAGAGTTGGAAGGGACCTTAAAGATCATCCAGTTCCACACCCCTTCCATGAGCAGGGACACCTCCCACCAGACCAGGTTGCTCAAAGCCCCATCCAGCCTGGCCTTGAACCCCTCCAGGGATGGGGCAGCCACAGCTTCTCTGGGCAATCTGTTCCAGTATCTCATCACCCTCAAAATTAAGAATTTCTTTCTAGTGTCTAATCTAAATCTCCCCTCTTTCAGTTTAAAACCATTACCTCCTTTCCTATTGCTCCACTCCCTGAAGAAAACTCCCCAAACCATCCCTGATGTTCCTGAAGTAGAGGTTGCAGGTTTTATCCTTTCTTGTGTGTGAGGTGCTTCTGCTTCACCTCCTCTCAGGCTGCGTGTTCATTACAGGAGAAAAGATTTTGTCAGGAGAGGTGTTGGATTGATTTAACCTGCCGTTGCCTTTCTCTGTAGCATAGTTGGTGCATTCTGGTGTGCCCAGGTTTCAGGGTGAATTCAGTGCAGGTTTTCATGTGCTCTTGGGAGACAACAAGGAAAATGAAGAGGAATTTCCTTCTGTATAAATGTTTATCATTCCAGTGCTAGTGGCAGTAATAACACAAAGGAAAGTAATCGGAGCCTTTGCCAGGTTTCATATCACAGATGGTGAAGAAATAGAAGTAGAACAAAAGTTTCCTTAATCACAGAAAATTTTATTTTGAGTTAAACTTCGATGTCAAGTGAGGCTCGTTGCCTTCTGTATGCTGCAGAAAGATCTCCCTCTTACTGGTTATATGAGAAAAAGCCTCTCTAGGCTATTTGCTGGGGAAAATATTTTCTCCATCGGGAGCTTCCTTTGTGCCACCGCAGGGAAGTGTTTCTGCTGAGGCAAAACCTGATCGCTTCCTAGCCGGGAGAGGTATAGATTACTCTCTTTTGTAAAAAGACTGTCAGCTCCAGCTTTATGTTTCGGTTTGTGTTTTTTAGTTTTCACACTGTTTTTCCATGAGCTGTGAGGTCTCACAGAGCAGGAGGTGAGATGGCAGGTGAAGCCAGCTCCTGCTTCTCTTCCAGCAGGAATGCTGCCCAAGTCAGGGAAGGGCCCTCGACATCAACAGGGGTTGGCTTCTATAGATGTGAGACTATTCCACTTTCTCTTGCTCAAAAGGATGCTTAATTTTGGCTTCTAATCTTTATTGCAGTAACTGAAGGGGGTCTACAGGAGACATGAGGAGGAACGCTTTATCATGGAGTGTAGTGATAGCATGAGAGGTGATGGTTTTAAACTGGAAGAGGGGAGATTTAGATTAGATACTAAGCAGAAATTCTTTGCTGTGAGAGTAGTGAGGCACTGGAAGAGGTTGCCCAGAGAAGCTGTGGCTGCCCCATCCCTGGAGGGGTTCAAGGCCAGGCTGGATGGGGCTTGGAGCAACCTGGTCTGGTGGGAGGTGTCCCTGTCCATGGGAGGTGTCCCTGTCCGTGGCAGGGGGGTTGGAACTGGATGATCTTTAAGGTCCTTTCCAACTCTAACCATTCTATGACAATGTGTCCAAGACTGAAAATCATTACAAATTGTAACCAACACTTTGGGGACAAAGCCAGGACACTCTCTGCCTCCCTCCTCTCAGGGTCAAGAGGAAGAGGAAGAGGCTCAGGCTGACCTCAAATTAAAACCACCAGCTTTGGGGAAGGGGACAGCAGAGAGAAGCCAAACAAAGATTTTTGTGTCCATATTTATCCATTGAAATTGAGTCCTGCAGTCCTGAGGTTTCCATCCCAAGGTGTGTCAGATAAAGAAGATACAGACCCAACCTGGAAATACTTGTGAGAACTTTTATGTCAGCTTGGAATGTTAACCCATGTTAACATCAGTCCCCCACTGATGAAGAGGGTTTTGAAAATTATTCCCTCAGCTGCTCTATAGATTGTTGGTATTTTAATTATTTTGATGGGCTTCACAGAGAAGATTGCTTGTGAGGAATGATACACTGTACAGCACGTGTAACCTGGGTGGGTTTTACTGTTCGGCATTATAGGGATCCCCATGCTGGGTTGGACAAGGCACATGTATTCTAATGTATTATTTATGACCAGTTTCTAATGTGTCAGAACATGGTATAACAAAACCTTGAACAGTATGTTTGTAGATTAAAGTCAACAGAAGAAGAATTGATAAATTTCTCAGAAAGGATTTTACTACAGCCTTTATGGCTGTAGTTAAAGCCTTGTTGGAGTGAAGTGTCTTTCATTTTTTCCCTTTTATTCTGTCCTCTAAAATACCTCCAATCTATACAATCAGATTCGTCTAAGATGCTTTCTGCAAAAAATTGCTCTCTTGAACCCAGATAGATAATGCTGAAAAGAATATAGATTTCATCTTTGCCTTCAAGAACATCTTATCCTTCTCTGTGACAAGCTGTGAGCTTGCTAACAGCTCTCTTACCAAGCGAATTGTAGTTCACAAGATGTCATCAGCCTGTCTTTTTTACCACTTCTGCTAATTTAGGCAATATGTTAAGGTAGTTTTCTGTTGGAGGGAACATCAGGAAGGACAGATAGAAGGATACCAGAAAAATCTGGCCTCTCCCTTCTTACCTTGGCTTCATACACAGGCCTTTTTCTCCATCCTCTTGGTTGGAGTCCTGGGGAGTACATGCATTTTCCTGACCTCCTTTTGTTAAATGTCAATGTCCACTCTTACTCCACTCTGAAAAGGTTAGGGCTGAAGACTGAAAGGCAGAAAAGTAACAGTTCTGTTTCTTAAGTAGCCTTAAAAAACCTTTCTTTCTCTCCACCACACTTGGGTTTTCTGTCAACTATTCACTGTTGTGCCAGGATGTGGTGGAGGCTTATTTCTCTGCTTGCTCCTTCTAGTAAGAGCTTAGTGAAGGTCAAATAAAACAAAGCAAGCAAACCCATAGCCTTCTCAAGATGGACAGGACTGAGTTCACTGGCTTTTGAGTTCTCTTATAGACCTGGAAAGCCATTACATTGTAGGTCTTGCATGTCTCAAGACAGGTTTTTGTTTTTCTTACTGTTTTTTGAAGCCGCTTCTCATCCTTCTGATATGTAGCCTGGGCATCATGGACATCTTGGGTTCTGCTTCCTACCAAGTCTTTGAAGATGACACTGAAGATGTCACCTCTTTTAGCAGACAGCGAACTTTGCCAATACTCTATGATTTACAGTATTCTTTGCTTAAGGTACACTGCCACCTAGCAACAGTTTCCCTTCCCTCCCAGTTCTCTTGACCTACTTTGTCCGGGGTTGTTCAGCTTTAGTTTGTACCTGGTCTGGTCTCGATTAGCAACCAGAACCCATCAGCAGAAGCCATCCTGGTAAATATATGTATATGTGGGGTGGAGTTATTTTTAGTGTCCATAAGAACTGGTAGCTTCAGGTTTCTCACTAAAATCCAATGGTTGTTACTTTAAACTGTTTTTCTCCCTCCAGTGTTTTCGTGAAAAATATCTTTTTAGGAGATTTTTTGTTTTGTTTTGTTTTTTTTGTTTTGTTTTGTTTTGTTTTGTTTCCTTGAAGTGCTTGTTTTTGTTTTCTTCTGTTCATTATTCCTTGGAGGACATAAAATTGAAGGGTGAGAAGTAAAGGCAGTTGCTTTCAGCTCTTTTTATTATTCCAGTACAACATGAAGCAAGGAGCATCCATCTAGAGCACTGTACAAGCGTGCACACGGCTTACAGAAAGTACTGAAGGCTTAACCCTTCACCTCCTCCTCCAAGCTGATAATCCTAAAGGAAAATCCAAGTAAATAGAGACGGCTTCAAAAATGAGATTCATCCTTATTACTGTATTTAGAGGAGGAAAGCATGCTAGTTGACAAATCTTAGCTGAAACGTTATGTGTAAAAGGTTGGTGTGAAGGAAGACACAGAGGTGCAAATCTTAATCCTGGTATCCTCTTACAGGAGATACTAAGGGTGGGTGTCAAGAGGATGGAGCTGGTCATTTTTCAGTGGTGCCCAGTGAAAAGACAAGAGGTAATGGGCACAAACTTGAATATAGAAAGCTCCATCTAAACATGAGGAGGAACTTCTTCACTTTGAAGGTGGCAGAGCCCTGGAACAGGTTGCCCAGAGAGGTGGTGAAGTATCTATCTATGGAGATATTCCAGACCCGCCTGGACATGTTCCTGTGCATCCTGCTCTGGGTGACCCTGCTGTGGCAGGGGGCTTGGACTAGATGATCTTCAGAGGTCCCTTCCAACCTCATATCATTCTGAGATTCTGTGATTCTGTTGTCTGCCCATTCCCTTTCTCTTGTATGCTGAAGTACAAGTTCTAGTTACTGTTTTAAAGCAGAAATGCCACATTTTATCGCAATATTTGGCTAAGCTGGTGGATTGTGTCAACCACTTCAGTGTTTTGCTCTGCTATGAGAATTACAGTCCTGTATAAAATAGTTTGGGATTTTTTCAGTCAAGTATGTTGATTAAGAAGTTGGGCAGAGCTTCTTTTGGTGTAGTAACAAAACTGCTCTCAGTACTCCCTCCAGTCACTTACTTAACTTAGTGCCTAGTAATGCCAGGCAGTGGGGGAATACAGAAACTAAAAGAAACAGCATAAGTGCAATGTTAATACACTGTATGAAGTTAAGGAAAATCTCACGTTGAAGTTGGCAGTCTTTTTCTTTTTTATCCAAGTTTTGTAGAGCTCTTTGGTAGTGGAGCCAGGATTGGAACTCGTTTTTCTGACTTCTAGTTTTGTGCTTTAACTTGCTGCCTTTCGTTTCCAACACGCTTACCATATATGACATTATAGCTGTCTGGTAAACTAACTTTTTCAACCATGAGGCAGATTTTGAATTCTGATTTAAAACTTCAGTAGTGTTCCTTTCCTTTCCCCACCATTTACTGATCCTTCTACAAGATGCGTGTAGGTTTTTAGGCTAATATCCATTTGCACGCCGTCTGGGAGAATTTTGGCTGACTGAGAGTCCCGTAAAACAAAAGTTTCCTCTTTACAAACCACATGGAGCTTGGCTGTAGATATTCAGTTCCTTTCTCCACAAACTGTTTTTAATGGTGCCAGATTCTTCTGTTTCTTCTCCTTGTTTGGCACATGTCAGGAAAAAAAATCTTGGCTCTTGCATAGAACATATCTTGTTTCCTCTTAACTGCTCGTACTTTCTATTCGTAATTCAAATCGGCAGAAAAATGCTATGGTTGTGCTTCTTGTGATTTAATCTTGTAGTTTCCTAAGTAATATTCTAATGTTCTTGAAAAAAAAAAAAAAATTCTCCCTCATACTGCAGGCCTGGAGGTAGGAGGTTCTAGCTGAATGCAACAGATGCCTCCCTGTTGATTTGGGAGAATATTGCTCCCTGTCCTGACAGGGTGGCCAGCTCAGGCACTCTGGAGACACGTGAAGGAAGAATGGACAAGCAAAATGAAGCTAAAATGGGATGTTAGAGGAGTGACCTCTCTGTCTCACAGCTGTCCCTTTCTGATGTTGCAGTGCAAACCCAGATTACAACACTACACCTTGCAGGCTCACCTCCATAGTGGGAAGTTGGAGAAGCATCTCCTTCCTGGCCCATGGAATCCCAGGGACCTGTCAGAGACCCTGTGCCCATTTGTCACAAGCTACTCGTGTTGCTTGCTGATAGCCTCACTCTGCACCCATGGAGTTCTCCTTTGTATAAGTCAGTCTCTCCTCTGGTAAGACCCCACCTGGAATACTGTGTCCAGCTCCTCAGCAGAGGAAGGACATGGACCTGTTGGAACAGGTCCACCAGAGGGCCATGAAGATGCTCAGAGGGCTGGAGCACCTCTGCTATGAAGGCAGGCTGAGAAAGTTGTTCAGCCTGGAGAAGGCTCTGGGTAGACCTTATAATGATCTTCCAGTTCCTGAAGGGGGCTACAGGAGAGATGGGGAAGGATCAGGTAGTAGAGCGATAGGGTGAGGAGTAATAGTTTTAAACTGAAAGGCGGGACATTTAGGAAGAAATTCTTTCCTGTGAGGGTGATGAGGCACTGGAAGAGGTTGCCCAGAGAAGCTGTGGCTGCCCCATCCCTGGAGGGGTTCAAGGCTGGATGGGGCTTGTAGCAACCTGGTCTGGTGGGAGGTGTCCCTGCCCATGGCATTGGGGTCAGAACTGGGTGATCTTTAAGGTCCCTTCTAACCCAAACGTTTTTATGATTCTGTGAGGGCTAAGGCAAAGTGCCACCTCTATGAGAGTGTGGTTCCTGATCGGATTTCTTGTGGCTCCCCAGAAAAATCAGCAAACCTCTTTCTGGTCTGCTCTTTTCCTCACCCTGGTTCCATACTTCTCAGGGGGCCTGTCCCCAGATTTTCCCTGAGTGGTCATTGCAAATTTTTATGTCACCTGCCTCACCTAAAGAGACTGAGCAAAGCGTGAAATTTGTGAATTATATGTTAAAAAAATGGTCACAGAAAATGACCACGTTTTCATCACTTTTTAAAGTGATGTAGTATTTAGAAAAAACCGATGGTTTCAACACAATGTGAGAATGCAGAAGTTTTGCAGTTATTAGCTCTGGCAGTAATTATTGTAAAAAAACCCCAAAAACAAGCCGCAAAGCAACCCATGCATTCCATAACAAGATAAACTACTGCTGTTAAAGCACAGTAGGCAGAACTGGCGGAGAAATGGGGATTAAAATGAAGTTCCTGAGAAGTCATATTTCAATCTTCTTGTGATTTTTCTTTCCCTTTGTACCCACACCAGCAGAAGGGTCGATGTGCCCCTTTGTCATGGTGTAATATCGTACCCTGTAAAGGCTTCAGAGGGATGCTCTCTTTCTAACAGGGCCCCAAGGAAAATCACAGTATTTTAAAATACTCTCATTTAATCTAGCTGGCAAAAGCAGGATGTTTTCTGAAGGAAGGACAGTTACTGGTGTCTCTTCAGAGAGAATGTGAGTAATGTTCCCTATTGGTCCACTCAACTGATGCTGCCGTAGCATTTGGTCATCGCTTCCCTTGCTGGGAAATACTACTCTGTGTTTTCCTCTTCAGTGCTGGCATGGGTTTTTAGGCTGCAATAGCTCCTCTTCAGAGCTTCTGCTCTGTGATAGATCATAGCCATTCTAATTCTCTCCAGCTGGTTTTTCAGCATGAGAAGCTTTGGGAGTCACATTTGTGAAGCTTCTCTGAAAATAGCTCAAACAGTGGATTGATGACAAGCTATAATTTTTTTCCTTCAGTTGTTCAGGAATTGATCTGTGATATTTACTCATCTCAGACTTAGACTTCATTAAGACAGAAAAAGCCTCTCTGGAGGTTTTGCTCTTCTTGCAGTAGGCACTAGGTATTCGTAAAATGTTTCCAGTGGACCGTGTGTTACTTCCTTGTTCCTTTTGAAAACTGCTGCTATTTTGTTGGATGGGGGTTTTTTTGTCAATGTTTTTTAAAGACTTTTAAATGGCTAGGTTAGTTTTCAGCACAGTAACTGTTTTGCTTAAATAGCAAATTTCCAAGCCCTACAGCTGAGGGCGAGGAACCTTGCCAGAGCCTGCACTGCAATGCTCGTGCAGGATTCCTGTTGAAAAAGGAGCAGCTGTGTAGCTCTGCCACAACTGAAAATGGTCTCTCAGTTGAGGAGTCATCCAAGAACCAATTGTAAAACACAGTGAACCCACAGAATCAATATTTGGGCAAAATGGAGAGGAAAAAATGAAAGTATTGGGAGGGCAGGCTTGTGCGCTGTGCTCTTTTTAACCCTAAATACGTGCCTGAAAGGTTCTGATTCAACAGCAGTAGGATTTAGATGTGTGTATCTGATGATGAAATTAAGCTTACAGTGCATGAGAGTAAAAAGATGTTTGGGTTTCTCAGTAACTGTTGCCAGCTGAGCATATGTGACTGATGGAGGTTCAGGTCCAGGTCCTGATGTGCAACAAGCCAGGCTGAGAGCCTGGGCTCCTTCTGAGGACCAAATGAGGGAAATTTGAAGTTTGCGTCCCAGCAGCTTGCACATACTATCCTTTAAAGCCAGGTTAAATTATCTGTTGCTTCTAAGGAGCGACACATAATTGTTCACAGCAGGACAGGAGAATTTCCCCATTTGTCAGTGTTCAGTGGCTTGGGAAACAGCTGCTTGCGCAATGTCTGGTTTGTGGTTGAGCAGACAACTGAATTTCTGACATTGATGCTTTAAGATACAAAAATTATTATTAAGCTTCAAAGAACTCTTGCATATGTGAATAAGTCTGAATTTTTATTAATTTTTTTTTCTGTAAGTCATTTAGTTTCTTGCTTCCTGTGTAGTGAAAAAGCTGCTAGATCCTACTTGGTGCTACCACATTACGAGAGAAGGTATTTTATTCATAACCAATTCTTCCTTGGGTAGAACCACATCACCTATAATAAATTTAGAACCTTAAAAATCTGTTATTATGAAAAATTTAAAATTAGACTGTGCACGCTGCTACTATTGGCTCTGCTGTGAGAAGAAACAAAAATAGACAATCCTGAGATCTGATGGGCTCAAAAGAAGGTTCAGGCTTCTGGCTTTGTGATCTCATGTGCAGAAGGAGGACAGACCTTTGTATTTTGCCCTCAGGAAGAGATGTCCAGTAACTTGCAGTGGTTGTGACTCATCCAATCTTATCTCCACCTTAGTTTAGGCCATTGCAGCATCTCCTGCATCAGCTGCTGCAAATTGTGCTTGAACACAGTTATGCTTGAAATTGTGTATGGAAAGATGTCCTGCCTTTGGTTTACGTTTTCCATTGGGTGATGTGTAGTCTGGTGTTTATCCTCTTTGCTTTAAGAAATGGGGGTGAACTCAATCTCACAAGTGATTGCACGTATCCTTTTAAACATTGAAAAGATTTAATTAAAAGTGATGAAAGATAGCCTTAGATGGCATCCAAAACTAACAAACAAGACCACCTCCTGTTCAAAGCATGGAAGACTGCTGTTGCAAATAGATACCTGCTTAAAGGTGCAGGCAAGCTCCTCAGACACATCTTTAATTGTGCCTTGATGGCAAGTTAGTATGGACTGAAACAGCTTGATGTCTGTCCTTTCATAAGGATAATGTCTATCCTTGTACATAAGAAGTTTCATCTTAGCATGAGGAGGAACTTCTTCACTTTCAGGGTTCAGAGCCCTGGGAGAGGCTGCCCAGAGAGGTGGTGGAGTCTCTGTCTCTGGAGACATTCGAAACCTGCCTGGACATGTTCCTGTGCAACCTGCTCTGGGTGGACATTCTTTGGCAGGGAGGTTGGACTAGATGATCTCCAGAGTGATTCTCTCAACTCCAAGAACATCTGGGTGGACCAATGTATTTATTCTGCCTGCTGCTGCTCTGGAGTTTGTGCATTGTGTGCTTGCCGGCTTGTTTTGGGAAAAAGGAGAAGAGCAGCCAATTTTTTTAACCAATGCTATAAAAATCAGAGATAATTCACATGGGACCAATGCTTCCAATTTTTTGCTTAGACATTAAAAAGATTTTGTTTGTTTTGTTTTGCACTATTCCTATTATTTCAGTGTAACTTGTTATTAGTAATACCTCTGAGACTATTGTTTAGGAGCAGGGCGTATGTGTGATCTCATATCTCATGCCTCCAAAATCATGTTTCAGCAGTTCCAGAGACTCAAATGCACTGCATGCAATAGAAAAATGAGGGATAAAGCAACTTCAACTGCAGTGATAAGGTTCATTTCATCAAAATGAAAGCCCAGGAAGATTTTTTTTCTTGTAATTACTTTCAGCAGAAAAATCGTGTGCTTATTCGAAATGTTAGATGTTTTCTTTCCTCAGGCCATGGGGGAAAAAATAGCACCACAAAACCAGTATGCTTATAGTTGTAACTTTCTAGGTAATTTGTGATGTTAGGATTATCCAATAGAGATGCAGTTTTGATCCCTCAGTCGTTGAGTTGAAGACATCACACTGGGCTCGGTTGTCAGTGGGAGGCTGCAAAGTTGGAGATGGCAGGAAGATGGAAATCGCCGTCCCCCAGAGCTCTTCTTAGTGGGCAGGACCCAAGGCTCTGGGTGACAAAATCCCTCCTGTTCCCACCCGTGACCATTTGTACCTCTGGTATCCCTTTTAGTGTAAGGTACACTGATCAGATATAGCTACAGATTCAGCCCTGCTGTATCAGATGTTCCTTTTTACTTTTTGCAGCAAATATAAAATCATCTCCTTAGAGACAGCAAGGTAGTAGAAAGTCTTTCCTGCATTCAGTTAATTTCTTGAGATAGTGGAAGGGACAGATCAGTTAATTGTCTACCAAAGTGTAACTTTTTCTGCAAATCAGTACAGAATATGGACACCTGTGTCATTTTCCAAGTTTGGGCTTGCTGAAGCAGCCTCAATAAACATGACTTTGTTTGCTAAATTTCTCACAATAGTTCTGTATATGGGAAGCAAGCAGCACAGTTGAATTCCATAATATAAATAAAGCCCTTGGACCCTACTGCAATTCTGCTGATAATCACTTTAACCGGACTGCAGAGTTTGACTGGTGGGTAATGCTATATTTATGTCAGTGAAGGGTAAAGACTATATTTATGACTTTTTGCTCTTTCAGCGGGCTTTGTATTTTGTATCATGCCTTTTTTCTCCTAGGTATTAGAGTGCTAGTATTTATTTATTTATTTATTTAGTCTTATTTCTCAGTTTGCTTTTTTGCTGTTCACAAAATCCACTGTGCCGTATAGGAACTGTCGCCCTGAATTCCCATTGCTCTGCTCTGGGGGTAAGCTGGGCTAATGAGACCCTTCTTTGTTTCATTTGAGTGGGTTTTGCTAATTGCTTTTAACACACTGGAACCTGTAAGGGGATTTTCCATGGACAAAATGACAATAAAGAATTGAAGCGCTTTTGTTGGTAAGTCACCTGGCAATTTTGCCCGGATCCTCAACGTAGCTGTCAGCAGATGTGAGTGACTCCTTAACGTCCAGTGCCTCTAATTACCCTTTATTTCCCCTCTGTTCTCCTCAGGTGGGATTTATTTCTCAATTGATAGGATGGAACCCGAAAGCAGGTTGTGATGGAGTGCATCTCCAGTCAGCAGTAGGGAGAATGAAAGAACTTCCTAAGAAAAGGTGATGGAATGAATTTCAAGCCCCAAGCGTGAGATGGCAACTGTTAGTTGAACGTACCAAGAAGGAGACAGCCTCCATGAGTCCCAGGTAGACCTGTGCTCTGGGCTTTTGGAGAAAATGTCCGTTGAATGTTAACAGAGTTTACTGAATTTGTAATTAGTGGTGTTTATGAATTTCTGTAGGCTTATGTTAAATCAAGATATACTAGGATTTATTTTTTTTGTCTAGCTTGAAACTTTGCCCTTCAGCTATGCTGTAATCCCTTCTTATCTTCAACTCGGTCAAGAGTAGCTTGAAAGCTTCTTGCCTTTCCTGCAACACCTGCCTTCTGCAGGACTCTTTCCCTCACCCGAGGAAGGGATTAGAGTCGTCACTATTCTCTTCATTTATATAATTCTGTCATTGCCCTGACACCAGTGTAATCTTCTTGACTGGCTGATCAAACTGATTTTCAGCAGTTTTAGACAGAGTAAAAAATTAGTGCATTTAGGTCTTCCTTGATATTTCTGGCAGTTTCTCTGTCATTCAGTTTAGCATTTTCTTTCTTTATCTCAAGTCCCTTTTTCTTTTTTACTGAGCTTATCCTCTTTGTGATAAAATATCTACTATAACTGGTGTTTCCTAACCTTTAGGCTTCTAATTTTTCTAATCTCATATTAAAGCAGTTAACAAGCGATAACAGACCCTTATCGACCTTTGTATTATGGCAGACAGTGTTCAACGTGACTTTTTGGCCTTACTTTAGACAGTTGAGGTTTTTCATTAGTTTCAGCAAGCCCAGGATTTTACCTTAGATATTTTCTCACACTATAGAGCTTCTGTGGTGGTTTCAGCTTTATCAGACAGCCAAAAAAAAATGAATCTCTTCTGTAAGTTGTATGTGTAGGTTTAGCAGTTTTGTGATTCAATAACAAGTGGAATAATTTTGCATGAGAAAATCTGTTCAAAATCCCAGCAAATCCTCATGCTTTGGGCTAATAGAAAAGGGAACGGAGCTCTGTGGTCCTGCTTCTATGAAGAAACGGTTTTGGATTTTGTTACAGGGAGTCGTTTGCCTTTTTATTCTGCAGGATGAAAATACACAGTAGTTAAGGATCCTTTTGGGAGAGTCACAGTCACTGAATTTCTCAGTGACATTTTAAACACTGACAGAGTTTTGCCAACCTGGCCACGTTAGAAGGGGTTGTGATTTGTCCTTCTTCTCACCAACGTAGCTGTGCCTGCAGAAACCCTGGGGCAGTAGTACTTGGGGGGCAGGAGGCCTGCCATGGGAGCTCTTTCTGGTTGAGGGAACAGCTTAGTGTGTCTGTTTGAGGTGTGTTTACTCAAATGGCATTTACTGACAAGGAGCAGGGCAACACAGGAAGGAGTGGAAATCTTGACGCTAAAGACATGCAGCTTGACCATGCATGAGTTCTTTGCTTCTGCTGGACCTCACCTTCACCATCTCACCGTCCTTACATTGTGACTTAGCCTCACCATGTAAAGGATCATAGAATCAGAATAGTTTGGGTTGGAAGGGACCTCTAAAAGTCATCTAATTCAGCCCCGCGCCATGAACAGGAACATCTTCAACTACATCAGGTTACCCAGAGCCCTGCCCAACATGACCTCGAATGTTTCCAGGGATGGGGCATCAGCCACCCCTGGGCAGCCTGGGCCAGTGTTTTACCACCCTCATCGTAAAAGAATTCTGCATTATATCCAGTCTAAATCCACACGCTTTTAGGTTAAAACCATTACCCCTGGTCCTATTGCAATAGGCCCTGCTAAAAAGTTTGTCCTCGCCATTTCTGGTGGCCCCCTTTAAGTACTGAAAGGCCTCAATAAGGTCTCCCTGGAGCATTCTCCAGTCTGAAGAACCCCAACTCTCTCAGCCTGCAGGTATAGTTGGGGTTTGTAAGAGTTCCCTTACATTGTGATTCAGCAAATTACTGAAGAAAGGGCTTCCTTTTAAGCCTTTGCACAGCCTCTGATTTTAGTGAGACTTGTGCTTCTAAGTTGAGTTCAAGTTTTTTTGATAGGTCAGCACTTTCTTTCTGAGGCCAATGTGAATTTCTGGCTTGATGGTATGATAAGAATATACAGTTGTATTTCCTTGCCTTAGTGCTACCAATTCCTGGGGAAAAAAATGTGGTCCTAATTTTATGCTTTGAACAGAATGTCAAGGCTCACTTTTGATAGAGTCAAAATGCCTTTATTCACTGATTTGTGAAGAGTTCACAATGTAGGATCTGGAACGTAACTTTCATCGCCTAAAAGTTTGTAGAGGATGAGGCCGCTTCTTGTTGGCAACTGAGGCTATTTAAAAATAGTACTTTCACTTCCATCCAATTACACGTGTTGGTCGACAGCTTAAAAGCCTGGCGCTGACTCCAGGATTCCTTTCATCTGCAATATTACATACATTTGAACTGTATGGATTGCATACAAGTGTAGTGGCCACATGGCCCTGAGCATGAAGCAAACCTTTTATTTATTTTTTTTTTAATTTTTCATATTCTTTACTCTGGAAAGCCGAGTGTCTTCTCTCTCAGACGTCCTCCTTGGAGCTGCAACGCTAGCAGCTGCGTGTGGCTAACCGGAGTTGGCACGCTCACTGTCCTCTGCTAAACTCACCCCTTATTTTTCTTTCCATAAACTGGCACGCTTGTGCTTAACCACATCTGCTGACGAGCCCAATCCCGTGTTCGCATCCCAGTGGGAAACCCTTTCAAACCAATCTGAAGCTTATTCTCCTTCTGTTAAAAATAAAGAAATAAATAAATAAAGATGGGGAAGTGTAATTCTATTGAATTCTACAAAAAAAACCCAAAAGTACGCTGTTTCAGTGGTTGAGGAGGCTGAAGACTTTAGAGACTTTTTTGGTTTGTAAGCAATAAGATGCAGAAAATGGTTAAGGGCTTCTGTCCTCCAGCTGTGGACCACATCGGATGTGAATTTTCTGTAATCACGATGACAAAACTAATCACCTAGTCATTAAAAGTGGCAAAGTGGCTTTTGAGCCACGAAGGCTGTGACATTTTAGGGGTTTTTTTTTTGTTTGTTTTGGGCACCTGGAAACTGAGATAGTACTACTTTAACAAAATCCATCTTGAATTTCAAGACCAGATTGGCTGAGGCTTTGAGCAACCTGGTACCTGGTGTAGTGGGAGGTGTCCCTGCCCATGGCAGGGGGTTGGAACTCCGTGATCTTTAAGGTCCCATTGAACCCAAATCATTCTGTGATTCTATGAGTTTGTGAGTGAATTGTCCCGTGAGAAGCTCTTCTGGTAGCCTTGAGCTGCACGGAGCTGGCTGTAGTTTATTATCGCTGAACTTTTAAGAATTTCTTCTCGTCATTTCAGTATGAGGTTGTTTCTTCCTGTGTGAAAAAAACAAAACAAAACAAAAAAACATTGTGGGTCGTAAAAATAATGGGCTTTTTCTGTAGTGAAACGTGCCTGTGTTTCTTCCCACAGAAACCAGCTGAGGGGGGAGTCAGTGCAACTGAGGAAGGGAGGATGGGGGAAATCCCAGTATACGCTCAGAGTGTATGGACAGGACCCAGTACTGGGAAGTGGTCCTTGTACAACCCCACATAAAGAGCCACACTGAGCTTAATTAATTTTTTTCAAAAGAAAAGAAATTTGCCTCAGCAGCTATCAGAGTCTAAGTCCTCTTCTCTGTTTTTCACCCTTACCATCCCAAGCATCACTTCTCCTAATCCTGATGTTCCAATCCTGAATTGGCAGCTTCTACTTCAACTTTTAAATCATTCTTCTTTTTAAACTAGGCAGTTTTTCCTAAATCAATGAGGGCTCTAAGCTACCAGATTCAAACATTCCTGCAATCTTAGCATACTGATTAATGACAACTGATATGTTATGGAAGCTTACAAATAAGTAATTTTTTTTTAACTCTTGTTTAACTCCTGAAGATACTATTTAAGATGCCTATTTTGATGTAAGCTTTACTATCATTTAGCTGTACCTGGTATCAAAAATTCAACTTAGCTAAATTGGTAAGTGCTTCATGATACATATCTTTTAAATAATACTCATACATAGGTCTTGTCAACCTACAGCTTTATGACTATCAATAACTTTTAAAAGAAAAAGAAGAAAAAGATCTCTTTTTTTTTTCCCTTAAAACTGGTTTATGTTGGTTGCCATCTTATCTAGAGTCTGTCACCATTTGTCATCAATTCAGGCACTTGGAGATATTTGGATGAAACTGGAAGCAAAGCCCAAGTCCTTAAAGTACATTTGTTTCTTATTGATGTGTTGAAGATAACGTATTTTCTGAGTTCACGTATAATCCTCTGAGCTTGAATTTTTCCCTTTCCCATTTAAAAAAAAAAAAAAACCAAAACAAAAAAACAAAACAGGTGTTAAGGGAACCATACTGTTACCAGTCTTTGGCTTTCTTTACATTTGTGGTTTGATCCCCCAGGGTGACCATGCTGCTGCAGCTCTGGCAGTGCTGGCTGCCTGCTGTGTGAGTGTGCTGGACCGGTGATCCCTAAATCATGTCATCTGTGGTTGACTGTGCTGCTGGTTGGTACCAGTAGTTTGTCTTCACTCTGTCCCTGTAGTGGTGGGGCTACATCGAGGATCCAATCAGTATTATTTCAACAATACTTCACTGAAATATAAATGATGAGTTTATAGAAAAAATCAGTTTATTGATAGTTGCACTGCTGTCAGAAACTTTAACCTCTTTGTATAGACTGATTAGAGAATTACAGAATCACAGAGTTGTCACAGTTGGAAAGGACCCCTGGGATCACCAAGTCCAACCACAGACAAAAATACAACCCACCCCCTACAATCTTGGCCACTAGAACCTGCCCTGAAGTGCCACATCTACTCGTTTCTTAAATACCTTCAGGTTTGGTGACTCCACCACCTCACTGGGGAGGCTGTTCCAGTGCCTGACCACCCTCTCAGTAAAGCAGTTCTTCCTAACATCTAATATAAACCTCCCCAGCTACAACTTCAGACCATTTCCTCTGGTCCTGTCATTAGTCAAGAATTCAGTGAGAAGTCAGTCCAGACTTGGGATTCCTAGTCTGGGTCATCTCCCATGTTTCTCTGCTTTGCATGTGAAAACACCTGGCATATACCTCTCCTTAGAAAAAATAGCTTGTTCCTTACCCTGGTGCTATTGCCAGGAGTGCCATGAGGACCCAGCTTAGTTTTTATCTCCGTTGCACTTTTTGGATGGATGGACTTTGCTGACTTCACTCAAGTCACCCATTTACAGCTGGGATTTGGGTGATGCTCAGCAAATCTGGTTTCCTGCAGAGCAGGGAACACCTTCCCTGCTCAGCAGGGAGCATCCTGTTATATCAAGAGGCTCTGTCCATTTTTTTTCAGAGTAATTACAAAGTTATCTGGGTGGAACTCATGTACAATTAGGTAGGATCATTTGGATTTGCTCAAGAACGAAAAGTAAAGGCTCTCTCATAAGCAGAAGTAACAGAAGATGGTTGATGTAGTATTAAGAATAGGGTCATTTTATCTTGGCTTATTAAAAATGAAGACTGCAATAATTAATACATTTTTTTTTAGTAAAAAAGAATATGGAACAGAGAGATTCAGGCAACTTGTTTGTAATTCCCCTAAATGTACTCCGCCACACAAAAATTACTGCAAGAAGTTGATAAGCCTTTTTTGCTCTACAAAATCAAAGCGAAATTGCTTTCCATTTTTCAACCTGGTGCTTCTGCCAGATTTGTTATGTTGGGAACATGATGTGGTGTAAAAGGCATCTGTAACCTCAGGCTCTCAAAAAAAGGCCCATGTTTTATACATTATTCTCTTCTCCTCTCTTCGATGGATACCTTCTAGGAAATGTCTTTGTTAGTTGTTCTTTTTTCCAGTACAGAAATACTGCTTCAACATGTTCTGTGCTGAAATGTCAGCGTTGTGCTGTTGTGTAGGTGGTAGTATGTATTATACACAGTTTTCAAAACCTGAATAATCAGTGATGTGCATGACTTTGCCAGGGAAAACAAATGGCTGTGTCATTTTGATTTCGGTATATCAAGAAAATGTAACCTATAAAAGTTAATTAGCATTCTTCCAGAAGGGGGTTGTTTAACTAACATCTTTGTTTCCATGTTTTCAGTTTTGTCAGAAGTTGGAGGGTAGTGTTTTATTCTGTTGCTAATATATACCCATAGATTTGCAGAGTATTTCACGGAGTTTTAGCTATCATGCATCTGTCCTTCATTTCAGTGAACAGCTAGATTTTCCACTCCCTTAAACAAGCACTGAAAATTTTGATTCTGATTTTCAAGTAAATTTAAACGTAGTTTTTATAAATAAAATGCCACGAGCCTGATGGTGTTCCTGTTATCTAGCAAAACGAGGTTTTACCAGTGATTTTAAGAGGAGAAATCCTGCTGTTGTCACAGAAATCTGGACCTCCTGCATCACTGGTCAATGCAGGGAGTTGACGGAGCTCCACTTCTCAGGGGTTGGGTGCTCTGGCAGGCTCGGTTCTTCCCATTCAACCCAGGTGTGACATTGGGCTATAGTGGATGAACAAAATGAAGTTTGAGCACCCATAGTACCGAATTAAGTAACCTCATTTTATTTTTCTGTGTAACTCTGCAATTCAGTAGCCTTCCGCCACCACTTTAGATACTAATTGATAGAAAATGTAGCTGTTTGCACATGAGCAAACTTAACTGTGCTAAGGTAAGTTATAAAAATTAGAGAACAGGCTTCTCACGCACTAACTGGTTTGATAAACTCTGTCTAGACTGAGGCCTTCCCAAGACTGGAAAATCAGAAGAATAAAATTGTCATTTCGTAAGTAAAATTACACTGGTAGCTTTACAAATATTCTAAAAGTGGAGGTAAGGTTTTACTCTGGATATTACTTTTGAATGTTAGTATTTACAGCAAGTATTTAAGAAAAAACAGTCAGTAGAGAAGTCTTAATTTTTTTTATTTTAGTGAGTTCCTCGTAGAAAAGATGAGCCTTGGAGCCCAGATTTTCAAGCCTGCTAAGGAGATACACTTGCTGTATACCAAATCCCTCCTCAAATGCCAAAGTTAAAATGGTCTTGTGGGTAATTTGGTTTCTTTTCCTTTGCTCTTTGGTTTGGGAGTCAGCTTTGATATTGTAGTACTAAGCTGTGTATTGAAAAGCATGTAGAACCCGTGCAGAGACTTCAGCATTGTAACTGCTTTGAGACTGCTGCTTCTCCTTACTTAACCAAATATAGGGACTTGAAGGTCCCTGGACCTGGGTAAAAAAAGTGATCAGGAGCAAATATTTGAAAGATAATGGGATTTTTTAGTCACAGTGAGGGAAAACTGAACAAATGGTGGACTCCACGCCAGGGAGAGGGACTCGGGGCAAAGTCATTTGAGAATTAATGGTCGTAGAGGGCTATTGTTTCCAAATTTCTGTTGTTGAGAAGATGTTTCTGTGCTGCTTCGTTATGCTTAGGCCTGTTCTAAGCATGATCTGTTTCATTTTATAATATCTTTGATTATAAATCCAAGACCCTTTGGTTGAACCGGGCTTTAGCATTTCACTTGGCAGTGCCATGGCCATGCCAGTTCGTCTTTGGAGAGTACATGTCTTCTAGACCAGCCCCTTTTGTTCCTCATCCTGGTGTTTAAAATACCACATTTATAACCAGGGTTTGTTGTTTCCTTATCACTAGTGGTTGCTATGTGTTTCTCCTCTTAGATGAAAGCCTGGTGAGGCTCACTTTTTTTCACATAGGACTTGAGTTTTTGCAAGGTTCTTCATTTACCTGTGCGGTGGTTGATTCCCTTCCCTCTTTAGAGACGATTCAGATTGATTATTAATATCCTTGCCCATATTTCCAAGACAATATGTTTCCTTACAGAGTTCAGTTTTCCTTCTTTTCATAATTCCCACTGTTTCTAATATATTTGTTCTCTCATCTTTTGTCCTACCAACCACCTTATCATACATGTTTTGTATTTTTCCCTGTGAGGGCTCCAATTGCCCTTATTCGTTTGTAACAAACTGACTCAGGGTTTAAGAGAGGTTACAAGGGATTGTTAAATACAAAAGAGAATACCCATTAGAAGTAAAGGGTGAAAAGCATAATCTTGAAGGTAAGACTGTACGTTGTCCATGATACCCATAGGGTAGCCCTTTCTGTCTTTACTTTTTATTAGTAAACACTGATTTCAGTGCTTTGGTAACCAAAATTGCTGACCAGTTTTTCAACTCTTGGCACTTTGGCTAATAGAAAGCTAAGTTCTCATGAGGAGTCCTAAATTTCATTTGCTTTTTCTCTTTCTAATTTTGCCTTCCCGAGTTACAATTGCTAGGATTTCCCGTGGCATTTGGAAACTGTTCTTCAAAGCTGTTGACTTTGGAACTGTCCACGTTGAACATAATCCAGGACATGATTACTGATTACTGCAATAGCAGCTTCTAACCCAAAGATTTATTTCATCCGTGTATGTCTGCGTAATTACTCTGTCTTGAACAGGCTACCTCGAGTGCTAATGAGAGGTGGAAATTCAAATGGTGTTTTCTGACTGTCTGCCTGGAGCCCAAAGAGAGCAAAATAATTTTATTTCATGTACTGGATGGGTGCATGAGTGCATCTCTAAAGGGTGAGAAGAGCTTTAATAATGATGCACAGTTTCCTTCCTTGCGCCACTGCATCCCCAAACCGCTCAGTGCAGAGCTGTAGCTATAAAACTACAAGAAAGTAGTAGTTGGGTAGTACTGTAGATTTTTTGAGCCACAGAATCTGCAAACCTTACACAATCACAAACCCCCACCTATCTGTGCTTCTGGTACAGGGTCCAGCATGAAGACCTGAGGCTTGAGAACCTGGCTGGTTGGCCAGGGCACGAAGCAAGCACAGAGACAGCCTTCAGGAGCTCTCATACACGTGAGCATCTTCCCTGCTGATTGCCAGAGCCCGTTGTGAGCCCTGCAACTCCTGTGCTTCTCACTGCCCTGCAGCCTCATTGATCTTAGGTACATCTGGGACACTGAACCAGGTTGCCCAGAGAAGCTGTGGCTGCCCCATCCCTGGAAGAGTTCAAAGCCAGGCTGGATGGGGCTTTGAGCAACCTGGTCTGGTGGGAGGTGTCCCTGCCCATGGCAGGTGGTTGGAACTGGATGATCTTTAAGGTCCCTTCCAGTCATTCTATGATTCTATGATTATATGGCTGGAGTAAGGGCAGCTGTAGTTCTTGGGAATGAAACTGCTTTACTATTGATACTGGCTTAATGTATGTCATTTAACCATTTGTTTCAAGCTCTTTTGAACTTGCAGCTCTAAGGAGTGGGTGACATTGTAAAAATATTCATAATAGATTACTAACACATTTTTTTTTTTCTCGGATGTCTTCATACTCTACTATGCTAATGCCAGATATACTGTAATAGGAACAATTATAAGGCAAACTCAGCGATTTAATTTAAGGTCTTAAATGACCTAGAAATTTGTTGAGGAAGAGAGTGAAAGACCATTTTCAAGATCTGGAACCGGAAAAGCTTTTCCTACTGAAAATGGTGAGACTGTGTGGAAAGATGGGGACCTTGCCAGTGCCAGGACAGGGAGACTGGAGGAGAGGGTGATGTAGCTTATAGAATGGGCAAGCACCAGTTCTGTGTGGGCATGGACAAGTCAACAAAGATTTGAACAGCAGCAAAGATGAAAAATACTGTCCCATGTGCACAGGCATCTCATGGGAGTGTGGTAGACTTTTGTGTGTGGGCCTGGGAGAAGGGGGAGGAAGATGCACACTTCAGTCATTGGGGTCCAGCTTTCTACGGGCATGGGCTGTCCAAAAGTATGTTGGAGGAACCCTATACAGACAAATGTGTGTGTGGTGAAGGCACAGGGAATAGATAGGAAGGTGTCCTCAAAGGCCTGAGAGGATTTATGTTCAGTTCAGTATCCTGTTCCTAAAAAGGTGAATTAGGAGGGGAAAAGATACAGTGGGAGATGACTAAAAGGAGATCATGGAGGTTTGAGTGCTTTTGTATTAGTACAAAAAATGTTTAAACTTTCTGTTTCTCTGGACCTGTTTCTCACACCCTGGTGTATCATCCTGTCGGAGGATAAGATGAGATCTTGCTGTATTTGAGGCTGAACCAAGAACTACCAAGAAGGTTTCTCAGAAGAAAAGAGGATTTTCAATAACATGCTGCAGACTTTCTGGCCTAAATGTTCCATCTTACCTACTTAGAGACCTCACCTGAAAAAAAATATCTAATAGTTCACATTTCCTTTGCCAAATAGAGAAAATTGTGACTTCTGCCTAGATAAATACTCAGTGCAGTATTTTGTACAATTCATAATGTCATTTTACCTCAAATAATGATGAAAAATCCAGAAATTATATATATTTGTGTTAGTGCCAAATGCCATGAACTTATTTTTATAATGTTTTCTGCGAAAAACCAGCAGACTTCACCCCTTCCAGTACTGACAGAACTGGAGCTATTGGCCTATATAAAAATTATAAATGACTATAAAATAAGTCTATCTGAATTAACCACAGTAAATTAATTCCAAGGGAAAGGGTTAATATGTCATTATTACAATAATTGCAAGTCTTGGAAAAAGAAGCACTATGAAGTGAGAAAATTAGTGTTGCATTCAGTTCAAGCTCTCTTTGAGGGGTTGTATTTCTTTTTTTTTTTTGAAACTCTTCTGTTCTGTACTTGTGGTGTTCTTACTTCTGTGTTTAAGTGTGTGGAAAAGAAACACACCTTCCACAATGAGCCCCTACTGTAATAAGAATTACAGAAATGTGCAATAGTGTCTTTATACTTGTATAGAAGTGTAACATTTATTTTTATCTACCTATATATATGTAATATTTAAAACTAGTCCTTTCTCTCTTGTCAGTGTGCTGTGCCATATGGTGCCGAGCAACGTGCCAGATGATAAAAATATTCCTAGAACATATGATATCATCAGTCAATTCAAGAGGGGTGAAACTTCTTGACCAAAGCATTTGTGGCTTTGATACATTTTCCTAGGTGTAAAGTGTATATTTTGAAATGATGAAGTGTGTCCAAGAGGTCTCCTTTTATGCAAATTCTAAAATACTAGCTTAGAACATTTTGCTTATTAAAAAAGGTTGAAACTAAAGAAATTTTGTCTTAACAAAGGTATTCATGGTGAAGTAGCAGTTCTTTTCATAGCAAGAAATGATTCACCTGCTTCCTTTCAATATATATGGCTGATAGCTGCTCTGGGATTGGAGCAGTGCCACGAGGAATGGCATCTCTCCATCTCTCCTCTCCACTGGTAGAGAAGTTGGAACAAAGTGCTTGGTCAGAGGATGTTCATGTTTAGTGCAGACAGCTATCTGTACATGCTTGGGAAAAGACCGTGTGTGCCCAGAAGAAAAGAAAGAAAGAAAGGGGGAAAGAAAGAAAGGGGGAAAGAAAGAAAGAAAGAAAGGGGGAAAGAAAGGGGGAAAGAAAGGGGGAAAGAAAGAGGGAAAGGAAGAAAGGGGGAAAGGAAGAAAGGAAGAAAGGAAGAAAGGAAGAAAGGAAGAAAGGAAGAAAGGAAGAAAGGAAGAAAGAAAGAAAGAAAGAAAGAAAGAAAGAAAGAAAGAAAGAAGACAATATTCATTATAATGGTTCCCACCGGAGTAACTTCAGCAATGCTGAGTTTTTCTTACATCATTTTGAGCATGGTTCTCATTTCTGTCTGTTTGCACCAAGCACCAAAAAAAATCAGAAAATGAAGTGTTTTCTATTAGCAGGGTGACTGGGGGTCAAGTGGCCTGCTCTGGGCAAACTGGGGGGGTTTCTTCAGAAAATATCCCGTGGATGCTGCAAAGCAAATAGAAGAGAGAAATTATAAGCTGGAGGGAAATGTTGGAGGAAAAGTGGATAGAGTCCTCAGTTATACAATACTTCATTTAAAAGACAGTGTCTGTTGTAATCTGATTTACAGAATGAATGAATGAACTGGGGCTGAATGAAATGTTCCATGTAGAAGTGTGGTTAATGTTTTTGAGCATCGCTCAGGCTCAGACCTCTGATGTTACAGTACCACTAATACTCCAGTCAGCCATTGACTTCCCAAATAGGTAGAGATTGTGTATTTATAATTAAAAACATTTTTAAAAAAAGTATATGAGAGGAAAAAAAAACCCCACAAGTTTTTTTTCTGTACAATGTAAGAGGAAAATATGGGTGCAAAGTAAAATTTATACAACAGTGAACAAGGTGTAATTACTGTACACATATACATTAGTATCTGCTAATATATTAATGCAATGAGTAAATACTGTTCTAAGTTCAGTTTAAACTCTCCAGACTTTATTGTGTGTATTCTCTTTCTTACTCAATGGTCCTCCATAACAACCTCTTTCAACCCATGAACCCATCAGCAATTTCTTTTTACAGGTTAATATACTTACAAATGATCTTGTAGCAGAATATCCTCATCAGAGGGCAGATTTATGAACAATCCTTCTCCCCTGGCTCCCAATTTTTCTTTTGAAACTCAGCTAGGTACCTAATTTAGTGCTTTTATTGACCAATTGGTTTGGTGAGGAGTGCTTTGCCTTGTGACTGAATCCTTACCGTCTTGAGAGTCTCCAAAGGTACATCCCACCAGAACTATTTTAATGACTCAGGCACTGTATGTTTGTTTGGATTTTGTATGTTTAATGCAGAACTAAATGGGGTCAAGACCAAGAACCCCTTAGATTATATCACCTTCTCAGGTTTAGGGTTCTCTTCTGGAGAGCCGCATTTACCACCCCTGCGTTGTCCCCTCACAGCTGCCTCTCGTGGCTGGGCTCTTCCCAGAATCAGTCTTGTGCACATCATTGGTGAAACAGGACACAATTTTTCATGTGTTTATTTCCTAACGTAATAATCTACCGATGCAAATTTTGAAAATGCAGCCATCCTTCTACCTTTTCTTCCCCAAACCAAGACTTGTCTAATCCTGTGGTTCGAATATAGATATGAGCTTGTCCTTTGCCTGGAGCTTCTGTGTAACACTGCTGAGATCTTCTAAGCCAAGGTGATCAAAATGCTGTCAAAAGGATGGGGGCAAAATAATTTTGCAAATATGATCCATTCCTTTCAGGAAGACAGAAGTAACTGTATTTAAAAGCAAAAGCCCTAAAAATGATTTCTTAGTGGAGTTCTGGTACCTAAAAATATTCATCCTCACTAACTTTAGGCTGAATGAGGCCAATATGCCAGAGCAAAAGACATGGATGTGATTAAAGGCTGAAGTGACCTATTCTTTGTCTGCTTCCAAAAAGAACAGTGGTATGTAGTATCAGTTTTTCACCTTCTTTCTGAGCATCTTGCCATGACAGTAATTTGGTGACAGAGCATTATTGCCATTTACATTGCACTTTAAAGATGTTGTTAGAGAGAGTTACTGGGCCTCGGTCTGACATGAGGCTGGACTGTGCAGGGAAAGTGTGTCTGATACTGTGTCAAGGACATCTCCAAAGTGCATTGGGTTGGAAAATGGACACTGGCCACCGCAAACCGAACATTTATTAATTTGCCGTCTTAATAGCTTAACCTGCAGACTATCTCAATTAATTTGCAATCAAGATGCGACAACACAGTGGGAACAGAAAAACTGCCTGAACAAGAAGGAGCTAACGAGGCCGTGCGTTGCTTGGCATGGCTCCGTGGCCCTAAACCTGCCTGTGGAGCATCTCAGCAGGTGCCTCACAGCCCACGCTCCTCTTCTGTAGCCTCAGTGAGGCTTCTTCTGGGCTGCAGCTTGCTTGTTTGCTACATAAGGTACCTAAAGAAAGCAAGTCAGAGACAGTTTGCTGAGTTATTACCATTTTTAAAATATTTACAGAGCAGTTCATAGAATCATAGAATAGTTAGAATTGGAAGGGACCTTAAAGATCATCGAGTTCCACACCCCTTCCATGAACACCCACCACCAAACCAGGTTGCTCAAAGCACCATCCAGCCTGGTCTTGAACACCTCCCAGGGATGAGGCAGCCACAGCTTCTCTGGGCAACCTGTTCCAGTGTCTCACCACCTTCACTGGAAGAATTTCTATCTGGTATTTAATCTAAATCTCCCCCTTCCAATTTAAAGCCATTACTCCTTGTTCTGTCACTGCAGTTCCTGACAAAAAAGTCCCTCTCCAGCTCTCCTGTAGGCTCCCTTCAGATTCTGGAAGGCTGCTCTAAGGTCTCCCTGGAGCCTTCTCTGCTCCAGGATGAACAACCCCAGCTCTCACTGCCTGTCCTCATAGGAGAGGTGTTCCTTCCCTCTGGTCATCATCGTGGCTCTCCTCTGGATCTATTCCAACAGTTCCGTGTCCTTTCTGTGTTGAGGACTCCAGAGCTGGAAACAGTACTCCTGGGGGGGTCTCACCAGAGCAGAGTAGAGGGGTAGAGTCACCTCCTGCTACCTGCTGGCCACTCTTCTTTTGATGTAGACCAGGATGGGGTTGGCTTTCTGGGCTGCCAGTGCACACTGCTGGCTCATGTTGTGCTTCTCATCCACCCTCACTCCCAAGTCCTTCTCCTCAGGGCTGCTCTCCAGGCATTGTCTGCCCAACCTGTATTTGTGCTTGGGATTGCCCTGTCTCAGGCGCAGGACCCTGCACTTGCCTTGGTTGAACTTCATGTGATTTGCATTAGCCCACCTCTTGAGCCTGTCCAGGTCATACCAACCTTAGCTAACCACATCATAAATATTTTCACTGGGGCTCTTCTGGGTGGTGAAGAGTAACGGGAGAAGCTTCAAAGTTATAGGCAGTGGTGAAAGGGATTTGTAGGCTTTTACAACCTTGAATATTCTTTCTCATAAGAGAGAAACGTCGTGTTTTCAGCAGGCAGAGAAACACAGCGATGAGCACAAAAATATGTGTGCTTGTGTGGCTTAGTGCGGTTGGTTCCCTACACAAGCAAACGCACATTTCAGCACCTAATTACCCCTTCGGAAGTGTCGTTACGCAGTGTATCCACCCACTTGCTATAAACCTGAATGAAGATATAAGCTGCATATAGGTTGTTTACATTGCAAATCTCTGCCTCTTTTAGAAAATCCAACTTTCTACTCGCCCCGTATGAGCAGCTCACAGGATTTGAAGAAGTCGTCTTAACAGAAAGCAGATGGTTTCAGGAAGCTGAAGTGAAGAAGGAAAAGGAAGAAACAGAAAATCAGAACTCAAATGTGTGACATTAAGTGAAAGCCACCATAATAGATTTTTTTTTAAAGACAGGAGATTATAACAATTAGTTTTCTGTCCTGGCATGCGGAAAAAAAGAAAGTGCTAAAGATGTTTTTAAAGAGGCATATTTATATATTTTTTATTTTTTTTAAATCTGGGAAGTGTTCAATGATGAATTGCAGAGCACAGGTTAGCATCTAATCATAATAATCATTTGTCTGGTGTCTGGTGGGAATAACCAACTCTTTTCCAGGACCTCCACCTGTAAAACCCCACATTTCCTCCCTGTGCAAGGCCCCAGGAACTCTTGACTCAGTGCTAAGGAGAAAGAGGACATCATCTCCTGGACAAGGGAATGGAAACTTTTCCAGTGACAGAAAGAGACCCACATCTTTATGCTCAGCCTCTGTCTCCAGAGACAGGTCCTGCCTCTCCAAGGCTCTGCAGATCAGGGGAACCTCAAAATGGCACTTAACAGTCCTACCGCGAAAATCAACAGCCTGTTTCAAATTAGCAGGAAGAGCAATTTCCTCTTGCAGTACCAATATTTCCTTGTTAAAACGAGAGGACAAGTTTTAAATATAGCATGAAACTTCCAATGCTGTGGAGTATTTCTTGGAGGACTGTGTTTGCTGTGTTTATTTGCCTCAGGGGTAACACTTTTTTATGTACATTGTGAGGCTCAATAGTCTGGCAGCGGCAGCGCTCAGAGCTGCTTTTCTTGATACTGTGCATCTGTCTCTGTTATGGTATCTATAGCAAAGTTGATAGGGAAGAAATAGATAGTGAAAATGTCTCTGGACTCAGTTTTTCAGGGTTGCTGTAGTTAGGTTTTCCAAAAGGTCGTGATTAATTTTAGTGTACGGTAAAATCTTAGCCCTTTTTTTGCCTGTGGTTATTCTTAAGGAAAGAGTAATGAAAAGTTCCCAGAGGAAATTTTTGCTGTAAATACTGTAAGGATTAATTACTGCCTGTTGTCTGCACATGGATAAGTAATCCTTTTGGGCCTGTGAGAGAAGGATGGTGTGTGCTTTATTAATTACCAGTATTTGGTCAATGTAACTTTTGTTATTACTTAAAACTTATATTCAGTCATGAGCTATTGGTCTCATCATAAGAACCAGAGATAATCAATAGAAATATAACCCATCTTGTTCACATTCAACTATGTTGCTACTGTCATTATGGGGTTTTATACCAAAAATTCATCTTTAAATAGCTGATATAAGCATGTTTAGTGCATCCTCTCCTTTTCACCTTTATTTCTACAGGGACTGATTTCCAGTGACCACATGGTACTGCTGTTGCTGCCTGTGCCTTGTAGACTTCCAGAGCAGAGCCTCAGCTTTCCAGTAGAGAATTTTTTCAGTACAGGTCTCTATAAATTGCGGTGATGGGAGAGTATTCAAATGCCCAGATAGGTATAGAGTTGATTATAAAAGATTTTTCTCTTCAAATTTCACTCACAGGCAGGTGATTCCATTTAAAAAATACTCCAGTCCAGAGATTTTTCTTCTTATTCATTCTCAGCTGTTTGCAAAACATTTTTGGTTCTCTATAGCAGACAAGCAATAGGCAGCTGTCTATCAGCAACAGCAGGCTCACCGTGATTTTGTATCTCCATAAAGATGGAGCTATTTATTATTCATATTGGGAGAAAAATATATTACTACATATTGTCTGTATCTTTGTGTACCAGAGAGAGAGAGAGAGATTTAGAAAAGGACAAGCTATCCACATGAGCTGTTAAAACGTACAACTTCTGTTGCTTTTCTTCTTCTTGGGTTATTTACATAGCACAGTATGGTATAGACGAAGGAAAAGAAATTTATTTACTCAATGGATTTTTTTTTTGGTTCAAATTTTCCCCTAACCTACCCCAGTGCTATTCATGTGCCTCTTCAGGGTTTTGCACCTGTATCCATTCTACAGTTTCGGAAGATATCAGCTCCTGTCCAAAGCCTGATGAAAACATGGACTGATATAGATCTACTTGCTGGTGAATATAGAAAGTCATAGCATTAATATAGAATGTAAAGTGTAGTATATCAGTCCTGCATTAGTATAGGACTAGACCTAGTGAATAACTATAGCTTTTCAATGGCAAGAGCAATGGATTAATTATATGTTATGTCTTTGGCTTCTAGTAGCATTTCTGAGTTGACCTGGGTCAGTTCTTATTGAAATCATTGCTAAAATCAGCATCAGGGTTGGAGAGCCCAACACTGAGGTCTGGTTTGATCAGATGGTGAACTTCCCCTCTGGATGCTTGCTTATCCTTGAGCACCCACCTGGAGAACTGGTCAGGACTAATTGCTCTCTTTGGACTTTATAGCCCAGTTTCTTCATACTGACTGTGCACAGACAAGTTCTGAAAGCTTTTGAAAACAGCAGGAATTATCACTGGCTTGTGCTGGAGGCACTACTGGTCCTACCTAGCCCAAAAGAAATGGTGGTAAGATCATTATCTGGAATGCCATTCATCCCAGAGTCCAAGGGTAAAATCCTCAGTGGATTGAACTCTTCCTTCTTGTGCTTTGAAGCAGCTTGTGTCCTTGGATTTGCTAGGAGAGGAGCATTTCCTTTGTTCCTTATGATCCTCAGGGTGGTTTACATTTGTTTATGGTTAGCATAAATACGAATGCAGAGTACCTTCCTGGAGGTTCATCTGACCTCACGTACGTTTGGAGGAAGGGAGCGCTTCTGAAGAAGCATGGTTCATCTCATTTTGAGTGTCTAAAACGGGTTAGACAAATTGCAGCTCTAAAGGAGACAGCTAACCCAGATGTGTCCTTGTGTGTCTCTGCCAGAACTGGCCACATACATCTAGCCAGGACTTTGTTTTTCTTGTTACTCTTAAAAACTGATCATTCTCATACCACATGTGCACAGCTCTTCAAACTGGATTAAAAATATCCTGGAAATTTAGATTCCAATGAATTTTGCAAACACTTTTCTATTTTTTTAAGCTCTCCTGAGGATAAAACTCATTCTGTGTGAATGTCCAAAGTACAATTGCTTCTTGATGTGTAACAGCTGCTGCAGAAAAAGGAGTCTTTTGCATTAACAATTCTGGGCAGACAGTCAGATTTTAAACTCTGGGCTACTCCATTCTCTCTCTGTGGTTTTCTCAGGAGACCAGTGAATCAAAGATAAAAAAAAAAATAAAAAAATTGGGTATGTATAACATGTTGTGCAAACTGACAGACTCTGAGCTTTCTGGAGGGATGCGACAAGTACCTGAAGGCTGGAAATCTAATTTGGAGACACGATGGTATGAGACAGTCCAAAAGAGAAAAGAAATGAAATTTAAAATTTGATTTAAAATTTTACTGGTGCAAATATTGTTTTAAATAAGAAGAGTTTCTTAGATGGTCAGTAGAGGGCAGGCATATTTTATTTCTGAAGAACCTTTGCCCGCTACTGTGTGCAAAGAATATTTGTTCTATCTTCAGATTCGAGGAGTGTAAGTCTACTTTGTCATATTACAGTGATATAAATCAGCAGTTATAATTTAAAAAGACATTGTCAACCCCTTTGAGGAGCTAAATGTCCATTTTAAAGCAATTGGAGGATATGAGTTATGACTACAGGCATTTAATTTCTGTGTTTAGATTGTAAAAACCATGGCATAAAAAACCTGAAATACTGCCGCTACCGAGCGCTACAGAAGAATCATTTCTCTGCTGAATTCTGTAAAAAGCAGTAGTTCTTTCTGATGTGAACTACTATATCACTAATGGGGTGGAAACACACTCTTTGAAAGTCACGATTGTTTAAATCTTCAGCTCGGTAACAGAGATTCTTCTTGAAGATCTGACTAGCCAAGCGCCTTTATACCTAAAGGAGTAATGCCTCTTTTAATTTCTACCTGCCTTCCCCTGTAATTGAAACAGTGTTTGTATTTCAGCTGGACAGAATACCTAACAGGTTCTGAATACAGGATAAAATCAGTGTCATATCTGATTAACTCAGCAGAAAAAATTAAAGCGGATTTAAAGAAGCATTTATTCTGAATGAGCCTATTCTTCCCCAAATACGTTTTCTCCCCGAAACAAAAATGTAGACAGAGTCTTTTCAGGATATGCAGTAATATAAACACACCTCTAATATCGTGATTGGATATAACTTTTAAAGTCTTGTAATGAGAATTATTCCCAAAGAGAATGAATGATAAAAACGTACATGTTGATGCTGTAAAAGCCTAGAAATACTGGTTATCCTGTGTAAGTGTGCATACGCGTATATGAACTCTTATTTATGTGTGCGATCAAGCCTGCTGCAGTGAGTTAAGGTAAGTAGTAGTAACACGAGATGTGTCATCTACCATTTCTTTCCATGCCTTGACAGTTCCATTTTTTCTTGGCAAGGTTGATGTTCACACAGACACCTTTAATTAGGATCAAAAGTGGTCTGAAGAGTTGCCCCAAAATACGCAGTCCGCGTTCACTTTGTCCTGTGTGTATCCATCGAGACAAAGCCTTTGTTACATTTCAGAACTGTTCCAGGTAGAAGAAGGGAATGCTCTGAAAGATGTTGGCCATCAGCTCCAACTTCACAAGCCTTGGACTTCTTAGTTTAGGTGCTGCATTGCCATCATTACAACTGTGGCTTAAACATGAGTGACTGAGGTATGGAGGTCCGTGAATTACGCTCGTAACTGAAAATGAAGCCCAATTTATCCGATTACTTTTGTTATTTTAAAAAAGAAGTGCTGTGGCCTTACAGGCAAGGAGCTGAATTTGTATGCTACTCATGCCTTCCAGATGGTCTCCGGGATTAGTTTCAATTTTTTGTTCTAGAAATCAATGGAGGTCCATATTTTCATGCAATCCAGCTAGATACCGCGATGATGAATCTCTATAAGAAATGAAAGCTGATTGAAGACATTCAAACGTTAGAACCTTCAAATTATTTCAATCAAAATTGGACTTGCTATCATGTGGGTACATGTTACTAAACTAACAGCAATTTTGTATACTTTTATCTTTGTTGTAGTCATTGAGGCAGATGGAAGAAATGTCCATATGCAGCCTATATCATACACAAAATTTACAGGATATACTTTATTCTGATCCTGTGCTTAACCCCTGAATCAGCTAGTGTTATGTTTCCTATGAAGTGCTAAGTATATAAACTAAACTTAATGCTTTTAAGTGAGTGGATTTCACAGCACTTAGACTGGATAGAAAATCCAAAACTTTTTTCGTGTATCGTTCTGTTACAATGCTGACATGGCAGCAAAATATTTGTAGCCATATGGTTCTCTATAAAAAAAATGTTATTTCTGCTGATAATGCAATAAACTTCATCAAAACAACAACCAACTTTCAGAGTCTTCAATCCATAAGCTTTCAAAAAGGACTTTTTCCTTTAAAATCTCTGTCTTTGACTTGAGACAGTGAAACTACTGTAGTGTAAATTTCAAGATTACTTGCACTGACAACATCAACTTGAAGCCTAGTCTTCATAAAAAGAGAGCTAGTGGTTTCAGGAAAAGTTTCTGTTTCTATGTTATCTTGCCAGTTTCTGTAATTCCACTGTTATATTTTCCTCTTTAATGACTTATATCTCCTGTGTTGAAATGCAAGGCTGTCACAAAAGCAGGGGGGAAATCCATTTATGCAGACTAGGAATGAAACAGATTTTAAACAAAATGATAATTTTTAGCACAAATTCTTATATAAATTTTTTACAAAAATTCTATTTTCACAAAGTAAACAGAGATTAGAGAATCTCATTATTTTATGTTATGTTATCTAATTATGTTATGCTTATAAATGCAGACCTGTTAATTATTATGCTAGTGCTAAGCGTGGTAAAAGCTGGAAATAATTTCTCATTCAAGACATTCTGTCTTGAAAACAAGACAAAGAGATGGCCATAGGGGAAAAAGACATGAACTGGGATGGCCTGCTGGATGGTAGGTCAGAGATTTTCTTTGAGGAGTACTGGAACAAGGTCTTACTCAATGTCCTCAATACTACCTTAAAAAAATCCTAACTGCTGTTTTGGTTAGCTCTTTAAGAGTTAGGACCCTGGTGGATATAGGGTGCTGTGTAGCATATGTTTGCTGTCCGCCATGGCCTCCGTAGCAGACCACTTAGGATCTCCAGCAGGTGCAAAACCAGTCATTTAAATAAAGGTAAGGAACAGCCGTGAGTGGTCCCTTCAGGACTTTTTCTTTCACAGAATCACAGAATGATCTGGGGTTGGAAGTGGCCTCTGGAGATCATCTAGTCTAACCTCCTGCCAAAGCAGATCCTCCTAGAGCAGGTTGCTCAGGAATATGTCCAGGTGAGTTTTGAACATCTCCAGAGATGGAGACTCCTCTGCCTCTCTGGGCAGCTTGTTCCAGGTCTCTGTCACCCTCACAGGAAAGTTCCTCCTCACATTTAGATGGAAATTCCTGTGTTCCAGTTTGTGCCCGTTACCTCTCGTCCTGTCACTTGGCACAACTGAAAAAAAGACTGGCGCTAACCTCTTGACACTGTCCCTTTCAGCATTTATAGGTGTTGATCAGATCCCCCCTCAGTCTTCTCTTCTCCAGACTAAATAAACCCAAATCCTTCAGCCTTTCCTCATAAGAGAGGTGCTCCAGGCTCCTCATCATCTTTGTAGCCTTCTGCTGTACCCTCTCCAGCAGTTCCCTGTCCTTCTTGAACTGGGGAGTCCAGAACTGGACACAGTATTCCAGATGTGGCCTCACCAAGGCTTCTTGATGTTCAGCACTTTATTCAATACCCGTGTAAAAGGTTGTATGGTTAAGAAGACTTGGAAGGGTACTGAGAAATAGTTCCTATGCAGTAGGACAGAAAAAAAAATGCATGGCAGTGGAGGAGAGATGAGTCTGTGGGGGAGGATGAATGTGCTGGAGACTGAGAGGGGTAAAAAGGAAAAGAAGGGGAAGCCTGAGAAAAAGTGATAGAAAGGAGGAAGAAAAGAACCTCACATTTGTGTCTGGCATAAAAAGTTGTGCCAGAGGAAAGCTCACTTGAACATTAGCAAAATAAAACGAACCAGGAACACTGCTCAGGGAAACACTAAACTGGAAGGAAAACAGAGGGAAAGGGCTTTTTTTTTTTTTTTGGCAACAGAATGCTCCCAGATTGCTGCCTTTTTTGTTCTGGCTAAAAATCTCATGATTTCTCAACTTCTTCTCATTCTGTAAACTGAGGTGGGGTTTATGACTTTCCCATCGTATTTATTATTGCTATTACAGTTCCACCCAAACTCTCAAACAAAGTCAGGACCTTTCAGAGAGAAAGGCTATAAAAGCAAATAAAGGTGATAATTTTTGTGTCCTGAAGCTTGGTGCAAAGGCTATTACAAGCAGCTTGAAGACTTCCATTAATACAAATGAGTGGTTAACATTTTAAACATCTTAGTAAACTAAGTATGTGTCTCCATACTGCAATAACGTGTTACAAGGAGATGTAAAGCCAGTTCTGAACATCTGAGCAGCTCTGAACATCTGAGGTAATTCATCCCAAGATGCAGGGCCAAAGTCCTGGCCTCACTGGAGGAAGTGAGAGTAGGATTTTAGCCTCACAGCTTCTGGGACAGAGATTAGCTTGAGTGTTTCTAAGTGGGTCTTGTGCTGTAGCAAGGTGGTCCTACTGTAGAAGGTGGACTGGTTTTGTTAGTTTGATCTTAAAGCATAAGCTATGTTTAACGAAAAGTGAAGCAACCTGGCAGGACTGAAGTAAGTCAGGCTTAGGACTTGTCATTAATTCCCTAGGTACTCCTTTTTCTGGTTGCTGTATCCAGTTTTTGGATACCCCAGGGAGATGTTAGAACTATTCATAAGCACCTAGACACTAGTCAGGTGATAAAAAACCAGCCAGCATGAATTTGTCAAGAGCGAATTGTGTCAAACCAATCTCATTTCCTTCTTTGACAGGATAACTGGCCTAGTGGATAACAGAGAAGTAGGAGATGTGATGTGTGGTGACTTAAGTGAGGCTTTTGGCACTGTCCAACATGACATTGTTATAAGCAAGCTTGAAAAATATGGCCTAGACGAAATTGCCATAAGTGGCTGCAAAGCAGCTGAAAGAAAGTGTTCTCAAAGAGAAGTTCTCAGCGGTGCTCTTTCCAGCTGCAACAGGGGCAGCCTCACCCAGCATCACTCATCACTCGCCGGGCTCTTCCATGGAAAGTTCTGCTCTCTAATCCATCGTTCAAAATGCTAATGAGAAAATACACCTTTTTTTTTTTTTTTTTTAAATGAATTGTTATTTTTTACAGGGACAAGGGGTTTGGGGAGATTTGCAACACTTTGGAGGAATGAATTGGTTCAGAAGGATCTATATAAAAATCTACTGAGTGATATTCGGTCAAGAAATGCAAAAATTACTGCTCTTGGAAGAGATATGGTAAATGCACAAAGATAAAAGGCGGAAGTAATGAGAAGGCAGAAAAGTGTCTGGGGTTTTAGGAGATCACAAGTGAAATATAACTCACAAAGGACATGCTATTGCAAATAAAGCACCTCTTTTTTTCGGGATTCTTTAACAGGAGTGTCATGTGTAAGACATGGGAAGTAATTATTTTGCACCATATGGTGCTGGTGAGGCCTCAGCTGGAGTATTGAATCCAGTTTTGGGGACTGCATATAAAGAAAGATGTAGATAAATTGGAGAGTTTCCAACAGAAATCATGAGGAAATGAAGAATTTTAAAAGCATGATTTAAAAGGAAAGGTTGAAGGAGTTAGGTTTGCCTAGAATATTTATTCCCTTTGCTCCTTTGACGCAGCAGGAGGGTCTAGATGGTCTCCTGAGGTCTCCCAGAGTCCTGTGTTTTTGTAGTCCTTACTGTCACATTGGCTGTCTGAATAACATACTCATCTCAGTCACCATTACTTGATGTCATAGCAGAAGCATCTTTAGAGATGTCATAGCAGAGGCATCAGAAAAGACCTGAAAGAGGAAGCAGATACTTGGAGTGGCTTCAGAGGGTCTCTCTGTGCAAGAACAGCAATAAGGAAGAGAAGTTTATTGTGAGAAGCCTGTGTTCAAAACTGACATCATTAGTAGTGCAGAGAAAATCCTAATTTAAACATGATGAATGTTTTGTGTGTGGCCACATGAACTGAAGTATCATAATTTTTACATGTTGGTACCAACCTTCAACACTGAGAATTTTCCTTCTGTAAAGTTTTCTTCACTGGAAATTTCTGACTGGATCCAGAGGATTTTTTTTCCTGAATGGAAATGCGATACAATGCTTTTAGAAAGTAAAAAAATTTAAGAAGGAAAGAAGTCCACATTTAGAGCATATGGTCAGATCTTTCTCTCTCTCCTTCCTTCCTTCCTTCCTTCCTTCCTTCCTTCCTTCCTTCCTTCCTTCCTTCCTTCCTTCCTTTCCTTCTTTCTCTCTTTTTCTCTTTCTTTTGTTTATTTTTTAATTCCAAGGTAAATCTGCTGAATTGTAATCACATAGACATTGAGGTATTGGCAAAAAAGATTGCTAGTTCTTGCTTTCTGTTTCTCTGCTGTTCTTTAGAGCTGTATGACACATACTTACATATACCTACCAAAAAGTTCCCAGAATTTCCAGCTTCCAGTCCTGTGTGCTCCAGTGACTTAGAGCAGGCATGTCCAGATTAACTGGGGAGCAACTCAGCTCAGTGGACTAATGCAGTGCCAGCAATGGCATTTATCTTTGCTGCAGAAAGTTCATATGGTCACCAGTAGAATACTAACAGAACAGTAGATAATGAATCTTTGCAAGCTGTTAAGTGAGGAATAATTAATGTATTTCCTTTTTTCCCTAGAAACCAAATCCTCCTATCATACTTAAAGAATTGTTAGACTTCATAATGTGGTTTGAGGGAATTTAAACTTCCCCAAAGTTGTAGAGGAGCAAGTGGAAGTAGTTTTGCATCCTGTAGAGGATAATACTGCCCAGACATCCCAGAAGGATAACGCTGCTCATTTGTCATCCCTAGGTCAGGTTTTGTGGCCGGTGGAGCTGAGGAGCCACCCGTCACAGCTGCTCTTCAGCCTGTCCTTCACATCCTTCCAGACCAAGGTGTGGCCTTCCAGACCAAGGTGTGGCCTTCCTCTGTTCAAGGAGAGCTTAGACCCTTGATTTTGTAGTACCACAGCTTCTCTGCCTTGGAGGCTGCTAATGGCTGTGGCTGGGGTGTAAATGATGCAATTGTCCATGGGTATGAGCAGAATCTGTATGGCGATTCATCCTGTGCCTTTCTCAATACAATGCCTCCCTAGCATTCCTGAAAAAAAACCCCAAAAACAAAACAAGCAAAAAATATCTGTTTCCCTTAGATACACACATGCCAATTTAAAAAAACAAAAGGGAGGAAAAAAGGAAAAAAAAAAAGCAAACAGGACCCAGCAAACCCCAGGAAACTCCAAGTTCAACTTCCCATTCGATTACTAATTCATTGCTTTTGTCTGTGGGTCTTGCAGTATCTCTGCTCTGTGCCATTACCCGCGGGTTGTCATTTTTCATAGCGCTGCAGCTATCCCACAGAAGGGGACTGGGAGTGCAGCTCCCTTTTAACGCTTGCACTTTGCAGCTTTACAGGGCACGGGGTAGTTGTTTTGCGGGTGCGCGAGGGGAGCCGCGCGTGGGGGCGAATTAATAGAGTTTTTAAACGTATTTTTAATTTTTTATCTCCAAGCAATGCTCCATTATCAGCTAGATGATAAAATGTCTTGAATAGTTGACTCTAGGGCTTTCACTAAACTGCCCATGAATGCTGAAACCATCTGTTTTTCTGGACGTTTGTCAGGGTGAGTGTGGCAGAGGCAGCTGTTTGAAAAGGGGACGCTTTGGATGATGAACCAGCCCATTGTTTCTGCGCGATTCGCCCGCATTCAGCCGCTCTACCCAAGCGTACTATAGAGCAATCAAAATCAAACTATTGTTTGTCCCGATCATATTGATCTGAAAAGAAGGTGGTGGGATGACCGCATTGTGGATGCAAATAGTTGTTTAGAGCAGCTGTATGCGGGCCAATATGTACCACAGTAGGAAACCCACATGGAAGCTAGAGGGCTCCCTGCACCCTACTGGGGAAAGAGAAAAGATGATGCCAGATTGAACTCCAGTGTACAGCAAAAAAGCAAGGCTCTGGACTGTTGGTATTGCTAGTAATTTGCTTTTTACAGCAGTGGTTGACATTAACCCTGTAATGCCGTAGCAATTGAAGTCAATTGTTTGGGATTTGTTTGTTGGTTTGATTTGGATTTTTTTTTTCTTCTTGCCATCTCATTGCAAAGAGAGTTTAGCAAGAAGATAATTACCTAAAGCTTCTGCAATGAAATACAGGAGCGATTGGATTGCTTGGATGTCAACTATCAATTTTCTCTTCTATAAAAATTAATTGCATTTTTGTTGTTGTTTTCTATGCGGAATCATTCATGCACCGTTTAAAGTTTTCATAATTTATTTATGATGATGAAAATATAGCAGCTGAATCGAAACATATTGTGGTGTTCGTTTCTCTGTTAAATATAGCTGTCTTATCTCTGCAGAAAGCAGGGGAAAAGATGATCTTTAGTGCATGTAATGAAGATTATAGCTTTTAGTTTAGAGTAACTGAGAAAGCTGCACTTCATCCATTAACATTTTAAGCTTTTTAGTTGTCCTTGTCACTTCATTGCATGCATGCTAATATCTCCTCATATAAAATTTAATCTGTCGAACTAAATGAAGGAATTAGTATCTGAAAGACATCTTTCATTAAGCAATTAACGAATCTTTCTAACAAATCTACAAAAGCATATGTGTTTATATTTAATAAGTATTTGTATGATCAGCCAATTACAATACATAGATACATCTCTTTTTTTGTTTATTTTTGTTATTACAAAATCTAAATTACAATCAAGTTGCAATTATGCTTTAGCAAATATATTGTAATTGTCAACAACAGTGGTTGGGGGACTACTGCCTTTCAAAATCATCCCAGCCACGTACAGCCTAATATCTACTTCTTTGTGTAAGAATCTCTTTTCCTGCCTCTTGATGATTCACGGATTGAAATGATAAGGTAGTAAAGAATCTGCAGAGGGAATACGTTCAAGGATATGCCTTTTTAAAATTAACAATGACGTATATGTGCGTGTGGGAGGGAAGCAAACAAGAAGAGGATGGGAGCCTGGATGAAAAGATGATCACCTGCACCAGCTGCAACTCGTTCCCTTTCACAGCTTTGGAGCAGCTTTTCAAACATACTCTCTTTTCAGGCTGTTTGCCTAATTTAATGCAGGGACACCCCAGCCTAACTTAAGCTATTAGTAAACCGGTGTCAGCCTCTGTAAAAAGTGAAAAACTTAAGTAAAAATGATGATATTGCCCCTTTGCCCTGGCACCATTATTAACTTGTTTGGGAGTAGTTTTCTTAGCAGTACACATGAAAGCTTCCTTCTCGGGATTCCTCCTTGTCTGAATTACTATAGTCTTCAGAACGCTCCATCTGATGTATAAATGTCCAGTCGCTGCAGCAGAATGAATTGTCAATTAACTAATAACTCTTTAATATGAAAAAAAAAAAAAACCCAACAAAACAAAACTGACTTGATTTCCTTAAATGACGTGATGGTCCAGCAGGAGTTATTCTCTGATTTGGGTTGCTTTTATAGATTTTTTTTTTTTTTACATGAAGTCTTCACTTGGATCATGGGAGTGGAGCGGGAAACAAGACTATGGTAGAGCAGAGAAACAATAAAGCATACAAGCTATATATTTGGCATTATATGGTAATTTTTCAAGCACATACAGCGTATACAACAATTCTAAGCATTTCCTTCCACTAAAGAATAATATTCTTCAGAAACCTTAACCCTTCTGAGTGCACGTAGGTCCATCTTTATGAAAAACTTTGGGCAGTCGACATGAAAATTCCACAGAGAAAACACTGTACCTGGGGATGAGAGTGAGCCCCAGGGGAGAGATGTGAGTCAGGTCAGTTAATGAAGTTAGAAGGCGGCATTTGGGTGTTTACATACAAATGAATTTGGCCAGTAGAAAGACTTGTTTTTCTTTCCAGACGTACTATATGCAACATTCAGACAGACAGTGTTGCATGCTTGATTGGACTCATTTGCGTATCTCTTTCATTAGCAGTTTGCTACCTGACTGTTTCAGAGCCAGTTCTCCAAGTGTTAAAATAACTCACCAGCTTGACAGCTATCATATACGTCTGGCAGTATTAACAAAGTGCAATCCTTGCCATAGAGTTTGATAAAAACGTATCAGACACCTACTCGCTGGTTGCCAGAAGACCAAACCTCTGAGCAGGAGAGAGACAGAGGGAGAGGCTGCACCACGAGGGAAGTTCAAGGAGGATGAGGAGCCAAGACACCTGCTATCTTCCCCTTCTGGAAAGGGTGGGGTGGAGGAATCCTGGAAACCTTTGTTCAGTCTTGGCTACTTCTCTGTGACGTCCATGAAGGTCTGCTCAAACGTTCACCCTACACGTCAGACTCGGGGTTGTGTTTGTCTCATCTCGTGTTGTGGTGGAGGCCAAAGTCGTCTGCTCCAGGATGCTTTCGCCTGCGAGCAGTGCACTGTACAAAATAATACAGATGAGACACATCCCCATCCTCAAAGTGCCCCAACCACCCTCAAGCATTAGCATCTTACTTCTTCTTTTTTATCTTTTCATTGCTCTCACACAGCTCTCTGGACATAGGCTTTTATTAAGCCGCCCTTTTATTATGCCTTCAGTGACTGATTCCAAAGCCTACTTCCAAAGCTGCTCAGTTTTGCCAAATACTGGCAGCATGAAATTATCATTTAGTTAAATTTGGAGATTTTACCAAGTGCAATTCCTGGATCTGCTTTACTTCAAATGGAATTACACAAACAGGAGCTACAGAATAGCAGTGTTTCGTTATCATCCTTCTGATGCAGAGCAGTATAAATACGTAAATAGAGAGAAATCAATGCCTTGGAAAAATAATACTAATAATACTAGTGTGATAAAAAAGCAATACAGCACTTTTACCTTTACCCATGATGAGTCCTCATCAGAGAAATTCTGGAGATGCAGTAGGCTATAGGTGTAGGGTTATGGTTTTACACTGAAGTTTTCTGGAGGGAGTCATTTCCTTGTGCTCTCAGGCTGAATCAGACTCTGGTTTAGTCAACCCAATGACTTCGTATCTGTCCTGCATTTCCCCATCTGGACATAGGCTATAAAAGAGGTAAATGCAAAGCATAATGTGGAACTATTAGTACTGTGTGTCTATGTGTTACCATTATTTAGCTGGGGTTTATTAGGAAAAAGAAATGGGCGAGTCATTTTTAGAGTGAAGGATAACTCAGATCTTTAAATCCTAATGGAGACAGGGAAGAGACAGTCTAATGTAAATGATGTTTCTTTGGGGTGGCCACATGGAAATAAAGCCTGTTTTGCTTTGTTTCCTTGAGAATTTTAAACTTCTCAATATAAACAATCGTACCTCTGAATCCACCTTTTGTCGTCCATTATTTTTTTGTTTTAACACGTGTTATTATCATCCCCTAAAAAAGATATTGTTTTTTTAAAGCAGCCTCCTTTTCCTGGTGCAGATTTTCTTCCCAAAGAAGCATTTTGACAACGATACTGATTAACAGCATCCTTTCACAAGGTGAATAATATGATAGGCGAAAATGTAGTAGAGTTAGAGAATTTGGCACAAAATTGGAATAAGGACAAAATGTTGTCAGAATTGGGTGCTGGAAGCCATATGCTTCTTTTTTGAAGGTGGGTTACGTTTTTAGCTGTCAGATTGCTAAGAATCCTCACGTCACCCATGGACTTCAGGCAGAGACAGGTTTTCACCGTGGTGGGAAGGCAGGTCTGGCTGCTACCCCCAGTTTGGCTCATGAATTCAAGACTTGTGTGACAAGACATCTAATTTATCAAGCCTGATTTGTGACGTGGAAGGACTTCTCTTACAGAGAACTGATATCCAGTCTTCCTGTGGCAAGCAGTTATTTTACTGCAATTTTCAGAAAACGGGGAAGACTGGGTTTGTTGTCTTTGTTTTTCTCTAAAGGATTCAACTTATGAAGTTAAGTGCTTGAAGAAAAAATTCATCTTTAGGAGAACACAAGCAAGTTTTGTGACTTGTGGTCCCAAGCATCTTTCTTCTGTTTGACAGAACAGAGGGAGAAAGATGGAAAAAGCTAAGAAAAAAACCTAGACTGCTCCTCTCACCCTCAAATGAGCTTATAGGTAATTTGCACCCAGACTTTTGCGCCCACACTTTTGTACTAGCTTGAATAAATCAACTGCTTTCACTTCCTGCTTCTACCCAGTGTAGTTTTAATTTTACTATGTTAAATAATTATATCTCTGTGTCCAAAGAACTGGTGTCACTCCTGCACCATATAAATTCATCTTTTCTTTTTCTTCTTTTTGAATTTTTTTTTAATTGTCCACTAAATTGTCTTTGAAACTCCAGATGAGGTTTTATCTGAGATATTTTTGGAGGTGATACAAATATTTCTGTTGACAATATGTGTATTGACAGTACTGTTATGTTTCTGCATCTTGTTACTAGAAGAAATTAATAGCTCTCTTGGTCCTGGGCCTCCTCTGTGTTTTCAGTAGTGGAAGTCCAGCACCCAGCAAAAATTCTTGTCCCTGTCCTGAAGCGCATGACCTCTCAGCAGAGGCTGACGGATCTTCCATTACTGGTGCCCCACATTTCTTCTTTTGTATTTTCCAGTCTTTTTTTTTTTGTTGCCAGTGAGTCCTGACTTCGTGTTCTCATTAGTTAAGGATATTATATGTCCTCATATTTAATATGTTGGAAATATATTCAGTATGAAAATTTGTAGGTGAAGGTATTAAAGCGAACTGGTCTTGAAGCCAATCCCTAAAATACTTCACTGGTAACCTCCTTCCCATATGAATCTTCCTTTTTTCTGTGTAAACCACTGCCTTCTGCATCCGATCCCAGCTCTCCATTTGAAATGGCTGTGACAACTGGAGATGCTCTTCTGAGTTCCAGATTAGATTAAGAATTACCGGGTTGGTTGTTTTAGTTTTTAACCTTAAATAGTGCTTTTCCTAGAAAAGAAAGATTTAGCGTCTGGCTGGGTCCTTTCAAAAACTAGTTCAAAACCTCAGTCTTGCTAAAGGTGTGTAGTGTCCTAGGACTGCTTTTTCTACAGTGTTGCCGTTTGAAATGGGTATAAACTGTCACGTGCAACTCCTGATTTGTTTGAAGAGTGTATTATTTTGACTAAAATGAGCACGGCAATCTTTTCAAAGGGGACTCTTCTTGAGTTTTAGTCTTTTTTCAGTGTTTGGAAATGAAGCTCAGTTGCACTTTATGGATGTTGCATGTCACTAAAACTGTGCAGCAATTTAGCATGTAGAGTTTCTGTTTCTAAATGGTCTTTAATTAGAAATTTGTTATCTCTGAAAAGTATCTTCCCAGCTTTCCAAGTGTAAGCCAACAGATATGGACCCATTCAAACCGTGAGAAAAATTATGCCACTTTCTTGCAAATGAGTTTTTAAAAAGCTTAAGGTTATTAGAGAACCCAATGTCCCAGCATGCTCATCCAATTCTGCTTTAGATGCTTAGCAAGTCATGTAGCCCAGTCAGCTCAGAAAATACTTTCCCTCTATCAATATTTGCTTTAGATTTGATTTAATATGGGATTCTTTATTTTATACCTTCAGCTCTCCACAGTTTAATTCCAAGCCGGTGAAAGCAGCTACTGTGTAGCTGCTCTGCTGTAGCTCTCATTTATCTGAGTGGGGTCAGCCCTTAAAATAGAGCTGGTCACTCACAAAAAAAATGGAAGTTATTTGTGTTTGCCTCATGTGAAGGTGGCTCTCAGGTAGCTTTCTCATGTTTTTTTAGGAACAGTGACTGACCTTTCAGTTCCTATGTGAATTTTGTGTTTGGGAAGGTGGGTGATGTGGCATTTCTTCAAACATAGCAACTTTTGTGTATAGATTTGTGGCACAAATTTGATATTCAGTATTCACTGCAAACAAATATCCAGTCCTTGATATACATTTGTAGAAGTAATCAGTATCAAATGAGGAATGTGTACTCAGCCTTCAACTTGAAGGAAAGGCTCTATTCCTAAATGACACATTAACTCTGTCATTCCAGCAATGAGTGAATTGAAGTTTAATGACAGTAACGAGGCTAGATTAACAGAGTTTATGCATGAAATAAATATGAAAGATTATAAATATCAATTTAGTTCTAAAATCTTAAACACTGTAAGTCAAAACCTTTCTGCTACCATCATTCTGTTGTTAACTGATGGATATTTACCTCAGAATCACAGAATGATACAAGGTTGGCAGGGACCTCTGGAGATCATCTAGCCCAACCTCCCTGCCAAAGCAGGTCCTCCTAGAGCAGGTTGCACAGGAGCATGTCCAGGTGGGTTTTGAATGTCTCCAGAGATGGATACTCCACTCTCCAGGCAGCTTGAACCTCCACTTCTTTCTGTTTTAGAGCCAGATTTTCTCCTGCACTGAACACACAAGAAATGTTATAAAAAATATGGATGGAAAATGCCATGTAGCAACATAGCATGGTGATGGTTCAAGTACAGTGGATGTTATTTATAGTAAGATAAGTATTTGGCAAAGAAAAACAACAGACTTTTGTTTAGCCTCTTTTGAAAAGGCTTAGCAGTAAAATTTCCAGGAGAGGTAAAAGCGGTTGCCGCAGTTGGACTAACTTTTGTTAAAATAGGTGTTGATATTGTTTAGATATTGCCAGAAAAGGAGTCAAAGCTATACTTTATTAAAAGACAAACTCAACGCTGCTATGTGAGGAAGTGGGAGTGCTCTTCTGGTCCAGATAGTCTAGATGTGATGTCTAGTTTTAAGCGTGAGCCTACCTGTGGCTTGGTGAGATACAGGCACAGACTCCTTATTTGAGTGCAGTGGCATTTGTACCTTGGTGAGTTGAACCCTTTGAGCCTCCAGGGAGCACGAATGGGCATTCTGAGTAGTTACGGTGTGGTTTTGTTCTCTCCCTGGTCACCTCTCCTCAGACACTGCTCATGGTTTTGTGGAAATCATTTATACTGATGCTGTAATGAAGACATGAGGACACCATTCATTCTCCTAAACAGAGATGTCCGTCCTGTGTGGCCTCCAGCTGTGGGTCCAGAAGGATATAATCCTCCCTCTGTGGCAGTGTCAGACTGGGCAGCTCCGTGTGTGAATGTGGCATAAATACCGTGGAGCATCTCCCGGTACTAGACCGACCTCTGTCTCGAGGCAGCAGAACTGAGTTTCAGGTGAAAATAAAGCAGTTTGTGTTCCACTGACTGTACTGGTATCTGCTGGAGGCAGAAGTGGAACATACATAGAGCATTTTTAGATCCCTACGCTCAGGTATCTAGATTTAATCTGCAGCCAATCCCATGTGTGCATCCAAAAGCAGGGTAATTACTGTCTTCTCATGGGATGCAGGCTGGAAACTCTTGTCACGCTGCTCTACCAACCTAAAGCCATCGTGGTGATTACTCATCTTTAAAAAAAATGTGAAATTCTGGTAAATGAATTGTAAGGTACATTTGCCCATCCTAAGTTCGTGCACCTGAGCTGTTGAAGTGAAGACTATAATTGTCCCTTGGAAGTCAAGGGAGGCAAAACAGGTATCTCTACAGAGGAGTTCAGCATCTGAATTGGTGCTGGGAATGATATTTTCCCTCAGTTGTACAGGATATGCAGGATGGTTAGGAAACTTACTTTAATTTCATGGACATTAATCTTGACTTTATTTTTTTTCATGGTACACCTTCAAGGAGAGCCCCTAAAATGTAAACGATCTATAATCAACAAGGAGTGTGGAGGGATACCCCAGTGGTGTTGGGGAAGACAGGCAAATAGCAAACACATTTGGTGGTTGGCTGACTCAGACGTGGGGCTGAGTGTTAAATTTGGGTTAGGATTTACTTTCTTGCTCATTTTCTTTCAAAGCGTGGCCTGGTGATTTTGTGTAAGGAATGGGATTAGCCATGGTTTATTCCAACTGTCACCGTGACCACCAGTCTGTGTCTTCATGGTGAATTTATACAAGAACAGTGGTAGACAGTTGAGATTATTCCAGTGCGAAGGAACCACTGATTAATTCCCAGGAATACTGAAATGTCCCTAGAATAAACGAATGTTCTGTAGGAGCAATTCCTGGTAGTTCTTTTTGTCCTCCAGCAATGGTTTCTGTTCACGGGACAAAGCTCTATTCTTCACTTAGTTATCTCATCTCTGGAGAGGGGAAAATAAGAGCTCTTCTGGGAAATAAAACAAGGTGGTCAAATAGAGAGAAGCCTGAATGTCTCATTCCACCTCGAGAACATCCCTGCAGTGCAGAGATCCGGGGCTCTGCTTGTAGATGGTCAGCTTCAGGCTGAAGGGACTTTTCTCCACTCTATTTCCAACCCTGTCGTAGTGAGTTGCCCACTTAATTACAACAGCGCTGAGTGTTTTTCAAGATGAAGAATCAAAGCTGAAAGGTATAAGGGGGGTGTGTGGATTGTCCAAGTACAACATAGTGGCACCTGGACTGCCCTGCATCTCTCCCTGAGGGGTCATTACAGGGCCTGAGGCTTTGCTGATGGCGGCAGAGAGGCTGCAACCTCCTGTCTGCCTGCAGCAATCTCCTGTCTCAGCAGCTTTGATTAATACCAGTGATGACCTGAAGGGAGCCTACAAGATTGCTGGAGAGGGACTCTTGATCAGGGAGTGGAGCAACTGGACGAAGGGAAATGGATTTAAATTGAAAGAAGGGAGATTTAGATTAAATATCAGGAAGAAATTCTTTGTTGTGAGGGTGGTGAGGCTCTGGAAGAGGTTGCCCAGAGAAGCTGTGGCTGCCCCATCCCTGGAGGGGTTCAAAGCCAGGCTGGATGGGGCTTTAAGCAACCTGGTCTGGTGGGAGGTGTCCCTGCCCAGGGCAGGGGGCTGGAACTGGATAATGTTTAATGTCCCTTCCAACCCAAACCATTCTATGATTCTGTGAATACCTGGGGGCTAATCAACTTCATGACCTAGGGAGTTTCTTCCAGCTTTGTGCTCTCTTATTGTTTGAGTTGCCATAACCTTAATTAAGGTTGCCTACTTACAGTATTTTTTAAAAATATGTTCTTGGAAATGTTGGACTGCTTGTGAGTTTAAAGCAAATTAACAATACTTCTTTTTTTTTTTTTCCCCTCTGTAAAAGCTGTTTTACAATATGTCTCATGTAAACTTGCAGCTTTCTAAGTTTCTGTATCAGAATGTGAATTGATTATGGGATTTGACGGATTGTATCCCATTAGCTCTTTGGCTTGTAGGAAGCAGCCCTTGACCTATTTTTTAAGCTTTATTTCATAAATGTTTTCAAAACTGTCTGAAGATCAAAAAAGCAGGGTCATTCATTTAAATTTACTTTAAAGACCAGCGGTTCATGGCTAATGAATGTATGGTTTATTAATCAAATGTATGTAGCTGAAAGAAGCCAACTACAATTCACTTACAATTGCGATTTTACCCTATTTTAACGTTATTTTAATGAGCTACAGATTTGAATGTGGGCTTTGTTCATCTGTTGCTTCCACTCAATTGCAGTTTCACCCTAAGAAGACACAAGACAGATTGATCAGGCTTCCAGTCATTGTGAGACTTAAATGAAGTGAACAGGGCCTTATGTTTCAAAACCAAATGAGAGGATTAAAGCAACAAAAAAAAAAAACCACCAAAAAAAATTCTCCTGTGTTATCTGTCTGCTGTTCTTAAATTTGATTAAGCTACTTGCCACTAGGCACTTTTGGTTTTACTGTAAATACAGCCTAGAAATAAATTTTCATGGCCGCAGGCACCAATCAGCAAGTGATACCATGAATAATTAGCACTTAGAAGCACTTGTTCATGTTAGAATATTTCTTTGATTGCCATTTCCAAAAACACACTAAGATAATAGGACGGTACATTTCTTTAAGGTCTAATTGGGATAGAGCTCCGTGCCAGCAGTCACAATAGAAGTATAAGCAAAGTTTTCCAAAATTTTTTATGAGTGTGTCGTGCAAGTTAGTATTTTGTGAGAATAGGAAAAAAAATAGTCTCAAGTTAAACTATAATAATTTTAATTTGATTTTTTTGTTGTTTTTGTTTTGTTTTGTTTTTTTTTTTAAACTACAGCATTCCATTTGGAGCTGTGCAAGGCACATTTGAACTGGAATATGACCGTATCTAATATTATCTTGGTAAAATTTAAGCAGGTTGCAACCACCTGTAAAATGCTGAAATGGCCTATGAAGACAGTACAAGCAAGAATTCTGTATCCTACTTTATTCTTAAAGGCTCTCCAGTTGGCTTGAGAATGTCTGATGGGGAGTAGCGGTCCCTGGGAGTTAGACAGAACATAAACTCTCAGAACGCCCATGTAGAAGCACAGCTCTAGTTTTGCAGACTTTTGCTCGGGTTTGTATGTTTAACTGTGGACAGAAGTGTGTTTGAACTGTGAAGTCCATCAGGAAATACTGTGAAAATATTCATCGCGCTTGGGATAATTCTGCATTTTTCCCATATGTTTAATTTACCTATGTGACAATTGAGTTTGATGCCAATTGCACATTTCTGTATTTGACATGCACCTCTTTTGTTCAAAATTGCCTTTGAATTTTGTGTAAAAAAAATGTTAACTAGCAGAGCAATCCAGCATGTCTGTACTTTATCCCACTTTTGTGGTGTACCCAAACTCCCACCCTACTCTAGGGTGACTTTCTGTGCAGAAAAGCCCTGTCTGCCGCTTCCGGTGCACTGAGCAATGGAGGGTTGTTATCTCAAATCACTTTTTAGGATGAGATTTTAAAATAAGAAATACAGGAAATAAGTTTTGCTAATGATGAGGCACTTTGCAGGGTTTAAAAACACTTTTAAGGTGGAAAAAAAAAAAAGCTATCGAATCCCTTAGAAGAAATGTTTTTCAAAACTGATCTTTATATAATGCTTTGACTTGTACATTACCTACAGCATCTCCATAGAGCCAGCTGGATTTACAGCCATTGAAACTAAGGCAGAGAAGGAAAAAAATCATAGAACCACAGAATGGTTACGGTTGGAAGGGACCTTAGAGACCATCAAGTTCCAACCCCCCTGCCATGGGCAGGGACATCTCCCACCAGACCAGGTTGCTCCAAGCCTCATCCAGCCTGGCCTTGAACCCCTCCAGGGATGGGGCAGCCACAGCTTCTCTGGGCAACCTCTTCCAGTGTCTCACCACCCCCACAGCAAAGAGTTTCTTTCTAGTATCTAGTCTAAATCTCCCCTCTTTCAATTTAAAACCATTATCCCGGTGCATGTTGAGCTTCTCATCCACAAGCAGCCAAGTCCTTCTCAGGGCTGCTCTCCAACCATTGTCTGCCCAACCTTTATTTGTGCTTGGGATCGCCACGTCTCAGGTGCAGGACCCTCTTGGGTCCTTCTTAGGCATCTCTTAAGTAATGGGCATCTCTCCACAGCAAATGAAGTGCAGGCTGCCCTAAGTGTGCCCCTTTTAACGTAGCTGGAGCGAGAGCAACAAAGGGTAGGAAGCTGTTGGCAGCACAGTGCTCAGCACAGAAACCTGGGGGGCAGCCTGGGTATATTCTTCACCGCTGTTGCCTGTAGAGTACCAAGATGACAACTAACTGGGAGCTTGGCTCACTAATCTGCGAACTGTAACGTCATTCAATTGCCTAAGGACAAACGCGATATAGGAATTGTGAGACTGTGATCAGATTTGGGAGTCCCAGACTCCCAGATTTGCATGGTGTTCTCTCGAGCATTCAGACTCTCCTTGTCTTGTCTAAGTGTTAGACTAATGTCTATCAGCCTCAGGAATTAAATGTGTGAGAATGAACACATTGATAAGAAAAACTAATTTATAATCAACACTGAGTCTTTATGCAAAAATTTAGAATAATGCAGGTCTTAAATCTGTCTGATTCCCACACATTGTTTGTTTTTAAATAATGTGCTGCATGAAGTACATTTTTTGTGTTCTAGGGAGATGATCATTAGTAGACCTTTGTGTTTTGTCAGCCTTTGTATGGCCATATGTAATCTTGAGGAACGGAATTCTGTTGTGTGCATCTGTGTCTAGCTGAAATCCAAGGTATTTGGTTTTTTCCACCCCAGATCAGAATATAGGTGAAAAAATTCTTCTGTGTCTAGCTGAAATCAAAGGTCATTTGATTATTTTCTCACCCCAAACTAGCATTTAGGTGAAAATATATTTTGTGTCTATCTGAAATCAAAGGTGATTTGATTTGTTTTCACTCCAAACCAGAATGTAGGTGAAAAAAATACTCTGTGTCTATCTGAAATCAAAGGTGATCTGAATTCTTTCACTCCATCCTAGAATTTAAGCCAAAAAATATTGATGATGAATTTAAAGCACAAACATACAGTGGTCTTCTGTATGTTAATTTTTATGCAAGCTGTGCACTGTTATTTAAGGAGAAAGCTTGAAGAAATATTTGCATGTATTTTTAATAGAGATGGTTTACTTTCTGTTTCACAAAAGTGTATCTGAAGACAAAAGTACATAGTGTGATGAAATTTTGTAAAGCATTTGTGTGCTCATTTTCTGCAGCGCAGGGTGTTTGGCAGCACAGTCAGTGAATATTTCAGTACAGCTTCGCAGCGTTAAACAAATTTCTCTTGACATTCAGTATATGTAAGTAACTGAGAATATAGTTCATTTCATTTAGTGTTCAGTCATCTAAAATCAAAGCATTTGGGATATTATTACTTAGTTTTGATATAAACGAGTAATCTACCATGTATTAAGCTTGCTCTGTTTAAAGTGAAGTTTCCAGATAGCAGAGGTTACCATCTGTATTTTTTCATGTTATTATTGCCCTCATAATAAGTTCAAGGTGAGGTTTTCCGGCAGTAAGCTGCAAGTCAGTTTGCATATAAACACTTCAGAAAAGCTATCTTGACATCAGCAGCTTATGCAGTCTTCCATCTATAATGTAGATGACTATACCTGTGTTATTTTTATTTCTTCATTATTTTGTGGCCACTCATTTAAAAAATGTTTAAAGCGTTAAAAACGTCTCTGCAAATACGTGTGAAAAGAGGCGATTGTTCTTGTAGGAAAGGCCAGGAAAACACACAAAAGAGGCCGCAGTGAGACGATAAACATAAAGGTCCAGGAGGTATTATGATGAGGTTCACAGATACTGTGTTCCAATCAAGCTCAATAAGCTCTGAATTCCTATTATGTTTCTCAAGGCTCCAAAAAGACATGGGAAGAAACCGAAAGTTTAAGTCAAATAAAAAGCACTTAAGCCAAGAGCACATGAATGTATAGCTGGGTAATGGAGCTTTCATCTCCGAAATAAAAACAGTTCAATTCAATTGGAACTGAAGTTTCTTCCCCCTTTGAAAAAGTTTATTTTAATGAGTTTCCATTTTATGCGTGGGCTGTTCTTTAATCGATGCTGCTCCATTGAAGTTTTACCCAATGAAGACACAAGACAGATTGTCCAAGCTTGCGGCTATTGTTGGGAGTTGATGAAGTGTATGGGCCCTTATGGTTGATAACAGAAGTAGATGGTCAGAGCCAATAAATAAAACTTTAACTCTGATTGTTGGGTGCTTTATGCTGAAAAGCTTTCTATTACCATGAATCTTTGGTTTTGAAGGACTTGTGAACCCAAAGGCAGCTCGTAGCTCTGTCACACAGACTAAGTCGGTCAGACAAGCAGCAATCTGTCCTATCCGATAAACCCAGTTTTGTCTTTTAAATTCTAGACTTCTCTTCAGGAATCAACACTGTTAATATCTTGACAGACCATTAACTTTGTAATACACGTATACACTGCTCTGTTGATTTATCATAAAAATTTGATGTTTGCAGAAGTTAAATTGTGCTATCCTTGATCACGTTTTTACAAAGCAAATATCAGAAGGAACAATTTTAACAACTGCAGGCCTGTGCTAATGTTTGAAGAAATTAGTAAAATATTTTTGTGACAGCACTCAGTGTCACAAGTCCAAAAGAACCATAAAAAGATTCATATTTAATATAGTAAGAAATCAGAATATTACATTAGGGTTTTCAGCTTTTTCAATGAGAAATTAGGTTTATTTTCAATCCTAGAGCCAGGCTGATCTGTTTGTCGCTTAGTTCAAAGAAATCTCAGCAAAGAGAAGAGCAAATAGAAATTCAATTAAAATATTCTGCATATTTACTTAAAAAATGCCATTCACTTCCATTTTAAGGAGGAAATCTGTTAAATATTTGTGTTATAAGCAGTTTTCTTTGAGCAGCAATACTTAGAGGGTGGCTGCCTCACTTTGGTGGTGTCATGCAGATATGGTAGAAGATATTTGTCCTTAGGGATGCATCATGTAGCCAGGAGTTTCACAGTTTTTGGGGTGAGAGAGGAATAGAGAGGGAATGAAGAACCCTGACCTGTTGGGAAAATGCAGGGAGCACTGGTGTGGGTACTGTCAAGGGAGATGTCAGAGGGGAGAGGGTGAGGTTGCAGGGAAACAGGAGAGGTTTCTGTGGGAGTATCTGTTGTCTGTTTGCAGGAAGGTCACTTAAGATCTGGCCCTTCTATTCTTCTCAGGTTCTTTCTCTTCCAAAACATCTCGCTATCAGAGCATCTTTCAGTGGCACGTGAATTGGCACGGCTAATATTTGTCACATGTGACTTATTCTCTATTATTCCTTAAATCTGAACACAACCCCCTCATTTTTTACTATGAGAGTGGTCAAACACTGAATCAAGTTGCTCAGAGAGGTTATGGAGTCTCCCATCTCTAGTGGGAGGTTTCCCTGCCCATGACAGGGGGGTTGGAACTTGAAGGTCCCTTCTAACTCTAACCATTCTGTGATTCTATGATCTATTGATCATACTGTCCTATTTGAGCAGGTGGGTTGGACTGTATGATCTCAGAAGATCACTCCCAACCTAAATGACTCTGTGAATCTCTTCCCCAGGGTGAGATTTTTCTACTATGCAGTATTTCATTATGGTAGGCATGTTGCTTGGGTTCTTTTAATGCTCTGTGCTGTTGACATGTTTCAGGAAAGAGAAGAGAGTAAGGTGCAGCTTGTGTGTGGAGTAGGAGGTCATTCTCAGACTGGCTGCCAAAAAACCTCCTCTCCTGTAATGATGAACTTTCCATCTGCAGTGGTTATTGAAGCAACGTCAACTCATGAGCAGTACATAGAGAGAGTTAACAAATCTTTTCGATGAATGCTTATTTTTGCCTGAAAAATTTAGCCCTAATATTTGATACAGTTGCTTTATTAACTGGTGCTGCACTAGACACTGTACACCAAAGAATCCTGGACTGTGGCTACGGTGCTTCTAAACTGTGCACTGGTATGTTCAAGGAGTAAATCTGAATGATGTATGGAAGATCTTTATGCAATGCAACATGCCAAGTTCATTAGCCATAAAGATCTCATACATTTTGTGTGCTAAACGTGGTGATGTTGCCATACTTTTGCAAACCATGTTTTAGCTCAAATTGTGTTAGGGATGGGAATGGAATGAAACGTGTGTATGACTCTGTTGGGCTCTGGATAGCTGGAAAGGCTGAACTTAGAGTAAGCAGCTTTGAAACACTTGGAGAAAAGCCAGCTACTAACATCTCTGTGAGGAGCGGACACCGAGGAAGCCAATTCCAAGGCAAATCAAAGGTCAGGTTAACTTAGTGTTGACCAAAGATGTTTAGCACCTGAGATGAGTTGCTCAGGTGCTTGTGAGAGTAACTGTGCTGATTGCAGCCTCAATCCAAATTGCAAAGAACTTAATCATTGCTTGGGATCCCTGTGGGATCTTATTTAGCTCTCTCAGTAGATCAGGCACTACCTGAAGAGATTCAAAGTCTTGTGTCTCTCTTACTCTGGATGACACTTCTATCCTTGCTGCATTTAAATGTTCATTGCTGTTGAAGAATACTGTGTTCTAGGGGCTGGTGATACATAGAAGACCTGTTATTAAAGCAGAGATCATAGATTTCCATGAACCAGATCTTCTTACTGGTTTCTGTCTCTCTTTCATAACGTGCTCAGAGATTTGAACAGGAATAGTAGCGGAGAGCTCTGGATATTATTGTATTATGTTTGTGGCATTATGTATGTGTTGAGTGGCTTTGTGCAAACAAATCTCCTTGATGGGGAATACGTGATGTGAGCTCTTGCAGATGAGATTCATTGCCTTGATGATGCCTATCCTTGCTCTAAAGCCTCACTGCCACCCTTTTCCCAGAGAGAGCTTGTGGCTGTACAAACACCCTAAACAGCAGCAGGCTGTATGCCCCAAAGTGCCCAGTGAGACAGGGAAAGGCACAACCAGCAAGCAAAGTGATTTGGAGACTTGCTTTGCCATTCCCTGTTAGCACGAAGGGAATTCTCTGGGAAGATTCAGATTCCACAGCTCTTTCTGAGCAGGGAGAGCGGTGCTACTTCTTGAGGCATCTAATTATGAGTCTGTTCCTGGGTATTACCTGGCATAGGGAGGTGTGCTTGCATTTTCTTCATGAGATAAAATTATTCCTCTCCCTCTAATTACATACGGTAGGAATTTATTCTTTTTACATTTAAATCGGTTTTGCATCAAGCTTCTTTTACTTGCTAATATACCTCAGGTTATAGGGTTCCCTTAATTCCTTTCCTAATGGAATTAGAGAATCTGCCTGTTTTGTTCCAGCAAGGATACCCTGAAGGCTGACTGTCCATGCTTTGCCTTGGATAAACTGGTTCACATGGAGATTTCACCAGCTTCAGCAGGTACACATTGGGCAAAAGAGTCCTGGGCAGCTAGAGTCTGCTGGCACCCTGACTTACCACCTTCTTAAAAAACATTCTCTCTTCTCTTACATAACCTCAGTAAAGGGGAGGGGGTCTTGATCAGGGAGGGGCAATGGTTTTAAACTGAAAAAGGGGAGACTTAGATTAGATACTAGAAAGAAATTCTTTCCTCTGAGGGTGGTGAGGCACTGGAAGAGGTTGCCCGGAGAAGCTGTGGCTGCCCCATCCCTGGAGAGGTTCAAGGCCAGGCTGGATGGGGTAACCTGGTCTGGTGGGAGGTGTCCCTGCCCATGGCAGGGGGCCTGGAACTCCATGATCTTTAAGGTCCCTTCCAACCCGAGCCATTTTATGATGCTATGATTCTGGAGCTTTGGTGACGTTATCAAATAGGAGAAGTGTAGCTAGAGGAGACTCCAGTTTGGTTTAGTATTTCCTGGTTTAATGAAAGGGAAGGTTGTTGGAAGAGTACAGTTCATCATTTAAGCTAATGAAAAAAAATGTTCAATTTAAATACAGGCTGTATTTTCAGCCATAGGTTCTTTTCTGTGCATCACCTGTGGCTGTCGCACCTGAGGACATAGGAGCAAGAAGTTTGGCTGTAGGACAGGACGGGGATGTACGTAACGCTGTGGCGCTACTGTATCACTGGTCCCTGGGCATGTTTGGAGCTTGGTCTCCATCCAGGAGCTGCACCATAATGGGCTTGGCCTTTTCTGGTCCAGCTGTAGCCATTAATTACTCCAGCTCTGGGAAACCCTGTTGCCTTAAGGAAGATGGTGGGTTGTCTCAGATCTGCGGAGCACCCACACACTGACTTCTGAGTGTCTGCATATATAAAACAGCATCCAATAAGAAAACTGCACTTGATAGAACAAACTTCTTTTGCTGGAAGATAAGGAGCATTAGGATTCAATTTATATGATAAAAGCACAGGCTAGGGGCTGTATCACTTGCTGTCCTTTATTATAATCCCCCAATTGCCAGATTCGGGTCAAAAAGGTAGGATGTACTCTTTTGTACCAAAGCAGCGGAGTAATGAGGACATCTGTTTTCATATGGTACTTGACACACACTACCAGAAATTTGATGTCATGCTGTCCAAACTTGTACATCATGGCAGAATTGCATTAGCTTTTCTGATTGATTCTGACAAGTCACTGACAGTTTTTGAGGTGAAGCACAGACATGACAAAGGGCAAGCAGAGGCTGCATATGTCAGCTGGAACACTCCCTTGTTGACTCGAAGGGGTGAAAATCTTTCGGTCTTGTCTCTGTCTGCCCCTCACTGCTGTTTAACCTCGCCACCCTTGCCCCGGCCTGCACCACTTCAGCCATTATTTGACTACAGGAGCGGGTCCTTTTGAGTTTTCTTTTCAAAGTATGCTGCCAAGGAATCTTTTTCTTTTCATGGGTTAATAGGCATGCCCATAAGGTAAAACAAAACTGTAGTTCAGTACATTTATTCGTCATGATTCATGAACGGTGGGATTCATTTATCATATCACACCATAAACATAGTATTTTGTGGTTTGTATTTACACATGCATAAACTTAATTTACCCTCACGGTGTCAAGCATGTCCTTATTTCCTTTCCAGAAAGTGTCGACGTATCTGTACTAACACATAGTGTTTTAAAATACCAGTGTGATGAAAAGAATAGAGGGTGGGTTTTTTTTAATGTTGTAGAGGTTTGGGGCAAGGTTTTGGGGTGGTTGCATTTTAAGAAAAATAAGGACAAATTGCACTCCGGTGATGACAGACGCAGGTTTACCAGCTCTGAAACAACACAGGATTCCCTCCGGTGCTGCTGTCAGTAAGGTCAAATGCACCATTTGTTCTCAATATACGTTTCTAGGTATGCTAGCAAAAGAGCAAGTGGTGTGTTGTAGCACAGCAAGTCAGGGTTGCATTTTATTTTACTGTTTTACATGTGCTCCTCTGCTCCAGCCTTTCCCTATGAGATGGATGGCCATTTTTTGGCCGTGACTTGTTTTGTCCGTTTCTTGAGACTTTTATTACTAAAAGTAATAAAAGAAAGATGGAAAATAAATGGAAGAACACTGTCCTCTACAACTCCCTGAAAGGAGGTTGTAGAGAGGCATGTGTTGGCCTCTTCTCCCAAGGGAATAATCACAGGACCAGAGGAAATGGTCTAAAGTTGCAGCACGGGAGGTTTAGATTAGATATTAGACATTAGATATTAGATATTAGACTTCTTTACTGAAAGAGTCGCCAGGCACTGGAACATACTGCCCAGGGAGGTGATGGAGTCACCACCCTGGAGGTATTTAAGAAACATGTAGATGTGGCACTTCAGGGCATGCTCTAGTGCTTGGGTGTGGTGGTTGTTGTTGTGGTGGGGTTTTTTTGGGTGTGGTGGTGTCCATGTGTGGTGGGGTTTTGTTGTGTTTGGTTTGGTTTGGTTTTTTGTTTGTTTGTTTTTTTATGGTTGGGCTTGATGATCTCAGAGACCCCTTTCAACCACGAACATTCTGTGATTCTGTATTGCACCTGGTTTATCTAGCTTGACTGTCTCAGAAAGGATCAGATCATGTATGCCTTGGGTTTGCAGATCGGTGTGTGTTACGCTCTTTTGCCTGTTTTATACCTTTTCATAAGGCAACACAGAAATGAAGTGATTCATTTCAGGTGAAGTACTGCAGTTGGCATTTATGATTTTAGTGAAAAGATAGCTTTAAGCCATATGTTCTTATTAGTAAAAGCAAACTCCTCTTTCACAAGGTTTTTTAATTAGGAACAGGTCTTTTTACAAAACAGTATTGTCCTATATAGGAAAAAAATGAATAATTAAGGAAAAATATAATTAATTATAGAGTCTTAAAGTAGTATCCAAGTGTTAAACCACAGATTAAATGAATGTTCTTTAGATCTGGCTTTTTCATGAGCTTAGAAATTTAATTTTGAAAGGTTTGTGATCTCAGTTAAGCTAGTGGAAGGCACTTACAGATGAGCCATAGACAGCATGATCAACTCTATCCCAGAAAGAGGAAAGTATGAAAGAAAGGACGATGTGAAGCAAACCTTCCCCACCTTATTGTCATGTAAATTCCAAGAACCCACTTTGTCTTAGCACCTCCACCCTGCTGGGCTTGTGGAACAGAGTTAGATGTTTTCAAAGTATTTGGTCTGTGATCACCTGTTTTCCTTTTCCTGTGGAGATGCAGACCTCTCCAGGTAACACAAGACTTGCTTTTCTCGATTAACCTTTGTGGACATCTGAGATCTAACTCATTGATTCTCTGAGATTTGGGGATTACCCTTTTGAAACTCCTGGAATTTGGAGGGCAGTGTCATCTCATTTCACACGCTCTCCAAGCTGCTAAAATTATGTGCTGATCAAGCACTGGTTGTGGTGGCCATTACGAATGTAGTTGCTATTTCTGTGGCTGTAGAGAGCTGTGGTGGTACAGGAAGACCCACCAGAAGCTGCCTTGCTTCTATTGTTGGACCGTCAGACCTCATATGGGCAGAGCTGGCCCAGGCAAGTGTGTAAACACAGCTTCCTCCATCCTCTGCTTGGAAGGAGACACACAGCGTGATCATCTTCCTTTTTGATTGTTTCAGATTCCAGGCTGAATCAGCGATATTCAAGAATGATTTTGCTCTGTTTTGGGCACTGGAGAGACTTGCACAAGTCGTGCTCCCTTTTGGGAAGCATCACTGTCACTGGTTCGAGCTGTGAGGCGAGCACCACAAACAGCAATTTAACAGCTGAGATACAAAAACGTGTTGACTCGTTGCTGCCTTTGACATCCTTAGTGTATCCTTTTGCATTCTTTTTATATTTACAGGGCAAGTCTGTATGCAAAACCATGCATTATTATCAAACTCTTGCAGTATTTAGGGCAAATACACAGAGCAAGGTGATTTTCAGCGTATTCCTTAAAGCATCTTTTGTTTTCCTTAAATGATATTGACTTGAATTTCCATTGTGTATTTTTTTGTGGTGAAACTTGGGATTTATAAGAAAGTATTCTCTGTTGGTTGTGCATGCATAACTTGAGCTCACCAGCTGGAATCACATGTATATGTAAATGATGGCAGATTTGGGCTCATAATTGTTCGAATTGGCTATGGCATTTGTTATGTCAACCCTGTGTTCTGAGTGCTGCCACTTTGATTTCAATCAAAGTTTTGTTAGGCAGGAGTCATGGAAAACTCCATTCTTTTAAGCGTGTAACTTTCTCGTGGTGCAGTCTGGAGTTAGCATACACTGAAGGAATTATTTTAGCAAATGGCAGTCTTTTGATAACTTAGTCTGTGGTGTATTCTTAACAGCTTATATTCTTCAGAGACGTCCAAACTTCTCATCAACATAGCTTCCAGTATTAATGATGTATATTTCACTTTAATCTACGAGTGTAAAATAGAATACTTCTTTTTTTTTTCTTCAAATCTGCACTAATATTTTAGCCTCCTCATCTGCTCTAGATATTAATTATTGGGACAATTGCTAGCTGCAATGCCATTCCTGAAATTAGGATCTATATGACATTACTCTTTTTACAGACTCCTCACAGTGTCATCAGACCTAGTGCAATGGAAGCACCCAGAGATTTCCTTTGGAAGCAGCTGGTTTAAGTTACTCAAAACTGTTGTTTCAGAACACAAGAGTTTTATTTCCCAAACTACCAAGCACACTGGGCCAAAGGTTCACAATGGCAAAAAAAAAAAAAAAAGTATATAAAAATACATATATTCCTTTTACCTAAATGTGACCTCTTACGCGTAATTCAGGTGGGTCCAGTTTAATCCCCATATTTGAGCTGGAAGGAGGAGCCTGTTCAGGCCACAGGATACTCCTGTTCTGGCTTTCCGTCTTTCCAAAATGTTGGGTTTTTTCAATAACATACCCTCAGATTTTTCTGGCAAGCCTAGAAAATTCCTTCATGCTTCTCAAGCCCTTGTAGACATTAAGTTTTTGCCCATTGCATGCTTGATCTTGGGAGGGTTGTAGCTTGAAGAAAATAAACTCTGTTTATTTTCATCTCATCAGAAATTGTGTACCGGTGGCTGTCATTACTTTTTTAACCTTTTCTTTACATACTTGCTGTTATAGTCCCTTGCTACTGAACACAGTCACACCGATAAGCAGGCATCAGAGCAAAGCTGGGCAGGCAAACAGCTGCTCTCATCACGTTTGTAAAAGATAACGCCAACAGTTATCGCAGACCTGACTCTTCACTAAAATGAACTGAAAATGCAGTGCCATCAGCCTTAAAATCAGGGAATGACCAGCACAGAAATATTAACTGATCTGGGCTGTCACAAAGTACATTTTGGTGTCTGAGGTAGGTAGGGCTCAAGCAGAGCAGAAGTGCCTTAAGGCACAGACCAATTCTGAGCTTTGTGCTCAGGAAGCATCGTGCAGCCGTGATAATGTGTCTCTGAAATTAAGCATCCTAACAGCGTGGCTGATTGTCTTTTTGTTAATTTATGGTTATGCAGCATCTATACAGTCACTTACAGTGACAGGCTGTGGTATGGCCAGTAAACCTTTCCCATGGCAGACTGTGTCTGCAGGCTTTGTCTGAACCTGTGATGTAAACGTTCTCGATGGGCCTTGTTTTCCCACCAGGCGAGGCTGGTTATTGTCCCTGTCCGTGTGTGCATACGCAAGAGAAACGGGAAACGACGCTGAATAATTCTGGAGCTGCTCCACGTTCTCCTCACCCACCAGTTTCCTCCTGTCCCCTGGCTTATCTCCACCAAAGACATCTAACAGTGGCACCCAGTGCATTGGGATCATCAGCTCCTACACTGGACACTCAAAGAATCACTGACTGATATGGGGTTGGAAGGGACCTCTGGAGATCATCTAGTCCAACCCCCTGCCAGAGCAGGGTCACCCAGAGCAGGAACATGTCCAGGCAGGTTTGGAATGTCTCCAGAGATGGAGACTCCACCACCTCTCTTGGTAGCCTGTTCCAGGCCTCTGCCACCCTCACAGTACAGAAATTTTTCCTCATGTTTAGATGGAACTTCTGATGTTCCAGTTGTGCCTGTTACCTCTTGTCCTGTCACTGGGCACCAATGAAAAATGACTGGCCCATTCCTCCATTCAGGGACCTACAAAGGACCTCCTGACCTTTGCAGGAAAAGTACTTTTTTGAGTTCTTCACTATAAAGATGTAGGTGCGCTTCTAACTTGGTTTTGCCATCCGCAAAGTCTGAATTTCATCTGGTGGTTGTAGGTCCTGTGCTTTGACCACATTTATCAGCGTTATCTCTGGGCATCTCATTACTATGTAACTGGAGTCTATGGTGTATATTTTAAATTGCCTTTTATGGCAGTAATTTCTGATTTGTACGATCGTGTTTGAATTTGTATAGTGCCTGTTTATGAGATAAATCTGTGTTTACATCATGAACTCCACATTTGTGTATTCCATTCAAACTGTTGATATTGGCCTGATGGATAGCCTGATAAGATGGAGCTTAACCCCAGTGCCTGCCTGTTACTGGTTTTCGTATACTGCTGGAAGGGAAGCAGTACGTTCTGCTCTATCCTTTCCCACCCAGCTATAATCTGTTTTATTTAAAAATAACATTTCTTCTGGGGTCTGGGTCTCATTGCAAGCTATTGCAGAGAGAAATACTAATACACTGTCACATTTAAAAACCATTAGAGTACATTCGTCATGCTGGTTGAGTGTGGCAGCACCGTTCCAGCATTAAGTTAATTGTAAAGAAAGTGCTCCTGGGCACGGCAGCTTAGTTTCTGGACCGAGATCCAGATTGCAAAAAACTTACTGATTTATACCCCATTGGATCCAAATGTTTTTATGCTAAGATTTGCGAGTAAACCTTTTACTGGGAATGCTTGTTAAAATGGAATTTATACTTAGTGTTATGAACCTACTGGGGAAAAATAGGAAAATATTTTCCCAGGAAGAAAAGTTTGATGAATTCTTGTGTCAAAGCAATTCTTTGACAGTCTAACAGGTCTAGGGGAGGAAAAGGTAGGATGTGCTATAAGGAGACTAAATAGAGACAAAAGGGTATGAGATTAGGATGGACGGACACACAGTGAGAAAATGGAGTTATTCCTCAAAGTTCAGGGCAATTCCCACCTCTCCCAAGTTTTTCTTTTTTAGGTTAAGTGCTTCCTTTAAGGGCTTAGTTTCTCTATGAAATTTGTGATTTATAGGCAGTACAACCTGTCTCTCAAATTCTTTGCCTGGAAAGTAAAAGCGCTTAGATGAGGAATAATGAAGCAACCTCAGAAGGAGGAGCAAACCACTCTGCTTGTCTTCCAGAGACAAGAGTGTTAACATCCTTTTCAACCTTAATTTCATCTAAGCCGTGGCTCATTTCAGAGACTGACAGGTAGAGTGATTGGTATCAGGAAGGCAGTTTTCTCTTGGCTCCTGACAACCGCTCAGTTCTGCGTCTTGCACTCGGATGCTGTGCAGCACAGTTTTGGTCACTCGGCAGCAGTTTTCTTCTTACAGCAGATTTGCAGGGACCTGTGTAGAGATCTGGGCACTGGAGTTTTAAGCAGAAGTGTAAGTGGGTTTATTAGTAGAGACATAGCTATAATGCTGGTGTGTGTCCAGAGATCTACCAAGCTGGTGAGGGGTCTAGAGAACAAGTCATATGAGGAGAGGCTGAGGGAACTGACCATATTTAGTTTGGGAAGAGGAGGCTGAGGGGAGACCTGATTGTCCTCTGCAACTACCTGAAAGGAGGTTGTAGAGAGGTGGATGTTGGCCTCTTCTCCCAAGTGAATAATGACAGGACCAGAGGAAATGGCCTGAAGTTGCAGCAATGGAGATTCAGACTGGATATTAGGAAGAATTCCTTTACTGCAAGAGTGGTCAGGCAGTGGAAGAGCCTCCCCAGGGAGGTGGTGGAGTCACCATCCCTGGAGGTATTTAAGACACGTGTAGATGTGGCACTTCAGGGCAGTCTCTAGTGGCTGAGATTGTAGGGGTTTTTGTGTGTGTATGGTTGGACTTGATGATCTCAGAGGTCCTTTCCAACCATGAAGATTCTGTGATTTCTGATCAATTTACATGCAAAAGATGCATAGCTGATGTGCAAGAGGCCAAAGCCCAAAAAGCATAGAGAAATTAGAAGCTTCACGAATTCCAAGGTTTTCAAAATATGACCAAAGTAAGCAGATATGTTTCAGCTTTTTTGTTGGAGCCTCTGCATCCAAGGTACTGCAATTTTGGGTTTAGAAGGGAGTGAGTTTCCAAAATTTAGCATAGAAGATCTGATTTGGCTGAAATTTATTATCTCCCTGTTTTTCACAAAACTGAACTTCCCCAAATTTTTCAGTGTATGCTTGAGAGTACTCAAAAGGGCTCATGTACCAAATAGCTCCTTAGATACTGGGACTTGGTACAAAACCAAACAAGTCAGTGACAAGTTTTTTTTCCAGCAGCCCTTGTATCATGAACTTTCAGTATGTACTGAAAAGAAGGTACCAGATCAAAGCAAGTTTTCCTTCAAAGAAGCCAAGATATCTTCCCACTGAGAGAAATTTTCTTGCCAAATGCTGGCTCTCCAACTGTGGCCATCTTGACTAGGGAGCTATTTAAAGCAAGGATGCAATGACTTCTTTTCATTATGGCAAGGCTTTATTTCACTTCTCATGAATGGCTGAGCTGTTGATGCTCAAGCTTTCCTTAAAAAATATGCTCAGACAGAAATCAAGATCAGGATATTTCTGAAGGAAAGTGATAAATGAGAGGAAGTGAAAGCAGAATTAAAATGGACGCTGTTAGTATAAATATGTAAGTTGTTTCTGCTGCTATAATCATAATAATTTCCCTTTATCTGATAAATTCTATCCTCAAACAAGTCAGAGCACATCCCACATGGTTTATATTGTCTCTTCTACTCTCTGACATGGTTTTACATCTGGGAAAGATGGGCATCATAGGGGTGGTTCAGAAACTGGGTCCAGATACACCAATCTTGCCGTTGTCTTGGATGAGAAACTGTCCCTTTTCTGATCCCTCAGACACAACCATGGATGTGGCTTTATGTACATTAGGAAGTGTCTTGAAAAATTTTTTTGGTTTTATTGTAGAATGTGTCCAAAGTTGTTTATTGTTTGTTGAAAAAAGCTTGGGGGAAAAAAATTACATCTACTAAGAGTGAGAAACAAGGAAGGTATCAACTAGCAGTTGCTCCTAACCTGTAAAGCTAGGTCAGTTCAGTCAAGGTAAGGAAGGAACTGTGAGTGGTGGAACAGCTACTGAAGGGGTTAATTTGTAACCCTGGGCTTCACTTCTCAGAGTGGACTGGCTTGTGCAGTTTTTCCATAAAATTAATGAAGTCAAAATATGGATATGCTCAGCCTGCCTGGCTACAGATTTTTGACTCTTGACCTTTCAAACATTTTTTTAACTTGAAGAATGAACAACTCAGGCCATAGAATCATAAGAATGGTTCAATTTGGAAGGAACCCTAAAGATCATTGAGTTCCAACCCCCCTGCCACGGCCAGGGACACCTCCCACCAGACCAGGTTGCTCAAAACTCCATCCAGCCTGGCCTTGAACACCTCCAGGGAGGGAGCATAAGAAATTAGCCGGTGTTCAGTTACAGCTTGAGCAGTGGTCTGAGAAGTATGAAAGAAACTTTTATTTGTTTCGTATTTATAAGTATTTGTCCTCAGCACCTGAAGAAACTATGGCTTTATTCCTGACCTCAGGTCACTCAACTTTGCAGTTCCAGCCTGTTTATAAAGGAACGTTTCAAATAGCAGTTTTGTGATTTCACAGATAACACTGGCCTCTGGAGAATATTCAGTCTTTGACTGATAGTTTCTGTCCTTGATGAGGAAAGCTGAGTTTGGTTTTCTAAGTTCAATGCCAGGTTACATGCCATGGAATAAGTACTTAGTGCTTCAACATTTATTGTTGGTCTCATGATGAACAACCAATGTCTTTTTGATAGTTGGTCTTTTCCAAAAGCTTGCAGCAGTTAATCATCTTGATTATGTATGCAAATATAGCTCCTAACACCGGTAATAGAATCAAAATTGTTTATTTAAAGGTGTAAATATGCACACGCTTGATTTTAAATGGCATGCCTCATGCTCTCATTTCTTCAAGCTGTGAAAAGGGGCAGGGATTCACAGCAGGAAGGGGCCTGACTTGAAAAGAAACATGTAAAGAATGAAACTAGGGGCTACAAAGACAATTAGGGGCCTAGAACATCTCTCTTATGAGGAAAGGCTGAGGGACTTGGGTCTTTTTCGTCTGGAGAAAAGAAGACTGAGGGAGGGATCTTATCAACACTATAAATGCTTAAAGGATTGGCGTCAGGAGGTTGGGGCCAGTCTTTTTTCAGTGGTGCCCAATGCCAGGACAAGGACAAACAGAAGCATAAGAAGTTCCACCTAAACATGAGGAAGGACTTCTTCACTTTGAGACTGACAGAGCCCTGGAAGAGGTTGCCCAGAGAGGTGATGGAGTCTCTGTTGCTGGAGACATTCCAAACCCGCCCAGACACATTCCTATGCAACCTGCTCTGGGTGGACTTGCTTTGGCATGGGGGTTGGACTAGATGATCTCCAGAGATCAACCCCATAGCATTCTGTGATTCTATATCCTTGTTATAAAAACTGCTTTATGTTCTTCCAATGTTCCTTCCAATACCCAGTGTTCTTGTTGCCCTTTTCTCAGTTGCTGTAGCCCCTGCCACCAGTCTTCCTGTGAATCAGGGATGTGATGCAGATGTCATTGTCATCTACTCTCATCTTCCTACCACAGACTATGCCAAATCTTACAGATTATTTTGTGTAATACCCTTAAGACACTATCTTTCTTGTGTGTCTGCTTGTTCAGTTCCCTACTCTGTTATGTCTCAGTGATTGCACCTCAGCATAGGACCACCAGGGATGAGTCCATCAAATGCAACATGCTTAGTCTCATTCTTGCAGTCTCTCATGGTCTCTCTTCTCACTCATTCAACTAATTTTTTATAGTTTCCATGTATTTACACTCTCTTCCTTATCAGCCTTGAATGGCAGTTCATTTTTGAGGATATTGAGGATGTCGCCCTTGTGAAATGGCTTTCAGAGCTTCCATTTCCTTGTGAAGACACGAAAAATGGTTTATCTACTTATGTGGCAAGGTGGCAAGGTGACTGCTAATTGATGTTAACGGAATGCTTTTCCTATACCGTTTCCTTCTGTCTTTAAACAGCTGTTGCCTGTTGTCTAAAGTAAGATTTTTGATGAAGCAAATGCCTTCTTCATTTGCTTTGCACGGTGCTTATTGCGGTGGGTTTCCGATCCATGATTTAGGTTGCATAGTTCCAAAAATAATAAAGTACAACTAGTATGTTCTAGTGATTGCCTCTAATAGCATTGTTTACAGCTTGTCTTTTTTTATAGTTTTACTTGCAAGCAGTAACTTTTAAATTCCTGTAAATGTCAAAGTCAAACCAATTCATTCTGAGCTTATAAAGTAAGAACATCCCCAGCTAAAACCTTCCATAAACATTCGGGACTACGAACATGCACAAAAAAGGGACACCAGCAATTTAGGCTGCATTTCTGTTATCATTCCAAGGCAGTTTACTGTCTTAGGGAAAAAAAAAAAAAAAAGAAAAGAAAATATTTGTTCTCTATTTGCTTATGTTTTATAGTACTTTGTTTGTAAACGGTTACGCTGTTTGCCTGAAGGAAATGATGAGAATGAATCCAAAGCTTGTTGAAGCCAGTGGAGCGTTAGTCAGATTTGCCATTTGTTTGTTTGTGCCTTTGATGCAGAAGGAGGGTTGGTTTGGTTTGGTTGTTTTGTTGTTTGGGGTTTTTTTAACAAAAATGCACAAATATGATTGCAAAGCCACAGAATTGGTAAATTGGCTTGGGGGCAGGTCTGGCCCCTGAAGCTGCTTTTAAATCATGTTCTTAATTGGCTAAATTTAAAGTTGACTTCTCTTTAAACAATCGCAGATTCATAGCAAAGAGGCAAAGAGGAGGCTCAAATTCATTAATTGATGGTTGGGTGAGTTGTTTTGGTTTTTTTCTAATTTTATTTCTAATTGATCCTCCAGACTTTGTTTGACAAGATAGGCATCACCAGAATAGTTACCTAGAAAATGAGTTCCTAGTTTCTTATACACAGATTTTAGTTTTGACTCAAAAATAGTGGCCTCTTTGCCAGAGGCAAATTGTAATCTGGCAGGCACACAAGGCCCTAAAGACTTCAGAGGAGCTGAGCAGAATGGCCCATATATCTCATTTTAAAGCTTCCTGCAATAGCTTTGAGTTCAATGAGGATCTGTATGTTGGGAAGATCTGCCTCTTGACACAGCAACAGAGGAAGAAGGATTAGACAGGAGCTGTATTCCCTAATTTTCTTTCTTTATCAGAAGGTCCTCAGCAATGTGCTGTTGGATATGATAAACGTGGTTTTTACCTAAGTCAGGATGATGATGCTGGTCTTCACCATCTCATCATAATTTTGTGCTGCAAGTGATGAAATCGGGGGGAGTGGAGGGGGGAGGGGATTTTCAAGATATGATAAGAAAAAAAGAGAAGCAGCATATTATCTACAAAGCTTTTGGATTTCCTAAATGCGATGAATGTGCTATGTTTTTTGAAACCACTAATGGCATGATTACATTTTGGGGAGACTTAATGAAAGGAGAAACTTTAACACGTCTATCATCTTTCTGCTGCTGTGTATGTTTTGTGTAAGGCACGCACATGGAGTAAATGTACATCTAAAGAAGTTGCCTTACACCCGTTTACATCACATGGATGTGCAATTGAAATAAGTGTGCACAAAATTCAGATGCAGAAACTTTGTAGATAAATAGGACAGGGCCTCTGTTGCTGAAGGTTAGCAGAGCTCTTTTGACATCAGTAATTACAGATGATTTACATCAGTAAAATCACTGATTTTTACACAAAAAGCGCATCACTGGTGAGCAGACCATGACTAGTGACCCAGACCATCCTGCCTTAACTCACAAATATTGCACTTTTCATTTGTGCTAACTCACTGGGACGCCCAGTGAGCAAGAAATCTCTTTCTTTCTTGAAGAAGAGGGTTATTCCCAAGCAGAATCTGGGAGTCCCAACTTCTTTCCAGATCCAGGTCTTCAACAACAAACGTCTGGACTGAAATTGGCCTTCACCAGTACTGTGAGGTTTTGCTTGCTCAGAAGAGTGAGTGTCCTGGGTTAAACTAAAGATCCAGGAAACTTTCATCTCAGGTGCCTCTGGCCTTGGTGCAATAACATCTCATATGCTGTTTCCAGTGCCACTTGTCTTCAAGATGGCCTGGAAGCCAAGAGCTTACATGCTTTTCAAGGGCATTCCTTTTGACTTCAGCATCGCCAACATTCAGTTGTCTTCCCACTGAATAACAAAATAAAACGTGACACCAAAACAGATCACAGGTAGAGATTTAGGGAAAAAGGTGTACTGAAGGCAGACCAGATGAAACGGTTCTCCCACATCCATGGCTCTAACAGGATGTTTCTTCTGCTCCTTCTGATTACAAAGTTAGGAACCTTTCTCAAGTGGTAAAATGACTTCTTGGAAGTGAGCACAAGGTAAGTTGTCATCAGAAATCATCATAAGGGTCAGGAAGAAACACAAATCAAAATATTCCTCCACATTTCCATTCAGTGCCCGAGACTATGGTGTTAAAACCCATTGTGTATATATATATATTGAGTATTTGTATATATTGATGATATATATTATATATACATACTTTTTTAATATACATATGTTCTTTTTTAAAGAAAAGAAAAAACATGAGATGGTTTGCATCTTAAGGTTTGCATCCCTAAAGGAGTGTACTCCAGTCTTTATTGTTTCCCCTTATTGTGAATACTCCCAGGTTTTATATTAGGCTTGTTTTGTAGGAAGCTGGGTACTGGAGGAGCCCTGTTCTGAGAGCACAAGATTCATCCTTCAGGATTCAGAGCTCCTGAGGGGCAGAGCTGTCAGGAGTGGTTGACATTTAAAGGAGAAGAGGCTGCTGTCTTCTGTGAAGGATGTGCAAGCCTCTCAAAGGTTCTGGAAACAGGGAGTAAATGCAAACTATATATAAAGACTTGCAGGCAAGGTTCTCCGGGTAACCTGTGTGACTGTGGATGTCAACTGCTGCGCCTCACTAGGTTCAGGGACAGGGGATAATCTGTTGTTATCCCGGGAACACAGCTGGTGTTGACATCCGTTCGGGTTCTTACAGAGAAGAAGAGAAAGAACGGAAATCTTCAGGGTTTGTAAAAGTTGTTGTTAAGCACATTAGGGTGCAAGAGAAAAAAAATTTAGAAAGACAGGTTTAAACTAATTTGGAGTCACAGAAGGGATTAGAAGGCATTTCAGTGGTGCAGTAAATTAGTACAGAGATCTTTCACCTCCAGCCACTGGGTTCAAACTCATGCCAAGCTGCAGGCTGATAAAAACCAAGTGATTTAAACTATATCCTTACTAGGGCATGGCTGTGATTTCTTGTGTGTGCCTCTCTACAGTTGGAAATACTTATATTCCACTTCTGTGTGTGTGCTTATTGCTTTGTAAATTTACAAAAAAAGATACATTTTCAACATTAATTACATTTTTTATAAGAATAACTTTGTCCTAATTGAATTAAAATATTTCAAAACACAGCTATTAGAATTAAAAGCAACTGGTTTACTGTGGGCATGCTTATAGAAATTTGGAATCTCTTTCTTCTGTTATTTATATAAGAAGAGTTCATGTATGTATGTGTGTGCTATATAAATAAAATTACTAAGGAAGGGAACTGTCTGGTTTTAAAAACCTTAAACCCTTAATCTCCCATTTTTACATAATAGCCAGACTTGGAGGTAGCTAATGTCAGTTGGAAGTGCAGTACAACATATGCTCTGAAAGCAGAGCCAGCTATATTGATAAGATAACCCTACCTCTCCACATGCTATAGGGGCAGATTTGAATTTAACACTGTGAAGCTGTGGATGCGAAATGGGAGATCACGCGGGGCCTTTTTTCAACATTCCGACCATAAAACATACACTCAAATGATACCAAGCCATAAATTCATAAAAGTGAAACAGCTCCATGTTTATGTTTCTCTCACGCTCCATAACTCAGAGCTTTTGCCTGTATGTTTGGTTGTGGCATACGGTCTTCTTCTATCAGAAAGTTAGAAAGATCTGAATAATGTTGCATAAAAATTGGGAGAAAAGCTCTGGTATTTTTCATTGTTGTGATTACGATCCGGTACATGGTATAAGTGACAGAACACCTCTATATCCTAGACAAGATGAGATACAACTTTCAGTAGGTATCTCTAACTGCATGAAATAAATATCATTTTATGTATTTATTTCATTTTAGAAATGTATTATCATCTCTCATTCCTGAGGCAATATTTTATTAATCATTCCCCCCGGAAGGAAAAATAACACCTCGCTAGTCAGTCAGGAATTCTTACGGTTCTGGAAGCTGCATAAGACAGCCTTTATGGACAAGAAAAGGACCTTTTAGAGAATTAGAGAAGCATAGATGGTTGTTAATAAAAGCCCAAGTGTTTCACTCCTGCTCGTTGGCATAATTCAGTTTACTTCAGGAGAAGGGACTATTCACATGTCAGTACGAAGCGCCCAGTGAAAAAGAACCACTTTGTAATTTCTTAAATAATTCCTCTCTGGGGATGGATAATACATATTACAGCATTTTAATTGTAGTGTATTTTCTTTTCAGAGTAACAGCTAGGGTATACAGCAGTTTTCAGGGTAATTCTGTAATGGGTGATGTCTCTGAATAAAGATTATTTACATGTTGGGTTTTTTATGCTTATTTTTATTTACTTCATAGACACACTTCACAAAATATCATAGGCTGGCATCTCTACAGTAGCTCGGAGCTGCTCTTTAAAATGTCCTTGACTTTAAATAAGTGTATAGCCAGAATAGGCATATTCTTGGCTTCAATGTAATTTGCCTTAGTCCACTCTCTGACAAGGCTGTTTAGGAGGGAGGACGCCAGTGGTTTCCGACAAGAAAATTTATACTGGGGGAAATTCAGTGTTTGACAGCAACACAAAAGGGCGTTAGAGGCAGGTATGAAGGCACCTACTACAAGGGATTCCAAATTTTAATTGGACTTTTATTTACTTCTGCAATACAAACAGTTGGAGAAATTATTAATAGTTATATAAAATGGGAGAATCCTTCTGGCATTATGTGTCTTGGGGGAAGCTAGTAATGTACTGCATTACTTTAACAAAGAATCTGTATTTTCTGCTTGGGCTGTGTACTGGGGAGAACCTCAGTTTGGGCAGAGGAACATCAAAAGATAGCAGACTCCTTCTTCTCCACTGCATTTTCTTGTTTTTTCACATGTTGGAATGAGGGGAGGAAGACATAGCTGAGAATATTTAGTTTACCAGGAAAACAACAACAACAACAACAAAAAGCCAAACAGTTTGAAATTCTTTCTTAAATAAAAAGAACCATAAAGAACCAGAATAGCCTAACTCCTGCCATCCCTGTCCAAAAGGGATACAGGGTAGAGCACCTTTAGAGTTTTCCCTAGAGTTGTCATCTCTCAAACACACCGTTGGCTCACAGACGGTGCCTCCCCTCTCGTGTCACACTGAGGACGTGCGAGGCTTGACAGGGCTAACAAGGGCATTTGGAGCCTCCCAAGGCTCTCCTGGATCTCTTCAATTCAAGACACAAAGCAATAAGCAATAATGAGCTTTTTATTGCCACGTGATTGCCCTCTTCTTTCTTTTTCTTCAGGTAATGGATTGGTTCGCGATAGAGGGGATGAGGGCGGCTTAAGAACTCGTTGGAAATGTGCCTCAACACATTAGCAACTAAAACCAGCCCAGAGCTAGCTGAGGGGGTGTTGATACTTTTCAGTATAGTATTTTAGAGACCATTAAATGTGAACTTAATTAAACCTTACGATTCCTTTGGGAGATATAAGATTGTTATTAGTCCTGTTGTACAAATGGGGAAACTAGGACAGTTTCAGGCAACCCATTTCTACATGGTGAACTACTGATGGAGCAAAGATGATAGCAAAAAAGCCTCCTAAATACCTCCTAGCACTCTGCCTCTTCTCCAAGCCGTGATGTTTTCCTGCCAGACATCTTATGACTCTAAACCCCATCAATACCTACACCAACCCTAAGTGTTTCAAGCCTGCTTAAGTTCAGGTGGCACAAATTTTCCATCCAAAGAACGACATCCGTGCTGAAGACATCTGTCAAAATGTTGATTTAAAGACCTGGCCACACATGAGACAGGAAATCTGGGCGGGCACAGGGCTGGTTCTGGTGTGTTGTTCGTTTCCCTTGACCACACCAATGCTTCTCGCCAGTTTCCCAACACAATTTCATTTCCCTCTCTCTTCCTGGAAAATCTGACCCTGAGAACCATTCAGAGGCAGAAGCCTTGCTGAAAATGGCCTCATTTATGCCTACTCTTAATTTGCTCCCTGAAAACTACCCTTTTGGTACACTGAGGCCATGGAAGAATACAGCAGACACAAGTCTGCAGCTGATGTTTGGGTTGTAATGTACAAAAAAGGAAGAGAATGGGATACAGTAGAGCAGGATGACTTTAGTGCTGGTGCTTCCCAACTTTATGCTTGATAAAGAAATATACCTTTAATTTGAGATTGCAAATGTCATTCCTTGAGTTTGTTTGGAGAGACTCTTTATCAGGAATGGAGTGATAGGTTAGATCTTAGGAAGAAATTATTTGCTGTGAGGGTAGTGGGACCCTGGAAGAGGTTGCCCAGAGAAGCTGTGGCTGCCCCATCCCTGGAGGGGTTTAAGGCCAGGCTGGATGGGGCTTTGAGCAACCTGGTCTGGTGGGAGGTGTCCCTGTCCATGGCAGGGGGGCTGGAACTCCATGATCTTTAAGGTCCCTTCCAACTCTAACCATTCTGTGGTTCTATGATTCTCAGAAAGCCAAAAGGAACCGTGCTGTTTGCTGATGTAGCAACAACTTCCTACATGGGTGATGATCACTTGTCCAACCCTGGGCTCTGGCACATGCTGTTTCAGCTTCTTTGGGGATTAACAACTTTAGCTGAAAGCGTAATAAGCCTTTTATCCTTTAGGCACCGGCTGTCACTGGGGTATGTACATCACGTTTGAACGGTGCCTGTCTAGCAGCACTGAAAAAGAAACAAAGGAGGAGTGGAAGACAGTTGTGGGGACAGTCCACAGCAGTTTGGGATGGGGTATATTGAACCTTGGGAGGTTTTTTTTGTGTGAATGATTTGGCTCTTCATGAGGTTGATGCACAGGCAGCAAAGAGGAGCGTTTGTGCCGGGGTGGTGGCTCCTGGGGACCCTGCTTCTTGCTGTCTTTAAGCACGTTGTATTTCTTTTTTGTGGCACCTGCAAGTGGTACTCAGGAAAATGGCACTAAATTGTGTGTACTGTCTGGATGCCAGCGAGCCTCACGAAGAAGAGGTTTGCATTTCCAGTTAGGATGCTGGTTCGGCTTAGCAAACTGATGCAAGTGGGACAGAATAGCTCCGGGTTTGTTTTGCTCACTCCAGCGTGCTGAGCTGGGCTAAAAACCATTTTCATTTTCACTTCATTTCTCAGAGAAAAAAATAAAAAGCCCCCTGTCACCGAGAGGCTGTGGTGTTTTGTTGAAAGCAGGCAAAAAGAGCCTTTTGTTTCTAAACTCTTAAACTCTTCTTCCTCCAAAACTCATCCCGGCTGTGAATCTGGGAGTAGTGGCTTAATAGGTTTTGGTCCACGCTTTTAGTCCTGCGAGGTGGACACAGAAACCTGCCTTGGTCATTTTTTGTTCTGTTGTTAACCTCACAGTATTTCTATATTGGTAACATTTTGTTGAATTTATAAGACAGATCACCAGCAGGCTGTTTATGGGCTGAGTTTGTGATATATTTTTGATACGTCCATCCTTGGACCCAGGTCTGACTTCTAGTAGGAAGTTTCACCCGCCTGACTTCAAAGCCTTCGGCATATGGTAAAAATACAACTTCCAGCAGCCAAAATGCTGCTGATGCCCTGGGTCCCGGGTAATTATTTGAAATGCAATCACTTAAGGACTCGTGTCAGAAAGCAGAGAGCGGGAGGGTGTGGGGATGGGGGGCTCGGGGTGGCTGCAGCCATACGGGTGTCAGTGAAAGGAAGAGCAACACCACATGCCAGAAAATACTGCAACTACCTCTTGCATTCTGTATAAGCAATTTTCCAGTCTGTTGTCTTCTGTCAAATGCAATGTTCTGAGACATTTAAATAAAATAAATATTGCTGTTGAGTTATATTTAGAGCCATGTGAAATTTCTCTAGTGAAACTCCCAGCCAGGCAAAACACGCCAGCTTTCAGGTTTCTTCTGTAACCACTTGAAGCTTCATCTGGGTTTGTCAGAGGGGTTGCTGGTGAAATCTGTCGGAGAACGCCGGCTGCTTTCCAAAGAAGGCTGGGGGAGGCTCTGCCTGCCACTGTGAACCCCACCGGGGTTGTTTGGGCAAACCAGGGCTGGGTCCAGGTGAGCCTTGGGAGGGAGTTGAGTTTCTTGCAGATGGAAGGTCAAAAAAAGCATATAATGAGACTGGCTGCTGCTGGAAACTGGAATGAAGGTTTGTGTAAACTTCCCACCCCTGCTCATCGTAATCACTGAGGTTTCACATTGGCCTATCTCCCCAGACGTGCATCGCTTGTCTAATGAAGAAGGTTGTTGGTGTAATGAGTCCTCCAGAGTTAGGGTTGGGGTGGGAGCTGGCTGGGTTAGGGGGCCGTGGTGGGGCTGGGGGATAGAATGAGCTGCCCCTGGTTTGGGCTAGTCACCTGCCTCTCTCTCCTCCAGCCAGCACAAGGTAGCTCCTGGCACTCTGCTCTGCTCTGGGAAGTCACCCCAAAATGTTCCCAGAGCCACCATTTGAGTATTGAGCCACCATTGAGAAACCTGATCTAGAGGGAGACGTCCCTGCCCATGCCAGGGGGATTGGAATAAGATGATTTTTAAGGTCCCTTCCAACCCAAAATATTCTATGATTTATCCCAGCACTCTTCTCTGCCCTGGGAAGTCACTCACACCCTAAAGTGCTCCCATTTTACCCCACAGGGGTGCCATCAGGTGGAGGATACCCACTCGGTTGAAGCCGCATTTTAAGACATGAGTGCATCAGGGCTGTGCATCTTTTTGGTTTGCCAGAGGGATGCCGGCAGCCCAACAGTTTGTCGGGTGAGCTGTGAGAACCAGACAGGCTCCAGCCCAGCCTTTACTGCCCCTTTCCACCTCATACTAAAATCTGGTCAAAAGGGTTTTGATAAAGGAAGGAGCGCTGTTCTCTCTGTCTTCCAGTGTGATGGGGAAGGGAGGCTGAGCGTGCCTTTAAATCACTGTCCTTCCTCTTCATAAAGAGTCCCAAAATAAATTCAGAGTACACAAAGACTGTGTTTTAAAATAGATATTAATGAGGAAGCAGGCAGATTTGTTCACCGCAGTTGTGGTCTAGCTGTGGAGGTTATGTAACAGAATAGAATTTTAAATAGCATTTAAAATAATAACATACATTGTCTAAAATGTTATTTTATTATTTTTAATGCAGTAGGACCTTTCTTTTGTTCATTTAAAAGTTAACCTTGTTTGATAACGTGCTAGGAGGGGCCACAGAAACCTTTATTCTTCCAGAGGGTTGAATTCTTTTGTGAGATATGATAGACAAAGCTGGCATCCCTTGTACCAGATATGTAAAGCCTGTCTCCAGACATTGTGACATTGCTACAGACAGAGTTTGTCATCCATAAATTTACAGCTTATTTCAGTCTATTCATAAATTGACTAAATTTTTTTTAAAAGAAAAAAAAAAAAATATATATATATAGGTGTATAAAATACCCAGTTACAGGTTGTGTTCTATTTAGCCCTTGATTGAAACGTATTGCTCCTCAGTATCTTTTAGCTATGAAAATTATAATATGGAACAGAGATTAGAATGAAATTATCATGGCTAGAAGGCATTTACTCAGTGGTGGCAGCCACATAAACCTGAGCCCTGAGAATGATGATAATGCATTAGGTTCTGCATGCCCGATATTATTGCTGTACATTATGTATGTTTCATTTATACTATTTCGCACACACCAGCAACGCTGACAGATAGGTAATTACTCTCTGCGCCAATGAACACTTATCAGCCCCGCCGCTGTTTATGGCTGGGATGAAGTGCGCTTGTCAGTCAAGGTCACTTGTTTGTGTGTCCTTTTTTAATAGTTCTTTCACAGTTGTTGAACTTTGCGGGCGGTCCTTACGGCAGGCTTTTTTGGCAGGTCGCTTTCCGCCACCGACGCCCGCCTCTTATCAAAGTCGTTTGTATTTATCACTTCAGTTGATAAACAGCCCGCTTGCGGGAAGCAGAACTGGAGGGAGGAAGGAGCATATTTTGCTGGTCAGCTGATCTGCAGGGTGTTCGGTCATGGGTGACCTCAAAAAAGCGGTGTTTTGCGGAGACCCTCAGACCCTGCTGTGGCCACCAGCCTGAGCTGGCGCAATCTCTTGCGGTAAAGATAAACATGAATTTAATGGCGATGGATAGGATGGATACCAGCGCAATCTGCAGACTGCTGCAGGGCTGCTGCTTGTGCTTTTTGGCAGAATATTTGCCATTTCTGAACAGGGCTCTTATTGTTTACACCCTCAGGACATGCACACGATAGACTAAGCCACTTTGTTTTCCTTCAAATCAGGGTTTCCTTTTCTGCAAGAAGCCTCACAGAAACTCTGTATTATTGCATAAAATATGTTTTCCAGGCTATGTGTGTGGCTCTGAAATTTGAATTTTTCTGTTCTTCAAAGTAATAGTTTCCAAGGCATTGTGGCAAGCCCATTATTTCTTTGGTTGCCAAGAAAACAATCAGAAGCTATTTCTTTTTCTCTTTTTCTGTTTTCCTCCTTTCCTTTCTTTCTTTTTCTCTTTCTTTCTCTCTCTTTTTCTCTTTCTCTTTCTATTTCCTTCCTTCTCTCTTTCTTTCATTTTCTTTCTTTCTTTCTTTCTTTCTTTCTTTCTTTCTTTCTTTCTTTCTTTCTNCTTCCTTCCTTCCTCTTTCTTCATTCCCTGTCTTTCTTTTCTGTTTACTGCTGAAGCTTTATTAGAAAACACAGAATAACCTCTAGGATATAATAATTTATCCAGTCAAGATAACTGTAGCTATTTCCTTAAGCCTGTAATCAGCCCGAGTTTGTGTGTTGTGAGATTTATACCGCAGTTCCTTATTACCAAAGAAACAGCTACAGAGGATTTATGTAGTGTGTGCTGTGTGTGTGTCTGGAATTTCTCTGTGTGTTCCCAACTTCTGCACTCTCGCATCTCCTTGGTCCTTTTAGTAGAGAGCAGTATTTTGAAGTGGAGACTGAACATTCAATTAAATGCAAATTTTATTCAGGCATTAAAGCAGAATCACATTCATTCATTAAACTCAAATGATGCTTTTATTTAGAAAAATATATCAGCACATGGTAGCACCACATGCTGCTTATAAATAACTATGGTGATCCGGTTGTGCAAAAGTATATAATTTCATTATTAAAGGATTTAAACTCCTTACAAGGTGCATGGTGTCCATGAATGTTTCACTTAATTTGATTACATCCATAGAAAAAGCATTTCACTTACATGGGAGGCGGTGGGTCTCCTGTCTTACGCCGCCGTTCTAATGCATTACGATCCCAATCTCACACTTGAAGGTGCTGACTTGGCTGGATGTGTTTAGTATTTTGGGTGCATAAATGCAGATTTGAGCAATTCGCTTCATTTCTGAACCTAGCCTGCCAAGCTTCCACATTTTCAAACCACTTCCTTTTCTTAGTTCTTAGTTACCAGAGTGTTACAAAGAAAGGGTTTTGATCTCGTGTAGATAGCATAGCATTAATTACCCTGACACTAATTAAACTGCATCAAACAAATACCACCGTGTTCCTCAGGGGGACAACAGAAGGCAGTTTAAAATAATTACTGGAGCTTCATGCATGTGTGAAGTTTTCATTACTCTTAGGACACAAGCAAAAGAGATTTGGTATCATTAAAATCCCCCCCTTTAGTGTTTGCAAAAAATGACTAAAATTTCCTTGGAGCATATTGATGTCTAAATAGTAGTGATTTCAGTTCTTGCGAATAGTAACTTTTCTTTAAGAATTGTAAGCCTGTGAAGCAGGAACAGGTGTTCCAGTCCACATTCTGGTATGATTATGTATTAGCTTATGTTTGTCAGACCATTTCATTAACCACCCACTGCTATCACATATACATATACTTTGTTCTTTCTGAACCATGAAATGAAATGCATATATCTTCACTAATGCTTGCTATCAATGTAAATGAGAAAAGGAGGCTTATTACCAATCACTGCTGCTGTGAAGCACACACCTCTGTACGGTTACAGGTAATAAACATCTTTTTGTAAGTAGGAAGCAAGATGTATTGAGTTCTACGTACAATAAGAAGCAGACGTGCCTTCCACTGTACTCTGGTATTAATAGATGGCAATTCCCAGCCGTGTTTACACATTCAACAGGACATCCTAAAGCACATCTCTCAGCCTATCCCTTTCCATGCTCATTTATATCTTGCAAATGTTCTGAAGCTAGCAAAACTTGGCTGGCCAACGGTTAATGGGCAGCTTCTCTGAGGAAAATTAGAGCGTGTTTGCGCCACTGAGCAAGTGTCTCTGCTTTCTGGATCAGCGGTTACTACTGTCAGAGCAGCAGCAGCTTTATTGGCCCTTTGAAAAAGTGGGTGGAAGAATGATGTCCCTGCCTGGGGTGGGGGTTTGGACCAGTCGGTCTCTGAAAGGTCCCTTCCAACCCAACTCATTCTATACAGTTCCACAAACCACGTACCAGCAAGCAAAGATGACACCAGAGACAGAAAATGTGGAAAATCTGCAGTTTCAAACTTGATGTAAATGCCGTATTTTGTTAATTCTTGCTTGACTATGCATGAAGAGCTGCTTTCCTCTCTCCAAGTTTGTTTGTGTGCGCGCTTCAAATTTCCCAGTGCTCTAAAAGCCCCCTAAACCATTGTACATGGGCATTCGGCTTCTTTATTCCTAGAGAACTATACCATGTTGGTAAAACTTCTTTGAACTGAGCATTGACAGCAGTTGCCTATGCCAAAAGGTGTGTGAGACAGAAAGCATTTCTAGATCTGCATTAGCTGAAGCCTTCCAAGTATGTGATTCTTCCTTGAAATTTGGTTGTGTAAAACGTGAATGTATATAGTCACGTGTCGTAACCCGCTTATTTTCTGTCTCCTTGGAGGAACTATTTAAAAGGTTTATCTGTAATGGAAGGTCCAGCGATGCTGATGGTGTTGTTTTTGTTTTTTTTTTAAATTAAAGTAATGCCTTCCTATGACTAAATCTGCTGCCAGAAATATAACATTGCATTAGGGTTGTGCAATCGACAGACTAAGTAGAGATGATCAAAACTGATTGGAGAGGAAATACAAAATTAATCCAGTTGTAGGATTCTGCAAACCCAACAAACACGCACAGCAGAGTACTTTTATTTCTTTGGAGCCAGATGGTTTGTCCTATTTTAAGCTGATAGATTCTTCATGCATTTCTTTTGGATGTCATTGGTTTTAACTGCCAGACAGTATCTACTGTTAGAACTTTCCTTATTCCTGGATTATTTAAAGAGTATTTTTGGCACATTCGAATGATCATACTGTACACCAAGTTAATTTTTCCTTACACTTAGCTCATACGTGAAAAAAGTGTTTATATAATGAAAAAAACCCTCTAAAATGAACAGTTCTTTTTTTCCTTCTTTTGACATGATGTTGACAGAAGTCGCTTTGATGTAGTTTAGAGTCATGAATTTTCTATCTGTTCTGTTTTTCCTGGGGCTCCATCTATTCAGACATCCTGATCTGTCATTTTGCAACACTTTGTGAAGTGCTTGACAGATAGCGGTTTTGACAAGTGCTGGACATCAGCAGCAATTCAGAATAAGCAGTGTATATTTCTCCAGGTAAAGTGACAAAACGTCTAAAAGCGTAAGAAGAACTGTACAGTCTTCAATCACATTTAATGTTACAAAGGAAGACTTTTTCTGCTTTCTCCATTTGTTCTCGTAGTGTGCGGTGGCTCAGACTCAAGTATCTGCTGGAATTTTGGATTGAGAACTTCCTGTTTTCTTTTTGTATTTCCTAATGCGCGACTAATTTCTCCGAGCTGCTTAAAAAAAATGAAAGCGGTTGTGGAGACTGAGATCTGGAAAAGTGCAGCACAACTAGTGTTTCATATAATAATGATTTCCAGGGTCTTCTAGTATTTGACATAAACGGTACGTACGTGATCAATTATCCCTGCCTTGTTTGAAGTTATTTTTTGTAGTGCCATTTTAATTCTACAAATAGGGTGTATAAAGAACATAATTTGGGAAGGTCACCATTATTGACTAGTCATTCCGTTTCCTATTCCACTTCCCAAATCCTTTCCTGAGGGTGGTTTATGCTATATCACCTGCAAGTACTCGTAGTTTCCAGATTTACACTATGTAGTATATTGAAAATGTAAAACATTTCATATAATTATTTTGCATCTGTATTCGCTCAAGAAACAGCTGTTGAAAGTTGAGGGGGATGCAAAATGGCACAGCCTGAAGATGTTCTTGTTCATTCAGCTAACTCCTTTTTGATGTGATACCTACTGGCAGGGTTGTGTGGTGAATTCAACTTCTTTGACAGCCATCAGCCCCACTGACCAGTAGTTTCAGTTTTTGTAGTTAGGGGAAAGATGAGGAAAAAAAATATTTCCATAATTTAGATATTTTTTTTCAGCTGCTGGATCGAAAGCCCCTGCCAACAGCTATCTAAATCAACACCATGCCAACATGTTCTGTAGTCCGAAGGTCACTCAAACATCTGGCCCCACAGTCTTGTTCTTTAAGGTTTGTCACTGGGCAGCATCTGTTTATAGATTCTTTCTCAACCCCTCTTTGATCACTTTGACAGCAAAAAGAAGCTTCTATCACCCTTGATGTGTTAAGATAAAAATATCAGGAACAACGGACCATTGTAAAATTTGGTGCAATTTCGTATAATAATGTATCTGCACTTTTAGTTTCTCAAATTTATTTTTTTTCCTTGGCTGAGTTACAGGCAATTATGTAGTACTCTGTGCTGTTGAGATTAAAAAAAAAAAAATATTGTCAGAGCTGATATGTTCAGTGGGAATGTGAAAATGACTACACTAAGCAGGTCTTGCTCAGCTGAGCTTGGTCAGCATTTAAGAAAAAAAAAGTTTGGAAAGTGAGCAGAGCCGGCATATTTAGCTCTGGTCTATTTTGAGTAACGTGTTATCTAACTCTCTCTAGTATGTCTGTCCTGTGTGCTCCTACAAAGAGTTACCTATCTCATAAAGGTTTATGTCTGTTCCTACGGCTTTAGAAATGTCTCTTATCATGGGAAAAAATACAAATATCATTGCATCCCTCTTTCCCTCTGCTAACTTTTAGTTACCTTTTAGATCTACCTTTTCAAAACAATGCAGAACTTCTTAGAATCGTCGAACTGTCTAGGTTGGAAGGGACCTTTAAGATCATCTAGCCCAACTATCAAACTAACTCGGATAAAAACCGTCACTAAACCATGTCACTAAGTACTACATCAAACTGACTTTTAAATACCTCTATACAAGAATAAATAGGCTCTCTTTACCCTCGCCTTTTGCTTTAAAAAAGCCCCACATTTGGTAGTCTTTCACAGTGTTAGAACGATCACATTTATGAACATTACTGAAGTCTAGTTTGTACCATGATGGAAAAGATTTCAGGTGACGTGTTGTCTTATAGAGTCTTACCACCCTACCCTCAGCAAAGACACTTGGTTTGAAGATGTATAATCCAGGGTCAGACACAATCTAATATGAATGCCGAAAATTACGTATATGTGGAATTAATTTTTGTTTCTGCACTTCCAGAGTTTGTTGCAAATGCTTCAGACAGCCCTAAAGTCCTTCCTCATTCTGTGGAATTGGTAGAATCAGTCATTCAGGCTTCTTCATCTTCAGCAGAGGGAGGACTCACCATGAGAACTTAATTAAATGTACACATAAAGACCTTAGTACTGTACCTCTGCCATGGAGAGTCACCCCCTAGACCAGGCTGGATGGGGCTTTGAGCAACCTGAACTAGTGGGAAGTGTCCCTGCCCACGGCAGGGTGGGGTGGAACTCGATGATCTTTAAGGTCCCTTGCAACATAAACCATTCTATGATTCTGTGATTGGAGCTTTAGTTGAACATTCTGAAGCTAAGCCATGAAGAGTCTTAGCAGTAGAGAAGATGTTTGTACCTGACACAGGGGTGACAAGAAAGCCAATGGGCAGATGTGGCCTCCTGCCCCACCAAAACACCCCACCTCTGAGGTTATCGGAAGGAAGAATTTAATCCTTACTGAACTATGTCCAGTAGCTTTGAGGGGCAAAGTGACATGGACACCTGATGAGATTTCTATAAATGCAATAAAAGAAAGGTCAATCTTCAGAGATATTTTCAGGAAGAAGTGGCAACATTTTGTTATAATCTAATATGCAAAGAAGGCCAAGTCTAAGGCTGTAGATCTGAAATATACAGAGGGTAGGCGCTTCCATAGTAACTGTGAAAGAGATGTAGGCTTTGAATTTAAATTCCAGCTAGCACATTTAATAGTGTACAAACCGTTTAGGATAGATTACTTCAGGGTAATTCTGCTCAGAAACTAGCTTTTTATTAGAATAATATTGTGAGATGGGTTGATTGCACGATCCCACATCTTCTCTGTTCTCCTGTCTCTTACTTGGTGGCATAATGTTTCTTTGCAGTTTCTCTTTCTACATAATCTTTCGAGTCCGCTTGGGAGTATGATCCATAATCCTTTTCTTGCCCCTTACTGCTTCCAACTGTATGTTGCTTAATCCCCATCTTCTTGTTTTTCCTCCTTTATCTCTCCTTTTCTTGATTCTTTTATCTACTCTAACAAAATCTCATTGTTAAAGGGCTGAATTGGTGACAACAAGTAGTAGTCCCCTTCGTTCATTTACAGACAGATTCTGACTCAGGAAATATCTCAGCTGAAGGAGATAACATAAGAAAGCAAAGACTGTTGGGTGGGAATTTTGTCCCTTGACGTTTTTGTAGAGCAGGTGCAGTGGGTGTCACCTGCGAGAATCAGAAGGCTTCGTCCTATTACTAGTGCTGACTTCAGAAAGACGTAGGGGCTTTCTGAGAAAAATAAAGCACGTTCAAAACATCAGAAAACTCACTGTGCACTCTGAGGTGGATTGTGGAGGTTCTTTGTTGGAGGTGGTACAGGTTTGAGCAGCAGGCTGCACATTAGCGCTAATTGCACTGAACATTAGCTGGAACTAACAGTCTTTATATAACCCACAAGTTGCTTAATTTTAAGTTGAACACGTAAATACTCTCACAGAAACTTTCCATGAATCCAAAGACCTGAAAGAAAGGAAAGAATCAGGTAAATCTTATTCCTTGCGTATGGTTTAAAAGCTACAGTCGGAGCTTCAACTTGTGAAATAAAAAGCTGGATAGGAATGAGTTTATATGAAAAATAATATTGTGAGCAGTGGAGTGAGCAAGCATATGAAGCAGTACCATTTTCAGTGCTACAGCTGTGAGAGGAGACCTCTGCTTCAGTAGCTGCAAAGAAGTACATATTGGCTTGTGTGCTTTTCCCTAGTATTCTTCTTTCGCAACTAGTTTTTTATGATGCATTAATACAGAACAATCAGGCTTTTGGTCTAGGTATATATATATTTATCTATCAATATAGGTATATATAGGGGCTTATAAATATCCTCTTGTGTCTCTTCCTTGCTTTCTTCTTTCCCTCCCCAAGTCAGACACCAGATTTATTAATATTTTGTGTTTAAAGGTAAGAATGGTCAAGGTGAGATAAACAGCTTCATTCTCTGGGTGTCATGTGGGTTTCATGCCAACTTCAGGGCCAGGAGCGGGTGCGCGTACCAGAGAGCACATAGCAGGAAGATGCCTTCTGTCTCTTCCAGTTTCTGTGAATCTGTGACTCAGGGGGTTTTCTGGCATATGAGTGGTATTTTTGTAATTTTAGACTTTCCATCCATGGATTTTGGTAATTGTTTGGTTAACTTTTCAGACCTCAAGTTTCTACAGTACAGTTTCCATAGACACCCTGCCAGGCTCTAGTTAAAGGACAGCCCTCTAAATACTATAAATCATAGAATGGCTCAGGTTGGAAGGGACCTTAAAGATCATGGAATTCCAACCCTCCTGCCATGGGCAGGGACACCTCCCACCAGACCAGGTTGCTCAAAGCCCCATCCAGCCTGGCCTTGAACCTCTCCAGGGATGGGGCATCCACAGCTTCTCTGGGCAACCTCTTCCAGTGCCTCAACACACTTACAGGAAAGAAGAACCCTCCTGGACGCATTCCTGTGTGACCTGCTTTAGGTGTTCCTGCTCTTGCAGGGGGATTGGAATAGATGATCTTTCAAGGTCCCTTCCAATCCCTGATATTCTGTGATTCTGTGCTGTGAAAGAATTTCTTCCTGAAATCTAATCTAAATCTCCCCTCTGTCAGTTTAAAACTGCTACCCCTCATCCTATCCCTCTGCTCCAAAGAAATCTGGACCAAGTTGATAAAGATACTGTTTTCCCTGGAGTTCAGCATTTTTATTTCTCTTGTCTTCTGCCTTCCTAGATCTTTGGGTGATTCCCAAATCTATTCCTTCCCTTTTCAGCTTGATGATCTCTGTTGTTTCATTCTTGATCTTGTTCTCCATTCTCCTTCTTCCCTTTCCTTCTTCCCTCTCCAGAAACTTCTCTCAGGCAGCTCTGCCCAGCTGGTTAGTTGGGAAGGTGTCTGCTGGGCTCTCACGCAGTAGAGACGGGACTCACTAGGTGAGCACTGGGTGTTGTGGGCACATCGTGGATGGAGCCAGCACCACCACACAACGTACCTCAGCTCAGTTGTGATGTCGAGCTGGGCAGGGATGACCAGCATCCTACCAACACAGCACTGAGATCATGCTGCTGGTTAGAAAACTGGCATTTTTAGTGGGATTGTCAGCTCCATTTTTGAGGCAAGAAGGGCTTCTAATTAAGACTGTGGACCTTTCACACATCAGTGGAGTCTTTACTGTGAGATGCTGGCATTGCTGTGTGTTGTCTGGGAACCCAACCCATTTAAAGCCCCTGGGAAGACATCCCTCACTCACTGGCTGCAAGGCAGAGCTGAACTGATGGCTGATGTTTGTGTTCTGTGATGAAACTTCCCACAGATGATATAGAAAGCTGAAGAGCCCTTCTAAGGCAGACTGGGATGTTTTATGCAAACAAATAAGTGGACTGAAACCTGTACAAAATGGCACATTACAGAGGCTATAAGTATTTTGACACATTTCTTGCACAAACAACTGGGCTCATAACTGTTTATGCCACCTGTAACTAAAAATGAGATAATCCCAGCAATTTAAGAAAGTCTTATGTGATTAATATCCATTTCCTAATTGCTTGCTACAATGCAAGATAATTAATTGTAAAGACATTTATTGAAGCAAGGCAACAATCTTGTCCCACCAAAAGCAAATGATTAAAAAGTAAGAAAATTGATTATGCGATTAATTATGTGGATATTACAATAATCTAACTTTCTTTGTAGAAAGTTGGTGCCTAGGGACAGTATTAACCACACATTAAATTGAAATGAACAATAATATTCTCTTTATCATTGCAGTCTAGGAAATGAGAGGTGTAACATAGCTGCAGCCCTACTGAGCTGCTAAGGATGAGATTTCAGAGCAGTTCTTGAAAATACGGAGCTGTATTCATCAGTAGATATTCATAGAAGGTCTGTCTCTATATATCCTAAAAGGATATATCTAATAGAGATTTCAAGATTTACCCAAAATATATTTGTAGGCTTTACATTCTAACAATGCTCCCAAATTTTGCCAATGGATTTGTATCCAGATGATGGGGTAATGAGGTTGTGTCCACCTCCTTTCCAGCTTTAACCTGCATTTTAAATACATTAACTCCACAGATAAGCATTGGCTCCACACAGATTTTTGTTAGTTTTAAGCATTGCATTTCAAACTTAGGCACATTATTTCCAAAACAAGCCTTAATGAAGGAAACAATAAACATAAACACATAAATTTTAAAATGCCAATTTGCAAGAAAATAAATAAAAGCTATTATTGATAATAGGTACAGAGTTACTGCAAGCTGTTGTGCTGAACATTTTCTTGAGGAACTGTAAACTCTTAACCAATTGGGTGTGTGGTTATAATTTACCTACAGTATTTTGCTAATATTACAGATGGCAGTAGAAGCTCAAGATTAAATTACTTATCTGGTATTCAATTAGGCTTCAACAGGTTGCTTATAATATAACAAGAAAATGAGCCTTTAAAGTTGTATCAGTTATAAGAGTAAAATGATGATGCACAAGTAGGTAAAATACGGCACTGGTATTAGGGAAATGGCAGGAATTAGATTAGCTCTGTGGAGGTGTGTAATATTGTGTATGTTATGATATATAATGTGAATGGATGCTCTGTTATTTATTCATGATAAAGGAGAGAGGTCAACATGAGCTTTTTTAGTTAAAAAGAACAAATAATATATCTTTTGTCAGTAGTAGGAAAAAGTTTGCATAAAATCCAGAGGGGTAAAAGGAAGGGTTTGTGTTTGATGCATTGGTTGTCGAATTATTTGTACACAGACATATATTTCTCTGATCTTAAGTAGTCTTTACAGCAAACCATGAAGCATCTGCTGTGTGATTCTCTTTCCTGTGGTGAATTGATATGCCATTCAGAGGAAGAGTATGATGTGCCAGGCCATGCCCTGTTGTTGGGATGCAGAGCAGCAGAGGCTCAGAAGCTGAAGGCAGCATGAAGGGGTGGAGGTCTGTAAAATAATTGCTCTGTAAGAACTCTGTGGTGTGAGTTTTGAACTTGAAATCTGATTTCTGCTGCCTTCCAGCTGACTTTACACTGTGGCACACGCAGTGTCTCCTGGGCTCTGCCTCTGCCTAGGGGAAATCTGGACTTGTAGGAGCTCCTGTGTGTTTCAGTATGTCAAAGAGCCTGTGATTATTCTTGTTAGAGTTGAATTGGGGCCCAAACTCAAAAAAAAAAAAAGAATCATTGTTTATCATTATTTAGAAACTGTCAGAGATTCGTGAATTAGGTGAATGACATTGGATCGAGAGCAGTCCTGAAGAGAAGGACTTGGAGGTGCTGATGGACCAGCATGTTCAACATGAACTGGCAATGTGCACTGTCAGCCTGGGAAGCCAACCACATCCTGGGCTGCATCAAGGGAAACATGGCCAGCAGGTTAAGAGAAGTGATTCTGCCTCTCTACTCTGCTCCAGTGAGACCCCACCTGGAGTACTGCGTCCAGCTCTGGAGTCTTCAGAACAGGAAGGACATGGACCTCTTGGAATGGGTCTAGCAGAGGGCCACGAAGATGCTCAGAGGGCTGGAGCACCTCTCCTTGAGGACAGGCTGAGAGAGTTGGGGTTGTTTAGTCTGGAGAAGAGAAGACTCTAGGAAGACCTTATGTTGGCCATCCAAGCCCTAGAAGAAGCCTACAGGAGAGATGAGGAGGGACTCTTTATCAGGGAGTGGAGTGATAGGATAAGGAAACAGTTTTAAACTGAAAGGGGGGAGATTTAGATTAAATACCATAAAGAAATTCTTTTCTGAGAGGGTGGTGAGACACTGGAAGAGGTTGCCCAGAGAAGCTGTGGCTGCCCCATCCCTGGAGGGGTTCAAGGCCAGGCTGGATGGGTCTTTGAGCAACCTGGTCTGGTGGGAGGTGTCCCTGACCATGGCAGAAGGGATGGAATTCCATGATCTTTAAGGTCCTTTTGAATCCAAACCTTTCTATGATTCTAGGACATGAAGCTGCTTCTTACTTTCTTTTTATGGTTTGTGTGTGGCCTCATGCTGGACTTGTGTTGTGATGGCTTGATCTCACAGAGCCATAGCAAGGCTCATCACTGTCAGCAGGATGCATGTTTCACACAGTGTTGCCCATCAGCTGGGTCAGGAGGTTATCACCTATAGCATGCAGTTCAGAGGTAGCTACACTTCAGGATGAAATCACATAAAAATAGTGTGACCAGCAGAAGTAGGGAGGTGATTGTCCCCCTGTCCTCAGCACTGGTGAGGCCACCCCTTGATCTTGTGTCCTGTTCTGGCATCTCAACACCAGAGAGATCTCAAGGGGCTGGAGCGAGTGCAGAGGAGGGTAATGAAGCTGGGGAAGGGCCTGGACAACAAATCTTCTGAAGAGTGATTGAAGGAGCTGGGACTGTTCAGTTTGAGGAAGAGGAGGCTGAGGGGAGACCTCATCACTCTCTACAACTACTTGAAAGGACATTGTAGAGAGGTTGGTGCTGGTCTCTTCTCACAGGTAATTAGCGATAGAACGAGAGGGAATGGCTTCAAGCTGCACCAGGGTAGGTTTAGGCTGAACATTAGGCAAGAATTTTTCCCAGAAAGAGTGGTCAGACCCTGGAATAGGCTGCCATATTCGGGAGCATGTATTTGGGGAGGTGGTTGAGTCCCCATACCTGAATGTGTTTCAGAACCATTTAGATGATGGAGGGATATGGTGTAGGGGAGAACTTTGTAGAGTAGGGCTGATGGTCGGACTCGATGATCCCAAAGGTCTTTTCCAACCTGAATGATTCTATGATTCTATGAACATAAAAACAAACCAAACAAAAAACCAAACCCACCACCCACCACCACCAAAAATCTGTGGACATGTGGACATGTAGATCCATAATCTGCCAATAGCTGCACACCTAATTCTGCAGTGAGGTTTGAATTAAGCATTCTCTTGTGTTGTGCGGGGTTCGGAGCAGTGTATTGCACAGCGCTTACATTTGTTGCTGGCAAGTTAAGACCACGCCATTCTAATGTACGTGTCCTGAATTATACGATACTACTGAGCACCCTTTCTAATTTTCTTAATGCTGTGAGTCATTCGGCTTCTGGGCATTAGTTAAGTTGTTACATAGATGATTTCCCTCATAATTGTAGACGGTTGTGCTGCCTTGTTTTTCTCTTTTTTCTTTGGCACACAGGATTGTTTCAGTAGTGGTAATAGAGTCGCCTGTTGCTATCGAGAGTTTAGCCAGCTGTGAAGCCACACTTACATTTGTTATTACCCCATACTTGGTTATGAAATGCAGCCTATTAATTATTTCACTAAAATGTAACCACTGGGCCCGATCCTGGGGCATATTCTGCTTTCTCCTGCTGCTTTACATTTCCATTCATTTTAATGGCAGTTCAGGCTGTTTCTTTATTTTTATGTGTAATTTCCCTTGGCTGTCACTGCCTGTTCCTTCTAGATACTTCAGCCAGTGTTTTCCACTGTTGATTAAAATCCGGGCTCTGCTCAGGAGCTGCCATTGTGTCTTCTGCTCTGTTACCTCCCCCTGGATGCTGTAGTTGAGCATGGAGGTGTACAGGGATGGAGGTCAGGGGTGCAACACTTCTCATTCACTGAGGAGCAGCTTTCCAGAATCATACCCATCTTTAAGCATTAAAACGTTTGACCCATCACCCACCTTGGTTGCTGCGTTTGATATAATAGCTCCATTTTGATATTCTTCTTTTTCCTTTGGCTGTGATTGGTATTTCGGTGGACTTGTTGGGAAGTTAATAGCTATCACGACAATTTTTATTTTCTAAATGAAACAATGCCCCCTGGTGCTCTAGGATTCGAGAGGTCTGATTTTACAGTCAAAATAAAAATAAAACCAAATAAAATCTTTGCAGATTTTATTTGTCCCTGGATCTGCCAGCTACCACTCAAATGCTGTCACTGTCACTCACAGGGGATGGGGAGGAACACTGTCAGCACTGAGCAACAAAAGGAGAGTAACAGGGAATAAAAGCACACTTGAAAAGAGACACACGTCAGTTAGGCAGGGCATAAGCAAATTACAGAAGAGAAAAATAAAATGAAAGGGTCAAGACAAGAAACAGTCTAATGAAAGGAACAGTCAGAGAAAAGTAAAATTAAAACTGTCTGCTTAATGAAATGTAAAACCTAGATAGTGATAGAGATGAAGCAATAACATTAAAAAATGGAAGTACTTTTTTTATAAAAAGATTGAATTTATTAAAGGTATTACAAAGGAAAAGGACAAAGAGGGTAAGTGTGAAAAATATGCAATCAAGAGCATTAAATTAAAATGGCAAATCTGAAAAGGAAGGGAGAATAGACGATATATATTAAGTGCATGAATGCTGCAGAAATAAGTAGAATAAATCTAGTTTGGTATTTTCTGTGCACTAACAAACTAGATTATTGATGCAGAAATTTAAACCAAAGTCCCTCGGGAGTAAAAATATAAGCAAAGCTGATAAACATTGGAAAGAAACAGTTGATCTCTCTGGTTTAGCCTGTCACTGGCATTTGATTTTTTTTAATTTTTTTTTTCAAAAATGAATATGCTAAATCACAAAATTATTCCTAGTGGGCACAGCACGCACATGAACCAGGAGAGTGTCGCTTGTCCTGTTTGCAGACAGCCAGCTCCCAGGGCAGCTGAGAAACTTCAACAGGGCGGAGACCACCGTGAATCACCATTTCTGATGGAATGCAGGGTCCATGAACACTACCAGAGCTATCTGTAACACCAAAGCAGGCAGAAAATAAAATGAAGGCAGAAGAAAGGTGAAGAAAACCACCCCGTTGCTGCAGCTGCAAGACTTGTGAAAACAACCCCTGTGCTCAGGGTGGTTTTTTCAATCGCAGGCAAGGATAAAATAGCACAGCTCAGAAGCAGGGATGTCTGAAAATGGCTTTAAGGTAACTTTATGTTCCCACAGTCCTGGAGCAGCAATGAGTCAGTCAAGTCCCTCACTGTAAGTTAGAATAGCCTGGAGGCTGCTCTAAATCATCCTGGCTGCCAGTGACCCTGTAACAGCAGAGAGGGGTTGCTGGGGCATAGCAAAGTCTTGGCTGCACTTCTCTTCCTTTGGCCATGTCCTCTAGGCCGGCCAGAAGAGCCATCAAGAGGGGGCGAGGGGGGAATAGGGGAAGAAAAAGAGAAGAGCAAGCACAGAAATGGCTGTGATGCCTATTCTGCTGGAAGACCCTCGCTTCTGCTGTGGCTGGCAGAGGTCCAGCAGCTGGCTATGGTGGGAACCGATCCCAGCACGGGCAAGAGAGATTCTGTGGCTCTGTCACAGCCAGGATGCAGTGGTAGGGTTTGCATTTAATAATGTGCTTTTCAAAGGTGTTTTTAGAGAGTTCTTCAGATGACACAAAGTCTACTTTCCCTGGGAATCTCCCTGTGATGGTGGCTGGTGTGTAGGTCCTGCATGTTGATGGATGTTCATATCCTGTGACCAACACAGTCAGTTTTGTTAGTGTACCGACGTTAATCAGATGCTATTCCTTACCCAGTATGATTTGCTCCCACAGTACACGTATTGAAACTGATCCCTGCTGTGGGGATTTATACCACTAGTCTTGTTCGTGATTTTAATTTCGTCTTTATTTTCCTGCTTTTATAGATTAAATGTGCGGAGAAAATTGAGAAAAACATGAGACTGTGGTTTGACTTTTTCCTTTCTTATTTTATTTCAAGAGAAAATTTCTAAATAATACAGCAATCATTTCAATATTCCTAACTCTGTATAGTTACATTTTGGATTTGGAAGGTTTGATGCTGTTGTCAGTCAACTCTGAGGTAACCCTGTATGAGATGGAAGCTGCAAATAAGGAGCGTGATATATTTCCAGACTCGTCTGTAAATGTCTCGATTTTGCTACTTCAGTGTGAGCAAAACATTTGCGGCCTGAAGAAGGTCATGAAGCTTTCCAAGACAAAGAATGTACATTCTGAAACCTTCCCTTTCTCCTATTAAACAGTGAAAAGTCCAACTTTACTAGTGGGTAGCCATCAGAATTGGGATGCAGTTGAACTGCTTAGTAAGAGCAGGTAATTGAGTGAGCTGTTAGAGGAGATCCTGTAGCAGAGGAAAAATTATTATCCCTTTTAATGAGTCCTTAAAAGCGGTTACCAAAATTTCATTTCAGTCAACTAGGTATTCCATGGTGTGCAACAGAGGTAGTGTGATTTTTTTTGAAGTACTGAGCAAGACTATTGGTCTTATAAGTAGTAGACACCTCCTATCTTGCATATCCCTGCAGTCATGCAGGGACATATGCACAACCTGCACATCCAGTGCAAAGGATACAGCTTTTACTTCCAGATCTGTCTTAGGAAAAGTGTAAGGAGGTGCCTTCCCTGCTGACTAAACCTCCGTGAAGGCAGAGATAGAAGGTCACAGGCATCCAGCCACTCGCTGCTTCTAGTTAGCTGGGGCAAAAGGATGCGATCCCTTGACCAGAAAATGGCAGAAGAATGGCAACTTGTAACCATGTGTGGTGTGCATGGGAGAGAGCACAGGTGCTATAATCCATGATTAAATTTAATGTTGTTGATACTGTATCTTATAAGGTCTTGATTTTTTCTGATAATTTAGAACAGAAGATTTTAAAGGCAAAAAGAAAGCTATATGTGTTGGCTGGTTGTATGTCAACACTGGTTGATGCAGTCAGCAGCTGAGGACTAGGTCTTCAGGGTGTAAATTCATTTAGCTCAGCTGTTGCCAGGAGAGCTGTGTCAGTCTGCAGTACTTTAAGCTCTGTCCTGGGGACACCCAGTACCATCGGCAGGAACCTTTTCCATGGGATCAGTGGAGTTCCTTAGAAAGGATTCAAAGCTTTTCTGCCAGGAGCTTCAGCACCAGCACGAGCTTCAGCACTGTTTCATGCTATCTTTGAGGCTGAAAACATCCAAAATGTTGAAAACCATCTGATTCTGTTGTCTCCCTGGCCTTTTTAGATAGGATAGATTGCAGCAATTAATGCTGGTGTGGGGGAGGTTGGTCCAGAATCTTACCTTTGTCCATCCAGACACAAAGACTTTCTTACAATGGTGAACGTGTCCAAGAAGGTTCAAGAAGGACAGGGAACTGCTGGAGAGGGTACAGCCGAGGACCACCAAGATGATTAGGGGACCAGAACATCCCTCTTATGAGGAAAGGCTGAGGGACTTGGGTCTTTTTAGTCTAGAGAAAAGACGACTGAGAGTGGATCTGATCAATGTTTATAAATACTTAAAAGCGTGTGTCAAGAGGAAGGGGTCAGTCTTTTTTCAGTGGTCCCAGTGACAGGACAAACTGTAGCACAGGAAGTTCCATCTGAAAATGAGGAGGAACTTCTTTCCTTTGAGGGTGACAGAGCCCTGGAACAGGCTGCCCAGAGTGGTGGTCAAGTCTCCACCTCTAGAGATATTTCAAACCTGCCTGGATAAGTTCCTGTGCAACCTGCTCTGTGTGACCCTGCTCTGGCAGGGGGTTGGACTAGATGATCTCCAGAGGTCCCTCCCAACCCCAGATCCTGTGAGCATTTCATCCCATCCACAGTATTGCCTTTAAAATATCTATCAGTTCACCAGGTTGAACAGTCATTGTGGCTAGTTCTGGTTCACAAACCAGAGGGATGTTTATGGTAGCCTGGGGGCAGTGCTGAAAACTGGATGTTCTCTGCACTCCCAATTCTGGAGAATTCTTCCAGGTGTATTCCCTTGCATGGGAGAGCCCACTAAGCAGGTTTCTTTGATTTAGCAGCAGGATGGAGCTGAAATCATGTCCTGACATGTGAGCATTTTGGATTATTTAATAGCTTAATTTTTCTTTGAGGACTGATGGCTTAGCCTGTCATTTATTTGTTTGAGGTATTTTACGATCTGATGATTTCTCCTCATACATTTTAGTCAGGTACATTATGTATCATTGTTGCTTTATATTTTCTATTACTGGGAATTAATATTTCACACAGTATCTTCATTTAATTATATAATACAATCACATGTGCATTTTACATGAATAGGAAGAATCTGTTTTAATTTAACCATTACACATTTCGCTATCTTGGGTTTCCCAGTTAAAATTCCCAAGTTTTTTGTTTTAGCATAACAATAGTCATATTCATTGCTTCTTACATTATAACAAAAGCACTCAGATGTCAGTTCATAGATTGACATAATCAGCTTTGTCTCTTAATTAGAAAAGAGAATAAAGCTCTTTAGGGGTGTCAATAAAATGACAGATGTATCATTAACAGAAGGCTACATTGGATCAGAATGGTGCAAATGCTTGGAATTGAAATGTTAAAATTTTTCACTGATAACCTTTCATTTCTAATTTTCTTTTTCTTAGGATTTTTTTTTTCTAATTGAAAAATAATAAAGTCAAAGGTACATAATACAGCATCTAAATGGAAAAAATTATTGGTGCTGCAGAACTTAAATTCCTTCTGTAAAGACCCAAGTTTATAACCAAGGTAGAGCTATAATGAGGAAAACCTGTTACTCAGGATTCCTGTCGACCCTCAAAAACAAAATTCCACTTGGCCAATGCAGCCTCTGGCCATGCTTTTGATGCACTCCCTGTCATGCCTACGATGTCACCAATGGGACACTGTGTAGATTTTCATAGGAAATTCAGGGCACACCTCATACCTGACTTCGTGATGCAGCACATGACATGGAATCTTTTCACAAGTAGTCCTAACAGTCAGGCTAATATTGACTTCAGTGAGACCATATTTTGCATGTTTGTCCATCAGTTTACAAAGCCTTTGATATTGACCTTTAGGTATAATAAGAGTCCATTGTACTTGTAAGACACAGTGGCTTTCTGTTGGAAGAAATTAAACTTGTAGAATCTGAGTGAATTCCAAATACTCAAATACTGGGACAATAAGAAGTACGTGCTCTGGGATTCAGGCATAAATGGAAATAAGATTGCAATCTGCATCTATGATCTATCTGAGGTAGCTTGTCCCAACAGGTTGTAACATCCAGGGCATTCACAAGACCCAGCATCTCTCATCAACTTTACTGGCAACCTGAGCTAGAGAATTTTCAGACTTCCTACAGATCCAGCTGCCTTCTGGCAAGCAATATTCATGCCCTTCTAGGAAGAAATCTGGGCTGTTCTGTCTATTCAGCATCAATCATATGACAAAATTCGAGGTGCAAATGGGCCAGCTGCTGGGCCAAGTAGCCAGCCATGAGAGATGTGTACACCCTTGAGCGTACTCCAAGACATCCACACCTATGGCTTTCTGTACCAGACAAGTGACTGTAGAGCCAGTCTCAGAGGCATTTCAGCAACAGGAATGATGAATGGGGGAACCAGCTGGCCGTAGTCCCAAGTTTGCATCTATTTCTGCCCAGTAACATGGATGACGTGTCCTGATTCTTTGCCTCTCTCTGGCTACGTCCACTTTCTTTTCATCAGAACCTATAAAGCTCATTATCTCCCCAACAGAAATGCTTTAAACTTTTAAGATTTCATGAAGCTTTGACACTTTCATGAATTTTGTGTCCCCGTGTACAGGCAGCCGCCTCATCTGCTGTCTGGGATTCAGCATTTAATTACGTGGGGCTTCAAAACAGGTTTAATAGTACACAGTTGGAATAGCTGGCTGGAAAATATTGAACACTTCTTACATGAAATTTCTAATTTTCAAATTCAAGCCTTTAACTTGACAGAAAATGGAAATTAGTGTTACTTGCACCAGGGAGTTTAAATGTATCCTATACCCTTGGACCAAAGTAAGAAATTATGCAGTTAATGTTTTGGTATCTATTTTGGGGGGGAAAGAAAAGGATAATATATTTAAGTAAATCTAGGACAGACAAGTCTTGGACTCTTTCAGAAAGGTGATCCTTTTATATCCCAAGTGCTATTTTGTGCAGGAAATAACTTAGGAAAACAATAAAACAAGTATTCATTTGGAACTGTAATATCTCTGATACTGTCCCCAAGTTGATATTTACCCAATTTAATTAAAAAAATCAGAATTGTATTTATATTTTCTACTCCATCTTTCACAGCAGAGGGATTTAAAACATGTTCAAACCTACGCCTCAGTTACTGTTCCATCTTATGATCTTCAATTAATAATGTTTTAGCTTTCTGTGACTGCAGAATGAACATGTATCCTTTATTTACCTAAAACTGAAATCAGTTAGGTTACTTAAAACTGTCAAGGATGCTGTACATTCCAGAGAACTCAAACAAACACAACACCAGGAGCTTCATTTAAGTTTAGCCCTTATGCCCTTGGATACAACAGAGCTTACATAAATATTTAAGAAGGGCAGCTGCAGACCAATTAAAGGAATATGTTTTCCAAGCATCGTACTATTGTTTTCAGGCAATACACTGAAGCTCTTAAATTAATACCTATTAAATCTGTTACAGGCTCAGAAGAGTTTTAGGCTCAGGAGAGGGAAAAAGCAGATGAGAGCCCCCTGGGGGGAGGTTGGACAGAGATTGTCTGTGAGACTCTGTTGCAGTTTGGTCTGGGCTGACCACCTCGATGAGTGACAGATGCTCTCTTTTACTTCTCTCCCCTTCAGAGAAGGGAGATCATCTGCCTTCAGGGGATGAGAGAGCAAAGAGGCTTGTGAGTTTGGAAAGGAGCTAAACTAATGAAAATATTAATAAATTAATGAAAAGAAAATAATGAAATATACACGATATATATAACCCATATTGAGTTCCCAAGGTGATGATCACTCGCAGGCATGGGCAAAGTCCCAGACTGGACTCAGTGATGGATGGTAAATGGATTCCAGACCTGGATTCAGCATTGCTCAGATTGGAATCAAAGGCAGACAAATAGAGTCCTCCTCCAATGTTGGTTACTGCAGAAAGAGGGACGACCCTTTGATCCCTCAGCTTTTATACTGAACATGAGGCAAATGGGATGGAACACCTTGTTGGTCAGTTTGGAGTCACCTCTCCTGTCTGCTCCTCCTCACCGGTGGGACCCCTCTACGCTCTTTTGCTTCTGACCCTCCAACAGGGCAAATGACAAAATTGTCTGACCTTGTGTTTTTTATAGCAATAAGAATAGTCAAGGACCTCTCTGCATACCATTCCTTGGTATAAATTACAACCAACCACATCATATCTCTCTGGAAGCAGACACTGTCAGAAAAACATGCCGTTAATTTCAGAGAGTTCCGTAAGTTAGAAGAGGCTTAGCTGAAAAGTAAAATTACTGAGAATTGGTTCTATTTTACCTCAAACCAGGACAGGCACATGACCCACTGCCTGGCTCACAAGGTGGCTTCAGGGCAGCTCTGCAAAGTCCCCCCAAGGAGGAGAGGACACAACAATCCCTCTTGTCAGTCTTTTTGGCGTCCTGGGAAAAGCTGTGGGCTGAGAAGGCTGCGACTGTCTTCATTCTAATATTTGCTAAATAGAACCGAGGAGCAGCTGTTTTGTGGGAAACATACTTAAGATTTTACTTATTTATTTATTTAATTTTTAAAGAAAAATGTTTTAGGATACTTCAGAATTTCCCTCATACTGAGAGGTCCACTTTCAGGCTAGTGTTAATGCTCAGTAAAAACCTGCAATTCATATCTGCTCACTTCAGGCTAGATGCACCTTTGGGCTGCTGTTACGTAGCATGTAGCATGGATTATGCATAGTAATGTGGAAAGTATCACTACCAACCCCTAGGAAAATAAATTCACAAGTAATAGGGCTTGTTGCTCCCTAATTGTGGCAGCTTGTTAAGGCAGGGACAGGATTTATCCAACTAGGAACTATGACAGAGTGTATCCTCAGCAAGTTCACTGATTATACCAAACTGGAGGGTTGGCTGACACTCCAGAAGGCTGTGCCACCATCCAGCATGACCTGGACAGGCTGGAGAGCTGGACAGAGAAGAACTCAATAAGATTCAACAAGGGGAGGAAGAACCCCAGGCACCATATAGGTTAGGGGTGGATCTCCTGGAAAGCATTTCTGCAGCACATGGTGATCTGAAAGTCATTTCCATCCCCTCCCCACGATGTCAGATGTCAGACATTCCATGAAGCGCATTGCAGAAGTGGCAGTCAGGAATCACAGAATTGTCACGGTTGGACAGGACCTCTGGGATCACCAGGTCCAACCATACACAAAAACACAATGCACACCCTACAGTCTTCGTTGCTAGAACATGCCCTGAAGTGCCACATCTACATATTTCTTAAATACCTCCAGGGGTGGTGACTCCACCACCTCCCTGGGCAGGCTGTTCCAGTGCCTGACCACTCTTTCAGTAAAATAATTCTTCCTAACATCTAAATCTAAACCTCCCCTGCTGCAACTTCAGACCATTTCCTCTGCTCCTGTCATTATTCCCTTGGGCGAAAAGGCCAACACCCACCTCTCTACAACCTCCTTTCAGGACATAACATGTATTGAAAAATTCCAAAGTGTAGTCTGGACAGTTGATTAAATACAAAAATATCCCAGGCACCTTACTTAGTCTGCTTTTTTGTGAATGCAACTTGAAGTTGAAAGGATATGAACAGGCTGAGAGAGGTGGGGGTTGTTCAGCCTGGAGAAGAGAAGGCTCCAGGGAGACCTTATAGCAGCCTTCCAGAATCTGAAGGGGCTCCAGGAGAAATGGGGAGGGACTCTTGATCAGGGAGTGTAGCGATAGGATGAGGCGGAATGGTTTTAAATTGAAAGAGGGGAGATTTAGATTAGATTTTAGGAAGAAATTCTAACCCCCCATAGCAGAGGGGTTGGAACTCAATGATCTTTAAGGTCCCTTCCAGCCTAAACCATCCTATGATTCCTATGGTTCTAATATTTGTTTTTTACATATTTTTTTTACTTCTGAAACTGTATACTACATACTCAAAGAAAATGCAGTTGCTGTACACAGAAGTGACAATATCTTTCCATCTAGCATTCTCCTCGCTTGCCTTGTTACCAGGGTTTTTTAAACATGATAATGTCCCACCACTGTTTCTGAGATTTCCTGAATTTATTTCTTTGCTCTTTATTACGTAAAGGAATGATTTCTGCCTGTTGGAATATATTTCTATGGGGAGTGCTGACATCCTTATCCACACTTCACTTGTCATTTCTAGGCCAGACGGTTAATATGATTTCCTACTATGAGCTACTTACTGTGTACAGTTTTAACATGTGTTGCAGCGAAGCAGCATATTAAAGTGCAGAAATGGGTTATGAAAGAGATGTATATTAGGCGAGAGACGTTGGGTTCTCTTAGGTAAAGTCAGGTAGTGTGCAGCATAAATATGCTTGTGATAACGATAAAAGGAAATACTGGTGGCCTTCATATTCTTGTCCCATCCTTCTCACGGGAATGCAGGGCAAAAAAAGTGTTTATGTTTGTGGATAATACCAACGGAGGAGCGGCTGCAAGCCTGCAAAGGAGGGATTAGCGTTCCTAAGGGCGAACTGGAAAACACAGAGAACTAATCAACAGCATCTGGACACGACCATGATCTTTTCTCTTGGAAAAGGCTGAGGGCTGTAATGGGTCTCAAGCTGGGGTTTGTACCAACACGGTGGTGATTTTGCAGAGAAAGCTGAGGTTGTGCTGGGAGGCAAAGCCGGGTGCGTCGCCCTCGAGATGGAAGAGGTAATTTCTCTGCTGAGCTCAGTGCAGGGCACTGCCATAGAGAAAAGTGTGGGCTAGTGGTAGAAAACCAAGAAGGGAGTGATAAGTTTGTAAAGGTCTAGAAAACAGTTATGAGCAAATACTGGAGGAAAGTGAGGTTGCTCAACCTAAAGAAGACTGAGGGAGAACATGAGGAGTACCTTTAAATACATTAAGGGCTCCTGCTGAAGTGAAGGGAATCATTTATTTTTTTATTCTTCATGGACAGAACGAGAAGGAGTGGGATTGAGGTAGAACATGAAGATGAAGGTTAAATGTAACTTTCTGATAATAAGGACAAATAGCTTGGAGAGACAGTAGAGACTCTGTTACTGAATATCTTCAAGAACAGCATAGACAAATATGAGGGAAGATATTGGTGCACAGCACCCTACCTGGGATACCAGGCATGGCATAAATAACCTTTCATTATCGCTTCTTAGACTTTTTTCCTTTAATTGAAGCTGAATTAAGGAACTAAAAGCCCTGGTCTGGGCAAATGACCTTGAATGTAAAAGGTAATAAAATAACCTTGGGCTTGATCATGGAAAGTGTTGAATAGTTGTGGCTGACCTTATTGAACTCACCCAGAGCAGAATCAATGTAGGATTTCAAGGATGAGGCCATAAGCAGTGAAGGTATATTAACTTGCAATATTGCTGAATTATTGTTTTATTGGCAAGATCTTGTCTTTGCCATTAATCCTATCCCTATTCTTATGAAACTTTACATTTTGTGTAGGATCATCCTGGGAATGTTCAGCTTCTGATAAAATCTGAGCCAAAGAGGGCATTTTCAGTGGATTTCCATTTTTAAATTGTTCAGATGATTTCCACATGGTGGTATTTACCCTACCCTTTGGCTTTTTAGACAATGTCCCAACCAGTCAACAAGCAGTTGTTGAATTTATGAGTGTGTCCTTCAACACACAACTTTGAAGTGTGAAGTGGTGATATGTACAATGTGAACCTACAGTTGTTGAGACAAAGTAGCCTAAAAAATGGCAAAGGAATAAGATGTCGTAGACTGAGATTTCAGAACTACTGAATGAATTGTTGAGTAGTGGCATTTTTTTTTATATTTGGGGATGACCCAAATGAAATTACTAGAAGAGGGGAAAAATGAAGAGGCTCCTGTGATGAACAGATTACAACACAAGTTAGAGTTCTTATCAACAAAAAGCTAAGTATGCTTCTACAGAAAAAAAAAAATTGTATTTTTATTAAAATCCCAGAAGTTCTTGACGTGATAAGCTTTCAACAAAAGGTTTGCATTTTGCTGTGAAAAAAATATATATCTCTATATTCACTGGTTGATTGGTTTGTTTTCGTCAGCATTTCTCCCAGTTTGTCTCACATCACCGCTAGAGTCTGTCTTTGCTGTATTGCTCTTTTCGGGAGTGCAGATAAACTCTTCTCTCCTTGGTGTGCTCAAAAGTGTATTTGCCACTTTTTCCTCCTTTTATTTTATGAGTGGTCTTTATCTCAGTAAAAAAGAGGAGGTTAGGGTACTGTAGCATGAAATCACTTTACCCAGATGAAGGTATGGGTGGTGTCAGTGTAGGTTTTTTTTCCATCCCAGGGCTCTTGTTTCTTCTTCTTCCTCACTGAGTCAGTCTGTGTCTGCATCTCTCTGTCAAGACTTGGCCTGATGCATCCATTTACTCCACATAAGCCTCCAAATACTGATCAGATAGGAGCAGCGTGTGGTCCTTACCTCCGTAGGAAATGTTTAAGCTGAGTATTCGAAGGTAGAAGACTGTATATTGCTAAACCTTTCATCTGGCGTGTTCTGCAGGGACTACTTTTTCATACTGCATGTATTCAACCTGGAAAATTCAGAGTTCCAGGAGGTCACTGAGGCAGATAATCTAGACCAGTCATCTAAGGCATGTGTAATTTTATAAGTATCAAAAAATTGTGTTGGCATAAGTATTTTGAAGATAATATTATTTTCTGTCCTCATAGATATAGAACACCTAAAGCTATTAGCAGGTCTGGGGGAACAATGTAACTGCTAAATTTACAAAAAAAAAAAAAAAAAAAAAAAAAAAAAAAAAAAAAAAAAAAGAAGATAGACTTACTGGCTTTCTCCTGTCCTAAGTTCCCTGTCTTCTCTCTCTCATAATACAAGAAGACACTCCAGACACCACATTTCTGGGGATTACCTTTCTTGGGGTTGAAGCCTTTGGCCTCATTCTTTTCCTCACAGTTAAGAGTGTTCATAAGCCCCTGGAAAGACACTGTCTGTCATGTCTTGTTGCTTAAATATTGTGATCGAGCCTGTGAATAATCTCAGACTGCTTTGACATGTTCATAATAGCTTTTGTTCTACTTCTGTACCCATCCATTTCCATTCCTTAAAGTCCCTTGGCACGGTGTCTCCCAGCATGGACACAGTACGTGATGGTTTGACCAGAGATGCAGTGGGAAAATCAGACTAATACCTTTCATTTTTGTGGATGGTAACTATGGTTTGGACAGTGAAAATGGCTCCTGGGTGGCAAAGATATTGTTAGACCTTTTTACCCCCTGGCTGGTGGGGTTTTTTTTCACCTTTTGGTGAAAGTTGCTGAGAAGTGGTCAGCTGAACCAGCAGTACCCTGCCAAGTGACATGTCCATGTCGGGCTTTTTCAGCTCTGCTGTGTGCAGTGAAGGGCTGCATTAACACCAGATGCCAATCATACACCACCAGTGGATTTGCAAGATTATAGGACAGGAGGAAAAAAAAAAAAAGAAAAAGAAAAAAAAGAAAGATGAAGGTTAAGCACAGGGCACAATAGAGATTACTTATGGTAATGAATTGTATAATTTTTCTAGACAGATCTGGATTAATGTTTATCCCAGGCAAGAGATTACTGTATGTCTGATTCTAGTTGTAAACAGACATTATTAAACAGAAGGTTTATGTTCATGAAATGCGACTATGGGTGTTAAAGCACTTATGATTTATTATGTGCAAAGAGAAAAATTAACCTGTTCATCTGCTATAGTACGAGATGCACTGTGGATTTTTGCATAATTTGGAAGGCATCTGCTCCTTTGGAATACAAATAACCAGTGAAATGAGAAGGATTCTCCACTCATTTACACTTACCCTATTCCTTCACTGCAGAGGAGTTAAAGTGGTAGCCAGCAAAAGAATAGTCTTGTGTGCTTTTATAAAGCAACAATATTTCCTTGAGAGATAATAATATGCCTCCTTGCTTATGAATCTTTAGGGTATTTTCTTTACAATTAAAAAAAAGCCATTATGTTAATGTTCAGAGAGCTTAACAAGCTACCTTATTTGGGTTTCCCCAAATAATTCTCTTTTACAGTTGAAACATAATGTTTAGAGATGTTGAATTTTACAAATATAGTTTTTAATCTATTTTTCACACAGTCTGTGTTGTGGACAATTTCACTCCAGCTTTTACTCCGTCACTGCTGTTTAGCATAAGTGCAACACAGGTATGACATCCACATTTTTTAATTCAGCCTTACCTCAGTGGCTAAATAATCACACCTCAGTCAGTGACTTCTGTGTTCTGGGCGAGCTGAAAAAAATCTCCCTTAATGAAACAGTTAACTAACTCCAAAACTTTCCTTCTTTCATCTAGTAGACTTTTCAACTTTCTTACTTGCTAACAAGGAAGTATCTTTTCTCTGTGAAAGCAAAGAAAAATCACAGTTATCAAAATCTGTTCATTCTATTTACGGGCTGTATTTGTAGCCATCTGATTTTTGCATAATGCCATTTGAAATTATCCATTTAGCAAAGATGGATGATACAACTGTGTTGTTTTCCCTCCACTTTGTAACTGCTCTGTCTACTTGTAAATTGCATTGGACACGTTGCGGAAGCATTATTTGTAAAATTCACTCACATATGTGAGAAATTTGTCCGTTGAGTCTTACTGACTTCAGGAGGCTTCTCAGACAAGTAAAGTTATTCCTGTATATAAGCGAAAGAAGCCCAATGTATAAAAAATATAGAAGCATGGAGTGGAAACCGCCTGGGAATATTAGAGGTGTGTTGAGTTCTATGGTTCTATGCATCTGACTTTAGAATAGAATTAGAATTTAAAATTAGAATTAATAGAATTAGAATTAGAATTAATAGAATTAGAATTAGAATTAGAATTAGAATTAGAATTAGAACTAGAACTAGAACTAGAATTAGAATTAGAATTAGAAATAGAATTAGAATTAGAATTAGAATTAGAATTGGAATTGGAATTTAAGCCATTAATCCAGGACTGAATAAAACATAATCTGGTAAGAGGTTCTAAATTCTTCAATTTAAAAAGTTGCAGACTTTAATTGCCATCACAGCACTTCAAACTGCTTTTTTTTTTTAATTTCTTAACTATGTTTAACATTCGATATAAAAATATATATTACTTCATGAGAAAAAATCTAACTTCCACTTTCCTAATATTTTGTCTAATTACCAAGTTTTACAACAGCTGTGAAACACGAGTCCAGAGTTCAAGTTTCTCAACAATTTAGTTAAGCAGCAAAAATTTCTGTGGGCTTTCTTAACGGTTCGGTGTAGCATCCAAAGGTGACAGGAAGGTGTGGAGGTAGCCAGGATTCGGGTGAGAGTCCTGGAGGAAGCCGGGCTCAGCTGCGTCGCGCTGCTTAAAAGTTTGTGCAGCCAGGCATTGTATTTTGGGAGGCACTAAAAGGCATGTGGGGCTCCTTTCTTTGCCTCGCGTTGGCAGGCATCTATAAGTCATGAAGATGACCTCCGCCTTCCAAAGGGAAGGAAAGCTAGAAATGAAGACACATTTCTGTTATCAGTCTGCTGTGGGTCGTAAGTTGAACTGGTGTTATATTTTCCTCTGAAAGCCGCGCCGCCTTGACATGGTGTTTAACAGTGTTAAGCTTATTGCTGCTGAGCTAAACATGTCTGAAGCGAACGATGACCCTCACGTCTTCGCGATAGCAGCATGTCTCCCTGACGTGATCCTGCAGACTTGGAGCATTAAGTTAATTTTCCCCTGGATTTCTGAGCTGCCTCCTCTTTTACCCGGCGGAGAGCTTGTGAAGAATACAGCTTCTGACCGAATGACAGAACGTGGAGGGGGAAATTAGATGCATTCAATTAGAAGATGACAAAAAGCCTATCTAAATATTTGTCAGGATGCTACTTTACGGGATGCGGTGTCCAGCCCGGGAAGTGAAAGGAGGCCGCTCTTGGGACTTAACAGTCTGGGAAGGGAAAAACTGGGTAAATCATCCAGATTCTTTATGGGCTAAAAAGAAATAATTGAGGGTATCAAGTGGGCTGTTCTGAATGCAAGGCTGGTGATCCCCCTCGTGTAATCTCAGATTAGTTCTTTTCTTGTATTCACTTAATACAGAATTAACCGTTACAAAGTTTTCTGGACCACTTGAGTAAATAGCGGTGTTATTTGCCTGCTAGAGGATGGATAATGCAGTGGTTTATGGGATGCATTGAAAAAAGAGGACGCTCCACCTTCTCCACATAGAAAAATAAACCCATACCACAAAACAAACAAACAAACAAAAAAGAAACCCCAAAGCCACAAAACCCAAAGAAATAAAAAAGCCAGGATGAAAGTGTCGGCTGTGAGATGTCAGGTTGGGACTAGTTTTCCAGAGGACTAAAGGATGTTCTTGAAAACTAACATTCAGACTTAGAAGTCAGTTAAACACAAAGAGATTGAGACAGGCAACTCGGTTTGGCCACATCTGTTTATCTGTGGATCACATCCCTTGTAATTTCCTGCTCAGAAAGTTTTAATTGCCTAAATAAAATTTGTGAATGCAACATATCATGCTGACTTTTTTTTTTCCTCATTCCTGTTACAGCAGTTCAAGGGAGAATGTGACTATGATAGGGTTAATCCAGCCGCATAAAAATCCACGCTGTGTATGATAGTGGTAAAGCTTGTGATCCCTTGATCTTTGATTAGATCCAAGCTAGTAAATATCCTGTGTTTAATCAGAATGAGTTGTTCTGCATGTAGTATAAGTCACCTTCACAGATGGGATGTAGCAGCAGAGTTGTTCGTGAATATTTGTTTTAATCCTTTCCAGAGCAAGCACGTTTTATGTTTCTTTGTTGTAAATCAGATTCAAGCAACTAAAGACCAGCACGAAAGGAAGACATTTACTTGCAGTCAGGAATAGGACAGTGTGGGAACCCTTTTTTTTTCCTTTTTAAAGAGAAATGTAACTTATTAGATTCTTACAAGGTATTTTATACTATTCCATAAATATAACTAACACACCGTGGCTGCTTTTTCAGACTGGGATGCAAATATCGTTATCTAGAATTTCATCTTAAACTGTTCATCCACATTCCTAGCTTAGAAGACTATAAATATAAGGAGACTAAGATTTATTGTGGTTAATGTTCAGCCTCTGATATTCTATATTTTAAAGATATTTAATTAGAATGGTAGCTCATCTGTGTGCTGGTAAACTGAAATTCTTAAAACATGATCCGTAAAGGTAGTTGTTTAGTGCAATATGTCGGCGTCCTATTTACCTAAATCTGTCATAATTGCCTTCCGATACATCTTCCTCTGACACACCAAATATTGAAAATGCGAGGACCCTTTGCTGGGGGATTTCCTACCGAATGTCATTCTTCTGTGTTCGTAACTTGATGGCAATAACTGGACGACCTGTACTTAAATGCAACTCAATTTCTCTCCCTTATTGTTCCTGATCACCACACGGAGCCTTCCGTGCTCAGAGGTGCGATTAGATTTAACCTGCCATCGTATCTGAAGAACTTTCTGTACAACATATTATACATTGTAAGAATTATATGAGTAGATGGTGGGTCTAAGTGTAATATATTAATAGGTATAAAGATGAGTTGCTCTCATGCCAAAGTTAATTCCTGGATTTTTTTTTAATTTTTTTAATTTTTTTTTTAAACAGGAAGAGTGGAGAGCCCCCGCTAATAAATGGCTGGATTCCTTACCTTGGGAAGGCTTTGATTTTTAGAAAAGATGCTTTCAAATTCTTACTGGATCAGCAAAAGAAGCTTGGAGATATTTTCACAGTACATATTGCTGGTGAGAAATATTTTAGTAGTTCTCTTTATTCTTTCCATCACTGAAGTTAAATACAAATTAAAATATTGAGTGTAGAATCTTCCTTAACCAAAAATATTTTTGTGTAGCATAGGCCAATAAAAATTGCTTAAATTCACATATATTGTATACATAATAAGTATCCATCGGCTGTAATTATGAGCATGGAGATTTATTTACAGCTATAGGTATATATGCATATTGACAGAATTTGTAGGCATGTAATGTATGAATGTGGATTTTGCCAGCACATTTAATTGTGTATTGTGGGGTTTTTTTCCCTAAAGAAGGGAGAACTAACATCATCTTGACACCGCACAGAAAAATATCAGATTAAATTTAGAAAACACTTAAGAAAAAAGTGCAGAACATGTTCTCACACATTTTACAACTGGTTGACAGGAACACAAGGGAATGAATGACACATTGACTCAGTGATACAATCAGGACTGGAACACAGAAACTTCCCGTTGCCAGCCTCTTACTCTGATGGTGCTTGCTGAAAATAACAATAACAATATAATAAAGTAGGATTTAACCTCGCTGCTTTCTGTATTTATAGCTATATTACTACACTAGCTCGAATACAAACATTTGAGTGAGTTCAGAGACACTTAGCTGGAAAAGCACAGCATAGAATGAAACCAGAAAATTGAATGAAACTTAAATATATACATTTACATGTATTTATACGCACACACAGAGATGTAGCTTTCACTAAAATCTGTTTAAAATGCAGTATTTTCCTCTGTTCAGAAACAGGCAAACCCTTATCAGTGTAGGTGGATGTAATGGATCTTTTGCCCCTTTACATGCTGATATCCTTGTTCAAATGATCAACTTCAGAGTTAAGCCTACCTTGTTTTTAGCTATTCCTGTATTTCTTAGGGAGTTTCAAATACAAACGTAAAGTATAAAGTTTGCTTTTTAATTTCATGGCAATAGCATTAGCTATTTTCATATAGGCAATATTTGCAGTAAAAATATTTTTTTTCTTCAAACGCCGATTAATTAAATTGCAAGCCGTATGTTTAATTAATACAATTTTTCTTCCTCTTACCAAATTTGAACTTTTTTTTTTCCATTTGGAGGAACATTTTTACTGATATTAAATGTGTGATTTTTTTATTCATTCAGGGTTTTTCTTTGGAAACTGGTATGCTCAGATTTTTTTCCATCTTGATGCATTACAAGACCAACAGTCTTTTTTATTGTTAATCTACATTCACACTATATATATATACAGTTGTGGCTTCTTGCAAATACAGATTAATAATTATAATTTAGAGACTACCTTTCTACATTCATAAAACCAGATATAGCCATACTTCAGAATCCTTAATGTGCTTAATCAAATATTTATTTCTCTTTCGCCTCTTCATTAGTTTATGCAAGACTGTGTTTAAAGATTTGTGTGTTTAAGCCATCTATGAGTGCAATTTAGTTTCGCAAATTTCTATTTGCATGGTAAACAAAATTCCCTTTCAACTTATCTCCCTGTGTTTGGGTGCTTTGGGGAAGCCTTCCTTGACAGAGACGGGAGGTAAATGGGGTGAGTTCTGGGTATCATTTCAGCCTTACGCAGGGAAATCTTTGATTTTGTGAATTTGTCATATCAGAGCTACCACTTTAAGTGGTCTCTTTTCGGTATCAAAAAAAGGTGACTGGTCAAGACTTCATGAAAAAGAAAACAGTTTGTCATCCACGAGTCAAGGGAGAAGCCAAAGGTAGTTAGTGCCCCTGATCATGTCCCGCTCCGAAGACGTACAGGATTTCTATATGTCTTACTGATTTGACAAAGATGATGTTTATATGTTCGGCAAACACGGCATAGCCTGCTCTATGTGGACTATCATTACTTTACCCCCCTGGTGGGCGTCTAAAGGTCCTGTCAAAAAATTCTATCAATATATATTGTTCTAATTATTGGTTCTCAAACTAGTTCATTTGGAAAATGCGGAACGATGCTTGGAGTTTCTGGCGTTGCCCCGTACCGGTAACGCGATTTCGCTGATTGTACTTTCCCATGTGATGAGCAAATGATTGTCATCCCTAAAAGTCGCAAGGGACATGGATGTCATCTTAATAAAGAAATTAAAAAGCACATCTTTCTATGAGAAACAATGTAAATTCCTGACCTGTCGCAGAAAATAGTTCTCTAATTGGTTTTGTGTGGTGGTGCAGCAGAATCGTTTTCCCCAAACGTCATGCCGGCGAAGCACCACTGTACATCATTGTCAGCAGTTCAGCAGAATCTCCCTAATAAGAGGACGATTACGTAAATGCGATAGTCTTCAGGGAAGAAAAAAAATAAAGAAAAAACAAAAGAGAGAGAAAAAGGAAGAATAAGGAGGGGAAAAAGAGAGAGAGAGGGAAGGAGAGAGTCTGTTGTGTTGAAACCATCGTATTTCCCAAGCCAACCTCTCTGCTTGCTCAGGGTCAGCAGCGTAGGCAGATGGCTGGGTAAGAACTTAAAGATCTTGAAGCAGTTTTCTCATTGTTTCTCGGGATTAAACTTTGTCTCTTTTTCTTAACAAGTTATTAGGAGTGATACCAAGCCTTACAACACCCTGAGAGCAGCTCAACTTTTAACAAACTAACCTTTGGGCTTTTTTTACTAAGGACATTTGCTTAAAATACTGCTGCTAAGTCATTCTTTTCTTTTAAATCACAATGCACCTCCAGTAACATATCACATTTTTCTCTCTTTGGCAAAAGGTAATTTACATTAACTCCTTACCCAGCTGAAGCCTGCTGCAAGCAGTACCAAAATAACATCCATCATTAGATGCCATCTGAAATGCTTGTCTTTCATCATTAACATTAAAAAGCTCCAGAACGCATTATTAGAGTAATTTCTTAACTATCATACAAATACTGGCTTCTGTGCTCAGATTTACCGAAGTTGACAATTTTCATATTTTCCACATCAATCTTCTATTTCTGGGAGACTGTATAAACTAACGGGAGATACCCAGGCTATTTGCAGCACGGGTGTAACGCAGACTGAAGGATTGGATGGGGAAGTACAAATTCTCTGTAACCATATTTAAAAAATAAGCAAAGGGCTTTTTACAGGAACAAACATGCATCTCTTATTTTGACTCGTTTCTACGGTACTAAATGAAAATCTCACTCACTTAAACTGTTGAGATGTGGAGTGTGACGTTTCTGTATGGACATGTCTGGTATAGCATTTTGTGTTGAAGGATTGTTTTTTTACAATCTGAAAAGGAAAAACTTGGTCCCCAGTGATTTCTATGTAAATGCTATGTCAATATTCAAGGCTTCCTGATTTGTGGAGTGGGTGATATGCCTCCATTTTTGGCTGATCTGGCATTTACTTTTACCAGTTCCCTGGTGGAAACTCGTGAGCATCAAGGTTTTGGTTCAGTTTCAGAAAAGGCTACTTTTCAGAGGTGGTTCGTGGTATTAGCTACAATGGAAAGATAAGGGAGGGGATGGAGGAAGCTGCATTTTAAAATACCACATAATAAGTGGAAACTTTAGGAAAGATTTGCGTTTGTTGGTCTCTGACACCACCAGGGACAAGAAGTAGGAAGACACCTCAGCAGGGACAATGATGGTAATTAAAAAGGAAAATTAAGGACCATGTTGACCCTCACAAAATATAGAATCATGACTTGAGGTGGGAGAGTTTGTTCCAGTTCGGGTGTTTGCTGCTAAGGGTAGAGGAGGTGTTGGGGCATGGTTTTGTAATTAGCAATCTGTTCCTGTATGGAAGAGACTGGGGTAACTGGTGTAGCTGCGCAGTGCATCTGTGTGCCAGTAGGACTGTAATTGCTAAAGGCTCCCATACCCACACGTACAACAACAACTTCCTAACTGTCGTTAATTAGCCCTACATTTTAGTCTTTTTCTAATTAAAAGATCTAAAATTAGATTCTCGGTGAGGTACATAAACAAGCTGCCTTTGTTAGAGAGGGGTTCCACTTCTCTAACTATATAGACTTTTACTAAATGCAGTAACAAAAGCATTTTGGTTTCTGTGTTTGTATACATATATATTGTTGACTTGCAGGGATGTGGCCTGAAGCCTGAATTGATTCTACGAATTGAATTGTATTTTGGTATATACTTACTTTTTGCTACCAGGAACCTGATGAGAATAATAAAAATCAGTGCTTGTAATATTCTGTTTCTCAGAGATAGTTTTTTTTTCAAAGTATGTACTAGTGTTGAGTGGGTTTTGATTTAAAATTATTGCTAAAATAGTTTGTTTGTCTGAAAACTCATTTGCTGAAAATCATTTTCTTACTTAAAAATGATAAGAATTGATGTGCGTTCGCTAAGTGTCTGATTAAAGATCACAAAGAAACTCATATTTTGCATCAGAAATAAGCAGATGGTGGACAGATGGTTTAAATTAATATTAATTAAAAATCTTAACTTAAATTGTTTACCCTGTAAATGCAAAGTTAGGAAGCCAGCTTTCATCTTTAGGGTTAATAACACTCCAAATCTATTTATTAAAAATTGCTCCAATGGGCATTCTTTCCAAGCTTTGATCGCAAAGATGGTAGCCTCAATAAAGAGCTTGACAGTGAGTGAAAGCTGGAAAGAGAGAGAAATTCTAGGACTCCTGAGAAAGATCTTGCAGGGGTCGAGCATAAAAATTCCTGCCAGCTTCTGTGGTCAGGGAAGGAAGAAATTGTCAGAAAAGGGGACTGGGAATTGAAGACCTCTTTTTCCTGAAGTTTTCTCAATATTTTTATTCTTTAGAAATTAATTTACATCTATGGTTTGTTATGATGTAGTAAAGGAGACTCTAAGAGCACCTTAATAACCTTCACACACCTTTGACAAAAAAGGGGGTCAAATTCTGTCTTGATTTAGCTCTTATGTTTCCTTACCAGTTCAATGGGGTTGCAGTGGACGTAATTGGGAGCGAAATTATGGCATAAGGTAATTGCAGAGGAAGTCCAGAGCGCACCCAGATTTGCCATAGAGCACTTTGTGTATATACAAGTCAGATTAGAGAATAACTATGATAATTCAGATATCACTATATGGTAACCATGGATACTTCTTGACATTTTTAGTGGTAGTGATTACTTTATCTCAGGACATCTGTCACAGAGCCAAATTTGGTCCTCAGTTAAATATGTAGTGTTCCCATTAAAATCAAAGGAGATTTGTCCCTTTAGTGAGACAGAATTAGACTGTATGTGCTGGAAGATCTCTTATTTTCCCAAGTTTATAGCCAGGATATTTTAATGGGTACCCTTTTTTTCCTACTGCACCTCTCCATTCACGTTTAGGATTGGGAACCCTTAAATTAGCACTTAGCGTGGGAATAATTTGTAAAGAGTTAAGATTTAATTGAGCTTTGGGAGTGTTGGCATTTTGATTCATGATAGTTCACCAAAATGCTCTTCTTTAATAGTTGACTTAAAGTTTAGGGAGAAATGGCAAAGTTTCTTTGGCATGGACAGCTGGAAAAAGCATCAGATTTGATGCTGTCCTTTTCCTCTGTCCAAGCAGCTGAAGGTACAGCCGTGTCACCTCAATGAGTGCATCAAGAAAGGTAGGAAGTTATTGGTGCCCTCTGGCACGTGCATGACAGCGCTGGGACAGTGTGTAGCCCCAAGTTTTCCCCCGTGTTAAACACAGTGGCCTGCTCCACTGTAAGCTGCTACGGCTTCAAGATCAAATCCTGAGGTAGTCATTTTATGGATACTTATCACCTTCTTAACAAAAAGTTAGCAAAACTACATGAAAAAAACCAAGAGATTCTCAAAGCTGGGGGGTCGCAGTGTGCAGTTACCAGAAGATTTTGAGTCTCTGTGTCATCTGCTGGAAGAAAAGATGCCCCAGTGGCATGTTTTCCACTCCATCCCCCACATTCGCTTTCCTCCATCCAGAGGAAACATGCATGTTTCTGCCTTTCTGATGGTAAAAAACTACAATTTTCAAATGCTGCTGCAACTCCACATCGTATTCTCATTAATTACAACGGAGTAGTCAATGATTTATTCCAGAGTGTCACCATAGCAAGTCATGCTTTACTGGTGGCAAAACCGGTAGCTCAGTCTACATGGGGATGGCTTCATGCTGGTTTTAGAAGAGCCATAAAAGTGCAGGCAGGTGAAATCTGCATCCTGATATAGAGAGTCTCAATAAAACTTGTTGCATCTTCCCCTTGCTTTTTTCTTTTTTTTTAATTTTTTGGCTTTGTGGATTTCTTCACAGATCTTTGCTTTGTGGATATTCTGTGGGCTTTTCTTCCAGACATTGGCTGGGTTTCTTTTCCTCTTTACTTCTGAAAGTGTTGCTACATTGTAAAAATGCACCTCTGTTTATTTTTTTTTTCTTCTTTTCTTCTATTCAGGTAGATATATTACCTTTATCATGGACCCATTTCAATATGTCTATGTCATCCGAAACAGCAAGCAACTGGAATTTCATGAATTTGCTGATAAAATGGCTTCCAAAACTTTTGACTACCCAGCCTTGTCGAAAGGACAATTCCCTGATCTCAAGGAAAACCTGCACAGAATCTACCAGTATCTACAAGGCAAGCCTTTGGATATCATTTCTGACCACATGATGAAAAATCTCCAGGATATATTTGAATGGAAATGCTCGCAAGCAACAGATTGGGAAACAGAAAAAATGTACAAATTCTGCTGCTCTGTAATGTTTGAAGCCAGTTTTGTAACACTATATGGAAGAGTTCCTGCTGCAGATGGCCACAAAGTTATTAGTGAAATCAGAGACAAATTTATCAAGTTTGATGCCAGCTTTCCCTATTTAGCTGCAAACATACCGATTGAGTTGCTAGGAGCTACCAAGAAGGTTCGGAAGGAGCTTATACATCATTTTTTACTTCAGAACATGACAAAATGGCTGGGAGGGTCAAAAGTGGTCCAAGCCAGACAAGATATATTTGAGAAATATGAGCTGCTTGGAGATTATGACAAAGCAGGTAGGAAACTTATGAATGATTGCTTGTCTAAAATAAAATAATTTACTATAGACCTTTGAAATAAAAAGGCAAAATGGCGACCTTGAAATTTTTTTATGTTCTTTCTAATTGGCTAATGATAAAATGTTTTACTCTGAAACAACCCTCTATGATAATTGATTTTTTTTTTGTGCTGAGGTGGTAAAACAAGATACTTAATGGTGATAATGAGAAAGATTATAACTGAGCT
>VXBJ01000916.1:567915-580938 GCA_013400055.1 Nycticryphes semicollaris
GGAAAAATGAGGGTCATGTTCATTTGCTGCTTGGTTATCCCTTGGTATGCTTTAAATTGCCTTGTTTGTTCGGCACAAGCACGGAAACAGATGTTGCTCTCCCGCGCTGGATAATTTACTGTACCTCACGGTACAGAATGGAAGGCCTCCCAAGCTTCCCAGCTGGTCTGTCGGCAGCGATGGCTGGTGTCTGCTGAACTATGAGAACTGCAAGGAGAGGCTGCAGTTTCATTGTGCAGTTGTCATTCCTCTCAACGTATAGCCCCGGCATTTGTGGAAAGCTGACTGTCTTTTCTTTTTCCTTTTTTTTTTTTTAATAATGCCAGCCCGCAAAGCCATATAAGCTCCATTCTCCTTTGTTGATCATAATGTGACTCATTACTTCTGTCATCTAATGATTATCGGGCATGATCGCTCAGAGCGAGAGCCAAGCTCGCCTTCCTCACATTGCTGGTACTGGAAGGTAAAACGGATTTGTCATTTACGATCTGACCGCGAAGCCACACTTTTGTGCTCCATTATTGTGATTAACTTCTGCATAAGATACGCTGCCCCATTGTCATTTGGGATCCGGCAGCGGGCAGGGACAGCCACGCTTTCTGGGAGGATGTGCCTCGATGGGATGTGACCACAGCGCTCGGGTGGTTAAACGTAAACCTGCTATTGCACAACCACCCTTTAATGATTATTTTTCTTTGGGATTGGTTTGTTTGTTGGTTGTTTTTTTTTTTCAATTTTCCTCCTTCTTGGTTTGATTCTTGGGTGTCAGCACCTACGTGGCCACCGTTGCCCAAACAGTGGAGGCCATGTGGTGTCACCAGCTTCATTTTCCACAGGTCGAAGCCGGGCAGGGAGCGGAGGCTGGACCCTTTCCTTTGTACCGCGTAAAGTTTTGTTGCCAGAGCGCTGCCAGTTGAAATCTATCGTGTCAGGTGCCTTGTGGCTATCTGCAGTAGAGGCCATCTTCTGGAACCAGGGTTCTTTTCTGGCTTCGTCACCAACAAGCCGATTTGACTCTGCCTGATTATAGTAACGAAGGCAGTCCAAAAGAATATGCACAGCCTCACTGTACGTCACATTGAATCACGGCGCTGGCCACACAAAGCTGACCGCAGCCTCATTTCTTTAGACAAATGCATGCTTAAGGAAAAACCTCCTGCAAGAAAGCATCCAGGGCCACTTTATTTGCTATGCATGCTGCACCAGATTTAATTTTTAGTGAAAGAACGTTTGGTTTGGGTTTTTTGTTTTGTTTTGGTTTTTTTCAGAGGCATCTACACTGGGTAGCTACTGTCTCTAATAAACTAACCTTTTGGGTCCAGCAGTTATAGCGCCTTGGTGAACACTTAGGGAGGGCTTTTTTGATATCAGAGAACATAAATGCAGACACAAATGGAATATAATGTGCAAATGAAACCCTATTTTAGGCTATTTTTCACACTGATGATTAGAAGGAATCAAGTCACATATAACAGCGCCCATATATGCTGGTGGAAAAATAGTCAGTTTTGATTACAAAGTGAGAGATGCAGCCCTAGACAGGAGCTACATGCTGATATACATGCTATCAGAATGATTTATGCAAATTATGCATATTATTCCCAAAGGAATTCCTCCTCAAACTGCCAGGATAAATTGCCGGAAATTAGCCATAAAATCTGTCGTGCTAGGAGCAAAAGGTGAAGGCCACTGGGAAAGCAAGGACATTCAGCTTCTGGAGCCTTCCAGGATGTGATGGTGGAGACAGAAATCTTGATTTCCCTAAACCTGAAAGGACTATGTTTTGTTTTTCTCTTGGCCAATTAAAAGTGCCTTTCTCTCTTAAAATTACCAGGCAAACAATGAATTGCTTTCGTTCACTCTGACCATAACAGACACTCTCATTGGGCAGCGCAGCACGCTGAAAACAAAATAAATAAATTTAAGGATCCTCAGAATGATTATGGAATTCACAAGCAAAGTCATTTTTTTCTAACATATAGTCCTGCCATTACATCCAACAGCTTTTGAAAGGCAAGCTAAATAGCTCCGTGGATGTTTGGCTGGTATTTGCTTGTAGCCTCTGAAATATATGTAAATGCATCAAGCGTTCGTGTCTTTCGATGGTGCTGTTTTCAACGTGATGCCCGAATAATGACTTTCCACCCCAAAATCAGGGTTGCCTACAGCCGACAGGATTTCTCAGCACCATCAGTGAGAATCACGTCGGGAGGTTCAGTGCCGTGGCTCCCCGCACCAACCCTCCGGGGCTGTTTATTGCCTCCTCCTGGTCTCTGCTTTATGTTTGGTTTGTGGCTTGGTTTTTGGGTTGTGGGTTTTTTTTTTTCCTTTGGTTTTTTTTTTTTTTCCCTTTAGCCTGCCCTACTAAACCTGTCGAGATTCAGCAGCTATAGCCCTGTATAACTTCCAATCGCCTTCCATATATCTGATGCTTTCCTCCCCCCAATCCTCCCTCTCTGTTTTTGTTTAATCGCAGAGAGCGCCTTAAACGAGAGTTTACGAATGTGCTCGTCCTCCATGAACATTCGCATCAGCCAGGAGGATTTTGTTCTCAAGCTGGAGGGGAATCAAGAAGTCAGCTTGCGGAAAGGAGACTGGATAGCCCTTTACCCGCAGATTTTGCACATGGACCCTGAGGTCTATGAAGATCCGAAGGTAAACACTCAGCTGGTGCTACCCTTCCTACTCCAGGCACATTTGCAGCAGCCAAGCTTTTTGTGATCTGAGTTTTGGGTTGTTGTGTTTTTTTCTGTTGGTTTGTTGTGGGTTTTTTTTTACTGCTGTTCCTTCTTGTGGAACAAATCCTCCTATTTTCAGATGTATTTTCAAGGGCCCTATAGGTCAAGGGATTCATGGCCCGAAGAGAGAAATATGGTGATGAGACTGGCTGGGACTGCTTTCAAAGGAATTGACAATTGCACATTGACTACCATAAACTTTAGGCTAAATGTGGGTTTTGTTTGGCAGTGGATCATTTGATACCCAAGGAGGGCTGAATAATAGAAGGTGGTTTAAATAGCAAATAATGTGGGCCATTTAGCTAAGTGCCCCCAAAGCATCATTGACTCTCTGAAGCCCTATAATAGCAGTGTCTTACTTGTGCCTTATGCTTTTTCACCTCCCTTTGTAGGGATTCACCTCTTCTTGATCAATTAGTAGAGTGTTGTGAACTTGAGACTGTAAAGCTGTTGCTCCGCAGCGAAGCTCGGAGGGTAATTGTGTCATCTCCTTGTATTTTTCTCTGACGCTTGAGTTAATGAATATCAAAGACTCAAAATTAATCCACCCTGCCTCAGCCTTAATACAGCTTCAGAAGTTCACCACCTGCATGCAAATTGAATAGTCATCGCCTGGGCGAGGTTGCTCCCCTGGAATTGCTCTCCCCAGCCCAGGGCGACACCAAAGAAGAGCAAGGGTGCACGCTGAGGCTGTTAAATGCCTCCTTTCATACCTGGTCCAATCTTCATCCCCATTTTCCTGAGTGGGTGGGCTGTCTCCCACCCACACTGATTTCCACCCTCGGCATTTGAGCCAAAGAAGATGGCAACTGGACTTTTTTTTTTAACATGTTTATAGAAAACACATGTTAGAAGCATTGCTCCCTGAGGCTCTCCCTTTTGGGAATTTAAGGATATGAAGTTGCAGAGGAAAGATGAGATTCAAGTGCCTTGTTGGTGTGGTAGAGCATCTTGCTGTGCAGGAACTCCATCAGTTCCTCCACTCAGTGAGAGGAGGTGTGGAGCATGTCGGAGTTAGCAGGAGTAAGGCATAATCACCGGGATGAACGTTGGAGCTGTGAAAATAACCTCCAGGAGGGCTCTGCTGGCTGTGCCCACCCAAAACTGAAGACAAAGCCCACTGAGAAAATTAAGGTTTCAAAAAATTATCCATATATTGGCAAGTAGTTGATTAATATTTGTATCCTTAAAAAAGTAAGGACTAACAAATAAGCTTTTTCTCATTTTATTCTTAACACTTTATTTTGGAGAACATTATTGATTTGTCAAAAGTCCATCTGTTTGTTTAACTTCTAGACCAAAAGCATCAGTGTGGAAACTGATCCCCTCCCTTATCCAATAATTGCCGGAATATATTACCATATTTCCATTGCTTGAATATATCTGCTTAGTATCAGCCCTGCTCAGCTTTCACAGTACAGCTTTAGTTCATATATTTTATCTGTTTGATAGTGAATGAGCAATCCACACATTGCAGTACATTGATTTCAGCACATGGGCCCTCTCGAAAAGTGGGGAAATCACTGTTCTGTTTGGTTCTTAAAATATGCAGTGTGCTTTCAACAATAACTACTGAGGATCAGATAGAGATGGAGAAAGAATTTTTTGAAAGGTGCAGTCTTGAGCTTGTCATGTATTTAGGGAAAACTTTCCTGGGAAATCAGGCAGCTTGACGAGATAATTTTGTAGCAGTGCTTTTCTCCTGGATACATAAATTTAAGTTCAAGCCATCTTCTGCTCTGGCACCATATTGTATAAGTGTAAGCCTATGTTGTTGACCTCTTTCTCCACGCATCAAAACCTGAATAAATGTGTCGGTTTTCTATGAAGTGGATAAGTGAACCCCTAAATCCTAACTCAGGTAGTTGCAGACCTCAGAAAACGAGCTCTGCAAATCCCACAGAGTGAAATATCAGGAAACTCTACATGGCTTCCCAAGCAAAGCTAAATACAAGGTGTGACAGAGAGAGACTTATATTAGTCACAGGGGATTGCTCAATTTTTATAATACTGTAAGCAGGCTGTCCATGCACAATTTTTTCACCTGTTCTTGGTCGGTGTCTTCACCTTTTCCTTGCCATCAGCCACACTGTCTCTTCCAAGGAGGCCTTATGCAAGCCTGAAAGTTCCTTTACTGTCAAAAATAAGTCTTTATTTAGCCAGCAAACTGGCTTTTAAGGAAACACAATCCAACCTGAGGGGCTTCAGCACCACAAACCTGAGTTTGATGCCATTGTCATTGCTCCAGTCCTGTCTCACACTTGTTTTCTGCTTTCCCAATTCCTTAGGCGCCAATTTACTGTTTTGTTAAAAGCAATTACAACTCTCAGCTGTCTCTTAAGATGATAAAGAAAGCATAAGGTTTGACCCAGTGTGTCTATGTGTTCAATACCACAGTTCTTAATTGCTCCAGACGCCAGGAGTGCACCTTGTGGAAAGATTTCAACAAAGTGAAGAGCTCTGGGTGGGGTTGGGTTGGGTTTTTTTTAAGCTATTGCGGCTCATATATAGAGGCGCTTTTTTAGACCAGCAGGATTTACATTTCAGGAACTGATTTTTTTAAGGAAGAAGTGGTATTCTGGGCTTTCATTTCTTACTGTGCTTCTTCAAATGAAGCAGTAACTTACTGGAGAAAAAATAAATAAATAAATAAAAAGCATGCTTCCTTTCAGCTGGGCTGTTTAAAGAGACTGAAAAGAATTACTTCCTCAGTGGAAACACACATACAATCCCCTTTATTTTTGTGGAGAATGCAGGCCTCTGCCATTTGGAGAGACAAGCTCCTGCTCTTCAACACCCTCCAGTGCACCTTGTAGGTGCTCCCTTTCTCATAGACCACCTCTCCTGACACTGTTTGTTCTCGACAACAAGACCTGCAGCATGTGGTTTTCAGAGCCTTTAATCTAAGGGGTAGATCAGTATCAGTGTATTTTTTGTTGTCGTGTGGGACTTTTTTTAATCAGTTGAGGTTGGTTTCTGTCTGACTGACTTGTTCCCAGCCAGCTCCAAATGGCTGCTGCTATAGCAGATGTATGCAAAGCAGGACAAATGCTAATGAGTGACCATAAGCAAGAAGTGTCTGTCATTTTTATTCAAAGCATGCAGGAGGATTTTGTAAGTGGTTAATTTGCCGTTGACTGAGTGAGGATGCCAGATCTCCTTCATTCAAAAACATGAATTATCTCTAAACAAGGATCCTGCTACTGGAAAATAGAAAGATTTTTTTAATTTATGGGACATAGGTTACGAGCACAACTTGAAAGCACCTTCTTTATAATGTCAGTCCCTGGCAGTTGTCACACAGCTTCCGGGGCAAACCGTTTGAAGGTTAGATGTGGCAAATTAAGCAGCAACCATCCCCAACCGAAGGGAAAATTGACTGCCAAGCAATCGGGTCTGGTTTTCGAATAATCTGCGCCACTGGGTGCAAAAGAAGGATGGATTTTGCTCTAGCTTGCAGGAACAAGACCAGCGCGATGCATTAATTTATTCATAGGCATTTGCAGAATTTGGCAGATTATCCTTATTCATGATGTATGTACCACACCGAGCGCGTATGATGCTTTACAAGAAAATTGTCCTTCCACTAAGGTTCATTGTCCCTGCTACAAAGCGGTCAAAATCTAATTACAATCAATATAGGCCAGACACTCAGTGGATGAGACGTGGAAGTTGAAGGAGCTTGATGTAAAAAGGCTAAGCTAAGTAAGTGGATTTAAGGAGTGTTCTTTGCAGGGAAAATAATGTGAGTTAATGAAACTTGAGGGAGCCAACTGAAAAGGAGAAGCTGTCAGCTCCTTGTCTTCCTCTTTATCTTATTTTCTGGGTTTCAGAAGTGTTACCGTTGTGCAAACAAAGCAACCCATGTAACTGCCTTGTTAGATATCACGCTCGCTCTCTCTTTTATTTTCAGGAGTATAAGTTCGATCGATACATAGAGAATGGCAAGAAGAAAACCACGTTCTACAAGGCAGGAAGAAAGCTGAAGTATTTCCTAATGCCCTTTGGCTCTGGGATCAGCATGTGTCCAGGGAGGTTCCTCGCAATGAATGAGATGAAGATGTTTCTTTTCTTACTATTGGCTCATTTTGATGTAGAACTAGCGGAAAACAAAGCTGTCAGACTTGATAACAGTCGTATGGGCCTTGGTATCCTCCTGCCAGACGTTGATATTGCCTTTCGTTACAAGCTAAGGTCCTGAAGAAAGTGAGCGGCTGCCTATATGCCTTCTTCTAACCTCCATGTTTGCTCAGTTTCGTCACTCAGCTCTGTATTTTTGCAAGCATTTGCTTTTCCCTCTCTGCTTTTACCTCCTTCCTATTTGTTTCTGAGGAGAAAGGCCCTTGGGCTGGAGGTAGATATGAGATGTGGGGACAGGCAACCTCAATTTACCCTGCATGGCTTGTGACTGGTGAGGTGAGATGACAAGAGTTTGGCCAAGTAAATAGCCCAGCGTCCCTACAAGTCTCCATACACTTGGCCATGAGTTGAGTAGGATTTACAGAGAGGATGACATCAAGTTGAATCCAGGACATTTATATGACAAATGGGCTCAATAGGCCTCTATCCTGGGGGTTCTCCCAGTTAGATTGGGAGGTCCCATACACAGACCATCTAGAGGCATCACTGCATCTACTCATAGAAGCATAATAGCAAGAAAGGGGGAACTTAATTCTAGGGGAGGGTGAAAGAATTTTTAGTGTTTATTATTATAATTTTTTGTTTACTCTGTTCCCTTCACGGTCTTGGGTATCTTAGCCCTTAGTTGGGAGATGTGATGGAAGCTGTGTGGGGTAGTGAGGGATAATATGCAAGAACGTCTTACTAGCAACACATTTCTGACTTCAGTTTTATATACTGAGGGTGAATGCTTTGCTTTTCTTCTTTTTTGGTGAAATTAAAGCCTGTAATTTTTTTCTGCAGTCATTTAAAGTCAGAAGGGTGGTTCTGTTGATTTTAGTAGGCTCTGGATCAAACCTAGATGATCTGTTTTGGCTTTTGAGCCAAAAAAAAAAGTGTGTTCTTCAGGGAGAAAATATATGAGCCTGTTTGAAATTATTCTATCATCTCAAAAATTGCTTTCTGTTTGTCTCACTGTTTTCATAGTAACAGGTTTGTGTGTTTATTTTTGACCATTTCTTGTGTTTGATTTTTTCTCCAACAAGTCAAGAGAAGAGGACCTCAAGGACAAGTGTGGTATCTAAAACTACTTTTTAATAGTGTTTTGCTGTTATACATTGGCAGAGTAGTGTCAACTCTGGAAACAGACTTGTCCATCTACAAATTGGAACATAAGCCCTTCCCTAAGGCTGAAATTTGAGCAAGTGAGGACCCTGGGCAGCCACAGAAGTTTTCAGTACACTGGCTGCCCAACCTGCTTCACTGGTGACCAGCTCTGGTTTCAAAAATTAATTTCCCAGTGTGTAAGAGGTGAAATTTTTAGACCTGGTCTCTTCCCGGACATCGCTTCAGAAACTGGTGAGGATTCTTGTGGCTGTCCAGTCCCAATTTAACAAGATGATAATTATGGTGGGAGAGTAGCCATGTCTGTGGGCCATGCCTTGTGTTCCCCAAAACACATCTCTCTTTAGGATGTGCTAGCATAAGTCTTTTTAAAATTAGATATTTTACTCATTTCTAAAGCCCCTGATGGTGGAAACTCTTACATACATACTAAGTATTAGAATTATTTATTGTTATTTCTGTAGAAGCCTATTTAGTTATTCATTTAAAGAACATACCCTCAATAACCATCAGCATCAGCAGAAAGGTTTTCAGAGTTTGGCACAGACACATTCCACATCCTCCAAGGAAAAAATTGTGGTTTTGTGATATATATCAGGTAAATATTTTCTCTTCATATATAATATCAGTAATGTCCACAGTGTTGGAGTATACTTGCATTAAATGGATTTTGCAGTTGATTAAATGCTTTAACTTTGCTTCAACATTTAATCAACAGCAAAAGCTGATTATTGCTTTGTGCCAAGGAATAAAATTCAGTTTTATGGAGAGATTCTTGTACTCGAGTTACTTACTGCTGTAGTGACTCTGTAGGAACTATTCTGTACTCAGCCATAGCTCACAATCCAGTTTGGACATTAGAGCCTGGTTTATTGAGAGAGGAAACGTTGATATCATTATTGTGTTGACTGTATTCCATTATTGCTTTAATGTAAGCTGTAAAATGTCTCATGCCACAGCTATGATAAATCTTTCTTTGGCATCCAACTTTGAAACAAACCTGAAGCAACTGCGAAAATAACAGTAGGCATTTGTTTTAAATATAAGTCTTTTTTTTTTTTAAATTGTATTCTATTTTTAGGAATTTGAATTAGAATATCACAGGCTGCTGCATAATTTGCTAGGACATAATAGGACTGTGCCAAAAGTACATGCAAATCATTAGCAATTTCAGATTAATTGCTGATCAGTTTGTATGGTATCTATTTTGAAATTAAAAGAAGAACTAGAACATCTCCAAAAAAGCAAATTAAATCTGTAAGGCATGCTTCCACTTAAAAAGAGAGAGAAAAAAAAAAAAGGGTCAGGATCTTTCAAGAGAATTGCAGGAAACTTCTGTGAAGACACTCAACAGGCCTTGCATCAGGGCTGGAGATCACTCTTTGCACCACGTAAGAGGCCATAATTTTAAAATCATAAAATTGTTAGAGTTGGAAAGAACCTTAAAGATCATGGAGTTCCAACCCCCCTGCCACAGGCAGGGACATCTCCCACTAGAGCAGGTTGCTCAAAACCCCATCCAGCCTGGCCTTGTACACTTCCAGGGGGATATATTTTGCTGGGATAAAAGTTAGTTGCTCTTTTTGCTCAGGGACCACAATAATCACATGTAAAGCAGGGCCTGCCCAGCTTGTCCTGGAACTGTGTCCCTGGTAACCCCTCCTCCTGGTAGATTAGTTTTTCTGGTGGGCAACGCATCACTACCTTAGCATACCCCAGCTGCAGAGGAGGTAAAACTCACACCCCTGTGAAGTCACAAGTGCTACAGCAGGACAGAGGAAACATCAAGCCCTTCTGGTCCATCTCCTGAGCAGCTGAGAAGGTGACTTATGGAGAGTCAGCAGCTGATCTGACCAGGAGTGTCTTGGTCACCATGTGGCAGGGACTGAAAGGCCCATGGTGTCGGTATTTCTGGTCAATAAGCCATAGCAGCACGACAGGATGAGCGTGGACCATCCTTGGGGGCCCATCCCAGCTGTAGCCAAGCTGGCTGAGGACAAGCATGTTTCATGACATAGGGAGCAATACAGTTTTTGATGACCTCCTTGTCCACAGAACCCAGGAGCGACCAGCTCGTAGGCATCTGTCACTGGGGCACTAAGATGGCAAAATCACCCAAGCAGAAATGGCAGCGCTGTTTGCAAGCGTTCGGGTGCCCACGGTGCTGCAGAGGTGAGCGATGGGAGGTGGTTAGACCTTGTGCTTCCTTGTCCCTGCTCTCCACTTCAGCAGTGGGGTTTGCCCCACAAGCCCAGCACTGCTCCTCTTACCCAATGACCCGGCAGGCATAGGGTCAGGCAGGAGGAGGACATGGGTGTCCCTTGAGTTTCTCTGTTGTTCCTCCAGTGAACTCAGCCATCGGGATGAGATGTGACGCGGCTGGTCAGTACCAGCCCCCAACTGTAAGCTGTCACTGGCTATGGCATCTTCTGCTATTAAAAAAATAATAATCTTTTTTTTTTTTCTCATATAAAATAGATTTACTAAGTCAGCTTGGCCCTTTATAGCACCCAAGAAGAAAACTGACTTCGTCGTCAACTAATGTGAATGCTAAAATATGATATATATGTGTTTTGTTTTTTTTTTAATTCTTATTTTAATTTACAGATTGTATGTTCTCCGTTTTCCTGCTGGCATTCACCACTGCCATAAGCTATTGTAAACTTCTCAAACTGTTCTGTTACTTAAAAGCCCGTGCTTTGAGCTTTTAAGCCGGATGCGTGTCACTAGTTGTGGTGTTGCGATTTCTTTGAATAATGACTGCTCTGTGAATGTCTCCTGTAGAATTATAAACCATCTTTTATTTCATCCTTATTGAACTTTCTGACATTCAAAAGGTGTGGAACTGCTCTTAATTGTGCAAACTGACATTTTATATATAGATGAACAACGGTTAGGTTCTACTTTAATAATTAATATCCATCATTAAGGCTCTTAGGTCAAATAAGGTATATTGTGAATTTCAGAGCAAGAAAATTGAAACTTCATTATTTTAGTAATCTAACACCTTAAGTGAATTTTGTATTTCAAGGACAAAATAAAAGTGAATATATCTATTTTAATATTGAATGGCTGTCCATGGTATTTTTTCCAGCTTACATTTACATGTTTCTCACAGATTCACAACTATTTATTTCATTTTAAAATTATTTATTCAGCATACCACATTTTTCTGCTACGTGATCTTGAAAGGTATTTCTGCAAGGTAAAAAAAAGCCTTGGGCACACAAACTTCTTACCAGGTGACAGAAAAAAAAAAAGAAAAAAAAGGGGGAAAGAAAAAGAAAAAGAGAAAGAGAAAGAAAAAGAAAAAGAAAAAGAAAAAGAAAAAGAAAAAGAAAAAGAAAAAGAAAAAGAAAAAGAAAAAGAAAAAGAAAAAGAAAAAGAAAAAGAAAAAGAAAAAGAAAAAGAAAAAGAAAAAGAAAAAGAAAAAGAAAAAAGAAAGAGAAAAAAGAAAAAGAAAAAAAAAGAAAAAGGAAAAGAAAATGAGAAAAAGGAAAAGTGATACTTCTAACATTCTTAGGGCATTATTCAAAATTAGTAGAAAGATCTGCAATGCCCTGCTGATTCCCAAATACAGCTCCCAGGCTTTTCCTTCTGCAAACCTCTGGGGAGTACAAGATGCACTGCTTAGTGTAGAATATTCCGTCCTCTCAGATCATTCATTTTAAAAGGGGGAAATGAATGAAAATCGTCAGAATATACAGCACTGCACCAGCAAAGCACACCTTGGCTTTCCTAAGTATCGCTCTAGCCATCGAGTTCTACAAGTAGCTGTTTAATATGAAGGTTGTGCCTTAAAGACATCGGGGTTTCTTCGTTCCCTCATGCAGAAATGCTTGTCAGGTAAGTCTGTGAGAGCTGCTGAGGACACGTTGTAGAGGAGAGGGACCTGCAGCATCTTTCTGGGTTTGATAAAGGTGTTTGTAACTGTGCAATTGCTTTCCCTCCAGACTGTGTTAGAAGTTACTGAAGCTATTAAATAAAAAGTGGCATTGTTTGAGATTTCTTGAAGGGCACACTTCCGAGGGAGTTTTCCGTGATGACCTGAAAGGTAGCTTTGTGGGGAAATTAATAAGACCTTCTAACACTGTGTTTTATCTCATACTTGTTCTGACACTACGTGCTTTCTTGATGTTTCTTATATTGCACTGTATTTTAAAATTGAGACGTCAATTTATGCATGGCATATGCTTAATTCATATGAATACAGCTATTTTAACTGTCAGACCACTGAAAGTGAAGTATTTTTTCTGCCCATTACCTAAACCAGCCTACGTACCCTGGCTAGTCATGTCCCAATAACCACAGCAGAGCAGGAAAATGGTCACATTGCAAAAAACACCATTTAAAACTACACTTGTGAAAGTACTGTGAGCCTGAAGTTATTGTCTGTGATTATAAATAGCAGTAAGTATGAAGAAATGGTTGCTGCCTATAAAGATGCATGTAAAAAAAAATTTTGAAAGCAAACAAGTAAGCAGTAGTGGGATCTTTATCCTCATATAAACCAGTGTTGTGTCTACATAGCCTTTGCTATGCATCAGGCTTGCCTTCCACCTCAGGTACTGAGGTGGTGTGAATACATCATTTGTAATAGCAGAAATGTGCTTGTTTCCACAGCTATTTACACCAAAACTAAATAATCAAAAGAAGCCTAAGCTTCAGCTGTCCCTGCTAAGAGCCTTGGACGATCCTACCTTGCAAGATTTTGTTAAACCGATTTTGACACTGATGTGTTGGTTTGCATTTGCCCCTCACCCCTCCCCAAACAGCAGCTTTGAGTGGAGAAAAGTTGAATACAAGTCTAGGTTCTGGCTCCAGCGTGGGTAAGGCAGTAAGTAAATACCCGGTGCTGACTTTTGACAGTGACTTCTTTCCTCTCGGGTCCTCTTTCCAACTACCTCTTTTCTTCCAAATAGTTTAGTTGATAACCTCCCACAGGCAGCATGTCTTTCCCTGTCTAATTGCCATCTCGTCAGGCAGTGAATCGCCTGTCTTCTCAACATATTTTTTTTCAGTTGCATTCTAAATATATATA
>VXBJ01000920.1:12824-34887 GCA_013400055.1 Nycticryphes semicollaris
ATGCTCTCGTATTTTCTCGGGGTGGTGGGGGTTGGCAACCGCTGCTTGTTTCTCCTGCTGGGAGCCTGAAAGAGCCCCGCTAACCTCTGGCAGGATCAGGCAGATAAAAAGGGAGGAGGAGGAGGAAAGGTTGACATTGTTTCCTGTCTTTATTTTTATTTATTTATTTCCTGGCTCGAGAAAGAAGAAATAAAGTTGGATTTCAAGTGGGGTTGTTGCCGTAATGGAGGGAAATGAGAAACACTCTTCAGCTGCCTTCTCCTTCCTCACGTCCCCATAAATAACCCTTCTCGCTGAGAGGCGGCTCGGATCTTGCTTAGAGGAGAGAGAGAGAGAGAGAGAGATGGGTTTTGGCTCTTGGGTTGGTTTTTTTTTGCCGCAGCTGAAGGGCCCCTTTCACTTTCCTGCCTGCACTGCACCTCCTCGGAGCTTGTACCTCTCTGGAAAAAGTGGTTTCTCTTCAGACGTGGGGTCTCGTTTGTGGGGAGCCCCCCACAAAGGCTAGGGCTGCTCCCCGGCAGCCAGCTCTTGGGCATGGAGGTGGTTGCTGGCAGCTTGCCCTCTCTCCCACCATGTTGCCGATGCCATGGAGGTACCAAGCAATGGTGCTACCTTGGTGTCAGTCCCAGCTTCCTTAAGTCAAATCATAGAATGGGTTGTGGTTGGAAGGGACCTTAAAGACCATCTCGTTCCACCATCCTGCCCTGGGCAGGGACATCTCCCACCAGATAGGTTGCTCCAAGCCCCCTCCAACCTGCTCTTGAACCCCTCCAGGGATGGGGCAGCCACAGCTTCTCTGGGAAACCTGGGCCAGGCTCTCACCACCCTCACACCAAAGAAGCTCTTCCCCACATCTCACCTCCATTTACCCTCACACCAAAGAAGCTCTTCCCCACATCTCACCTCCATTTCCCCTTTTTCACTGTCAAACCCTTCCCTCTCGTTCTGTGGCTCCCCTCCCTGATCCAGGGTCCCTCCCCAGCTTTCCTGGAGCCCCTTGAGGGACTGGAAGGGGCTCTGGGGTCTCCCCAGAGCCTTCTCTTCTCCAGGCTGAACCCCTCCAACTCTCTCAGCCTGTCTTTGCAGCATCTCCGTGGCCTTTTCTGGCCCCCCACCCCACAGGTCCACGTCCTTCTGATGTTGGTGGCCCCAGAGCTGGAGGCAGCACTAGGAGGGGGGTCTCCCCTGAGCAGAGCAATAGGGCAGAATCCCACCCCCCACCCCATTGGCCACTCTGCTGGGGATGTAGCCCAGGATCTGGGGGGCTTCCTGGGCTGTGAGGGCACATTGCTGGCTCATGTTGAGCTTCTCACCCACCAATACCCCCGCGTCCTTCTCTTCAGGGCTGTTGTCCATCCATTCTCAACCCAACCTGTAATTGGTCTTGGGATTGCTCCTGACCCTGGTTGAACTTCATGAGGCTTGCATGGTCCCACTTCTTGGGTCTGTCCAGGTCCCTCTGGATGGCATCCCTTCCCTCCAGCACACCAACACAGCTTGGTGTCGTTGGAAAACTTGTTGAGGATGCTCTCGATCCCACTGTCCGCGTCGCAAAGAAAGATGTTAAACAGCACTGGTCCCAAAATGCTAATGATGAACAAAGTGTGAGCCTTTGAGGGGATGGACAGCAGCAATCCCAGGTGCCTGCTCCTGGGAAGACAGCCAAAAACTGCTTAAAATGCCCATGGTAATCCACAACCTTTCCATGCCCACTCTCTCCTAATAAAACCCGGTCCAACCATGCGATAGCTTTATTCAGCAGTGAAGCGTTGTCCTTCAATGGGTGAGGCAGAGCTTGTAAACCACATCTGGGGACCAGGGGACAAAACGTGTCGCTGCAGAGATGGGGGGTTTTTTTGTATCTATGGAGTCTTCTAAGGAGTTTTGACCAGGTTTAGCCACTCTCTGGTTTGGTCGCTTGCCTCAAAGTTGTTCAGAGCTGCTTTGTGAATTTGTGGAAGCAAGGGGCAGGTGATCTCTCTCTTCTTCTACGTGTCCCTTTTCCCCTTCACCATTTCTGCTGACTTTTGTGAGTTAACTGACTGATTTTGGTCAGGTTTTAGAGAGGTTTGGGAGTGACATTGCTACAGCTTCCATGAAAATAGGCAGGTAGATGCCGAGACACCTCGTTACTCCTCTGAATTTATGACAGAATGAGCTCAACTCTTGTACGAGACACCTGAGAATCCACTTGGGTCTGCAAGACTCAAGAGAAGAGGGAGCTCTGGCCTGAACTTGTGCTATTTAAGACTAAAATGAGTAGGAAACCCCAGGTTCTCTGTGAGGCTACTCGTGAAAGGTAGCAAGGAGCCCAAGTGGGGCGGGATGAGGGCTCCAACCTGGGTTGAGGGTTCCAGGTTGTGTGTAAGGAAAACCATGAAGGTGACGGTGTGTAGATGGAGTGGAGCTGCCCATCCTGGTATCGAGAAGGAGAAGAGGCCAAAGCTCAGGGTTTCCTTTGGAAAGCAGCTGGTATCGGATGAGGGATGTTGCTCTCCGCTGGCCCGAATGGGAAGGCGGCTGCAGCAGCTGGTGGCTGTGGCATCGCTGAAACAGGCTGGCTCACCCTTTAAAAAACCAACAACAACAAAAAAACACACACAAAAAAACCCCAACACCATAAAGCAAAGCAAAAAAAGCACAACAGCCATGACAAAAAAATATAAAAAAGCCAGTAACTCGCTTTCCAGAAGTTCCTAATGCTGCAACAGGCAAAGCACTGGAGATAAAGGAAATAAAAAAGCGGGGGAAAGAGGGAGAAAATGCATTTATGAGCTCTCAAACTAACAGCATGCAACTCTCATATTATTTTTCCTCCTTAGCCTTTGAAACAGAACAACGGCCCGGAGCTTTCTCGGCAGATGGACAATGTGTGTGCCTTAACCACTTAACAGCCATTAGCCTAATTTCACGTACCGGAGCCAAATTAAATAATAAGTAAGAGGCTATGAAAAGCTGGTTTGGAGGCTGCATTTACTGCCTTTCACTTGATAACCTTCTCATAAACAGATGCTCTCTCTCTACCCTATTAACCTTGTCGGAGAGCAAGGAAGGGGGAGGGTGGGAAGGGGGGGGGCTTTGGTGCAAGCTAATAAGCCAGACCGTGGTGGGGGAAGACGGGCCAGATGTGGGGCTCCTCCATGTTTTGGAGGCTCCTTCTTGGTTTCTCTCCCCCGATGGCTGGGCCGTTGGAGGAGTCGTTGAGCGAAGGAGCCCGTTCTGCGGTTGCGTCTGGGTCATTTGAACGTGCCAAATGATTCATCTTGATCAGCGAGCCCATCTGTACCTGCTGGGCGAGGCTGCGCCACCCGGAGCTGATTTTGTGGACAAATCTGTTTTACTTGGAGGAAAGGGGAGATGGTGCTGGTAGACACGAAAGGGGAGGTAGCTCCGTGGCTCGGTGCCTGATCCCTCCCCGTTTTTTTGGCTCAGGTATCCTCCAATCCTGGCTGTACCACTCGCTCGCCCTTTCGGATGAAGTCATTTTGCTACTTTTGGCCTCTCTGGCTATGTTGAAATAGGGAAAATAATACTTCCCTAAGCTTTGGGAATTGACGAGTATTAATTAGTTTGCAAAATGGTTTTGATGCGTAAGGGGTTATGCGTATCTTTTTTGGTTTTGCTCCCAAAAATTTGGGGGTGGTTGCTTTATTTCGGCACCAACACCCTGTCCCCGCCGCTAACTATCGCTCCGTGCTTTGCATCTCGACTTTGGGCCTTTTTTTTTAGGTTTTCAGGGGATTATAGATGACCAGGCAGCTATTTTTAGTGCAAGGTTTTATTTATTAAAAAGCCATCATCCTTCATTAAAAAGATACGTTGATGGGAAATAGATGAGCAGCTCCATTACGGGCGTGAAGCGTTGCGTGCGAGCCCGGCGCCGCCGAGATGATGTGCTGCGTGTCCTCCCTTGATGCACAAGACATCTCTTTTCATGGAGCCAGCCAAAATTTGGTGTAGGAGCCATCCCCTTGCCCCACGGCTGCAGCCTCCCAGGCCCTGGGTTGGGGGATAGATGTGAGAAGGTTTGGTTTTGGTGCAAGGTTTGCTGTGGTTCCTCGGTGTTGGCAGCAACTTGACTTGCCTTCCTCATGTCTTTTCCTCCTTGGGCTCCGAGTTGTCAGGCAGGCTCTGCTTTCATATGCAAAATCCATCCTCTGACTGGCACAGAAACCCGATAAAGCCGGGTTTCTTACAAGTCTGCTTCATTTTGGTCCAAGTAGGAGTAAACAACTCGCCGCCTGCGGCGGGGACGTTTGGAAAGGCTTAGTGCTGAGTGGATTTGCTGAGGTTGAGATGAGGTTGAATCTCATTTTTATGTGGCCTTTCCCTCCACGGGGCACTTGCAGAGTCCCTCTCCTGTACCTGGCTGCCTGTCTCTACTAGACTTGCAGGTATTTAATGTCTTTGAGCCATCTGTTCCTCTGTCAAATTTAGTTAAAATTGGCCAAAGGCTTCACAAATTATTGGGGGAGATGGTGAGGCAGAGGCACACGGGCAAAGAGCACCATTGCACCAGGGCTAAAAATACATGAGGGGATGTTATTCCCAAACAAGGCAGCTGGGGAGATGGGATCCACATCCAAGCTTTCCCTAGTGCAGGAGATAGTAGACTTGGCTCTATTTTTTGGTACCGTACAAAGCTCCTCCGTGGAGATGGACCTTGCTTCGGGTAGGATTGTGCTGCCTTATTTTTTCTTGCTTGTTTCATGTGACTTTCTGCCCAAAATAAGCCCCGTTCACCCTTTTCCGAGGCACTGACCCTTCACGCCGAGAGGCTGCGGCTGGATTTTCAGGCTGAAGAACTCCTCCAACTAAGGTTGGGATGCGCTTGCTTAGAGGTGGCATGTGGCATTGCTGGCACAGCAGTGGCTGCAGAAGTAAGGGTGAAGCTTGGCCAGTTCATAGCAAGTTTCCCTTGCTGGAAGAAAAAGAAGGGGAGGGTTGTATGTGGGTGAGAAGGTCAACCAAGCAGGAGTTGTCCCAGGTCACCATCTCAATGGGTTGAGCTGGCTGCTCGATGAGCTGGGATGTCCCTCCTGAGACCTCAAGTGCCCGACTCTGGTTTTGTGTCTCTCAGCGCGGTATTTCTTAGCCTGAGTAAGAAGTTAGATGGTTCTTTCCTCCCAGAATTCCCCTCCCCTCCTTGGGAGGGATGCGGGTCCTCCCAATCACAAAATCCTGGGTGGGTGCTGGATGGGGTTGCCTGTGCGAAATGGCCAAGGAGATCTCACTGGGGACCACGGTGGGGGGCAAGAGACATGGGGAGAGGCTTCATGCTGTGCTGTTGGGATGGATGGAGTCGTAACCAGCTCCTCCTGGGCACACCACAGGTTCCCACTGTGAGTGTTGGTCAAGACAGTGCCTGTGCAGCATGGTCGGGCAGAGCTTGAGGTGCTCGTGTCACTGATCACTTCACCCAGGAGCCTGTTTTAAAACCAGGATATTCCCAGTGAGATGCTCAGAGTCTGAGCTTTGGGCATCCAGAAACAAAATGCCTGATCCAAGCAGGTCTTGGAAAAAGGGAGGAATCAGTCCATCTCCCAGAGTCCTGCCTCACATCGTGGGCTACAGGGGGACATAGGTGACCAGAGTGGACTGGGGTGAGGTGAAATGCATCTGTTAGAAGAGAGAAAAAGCAAAGGGATGGGGAAAACCCTTCTCAACGGCTGGGTTGCTCTTGATCCATTAACGTTTCCTGGAGCCCAGGGAAGCAGGAGCAATCTGGGATCCTTGCTCGTGTAACTGCAGGTGTCTGAGATGATGGATGGCTACATCTGAGCAGGTTGTCTACTCCCCCTTTGCCGTCGCTGGAGAGCAGTGAGCCTTTTTAGGGGGCAATTCATCCCAGTCTAAGGCAGATGTCTAAAATAGGTCAGACAGATTGTCTCCTAGCAGTGCCTTTTTCTCTCCGTTTGCTGTAAAACGGGGTCCAAATGGCTAGCTTGCATGTCGAGGTGATAAATCCCACCCCAAGTGTTGGGTGGAAGCCACAGGATCAAAATCAGAAATGCCTAACAGTGACTGGGGCTTGGTATTAGGACCGGGGATGGGTGTTAAGCAGGGGAACGCACCTGATAATTCACCAGGCAGAAATGGGAGAAGAAACAGGGCCGGGGTGGGGAGGGGGAGTGTGTTTGGTGGGTTTTTTTTGTGGCTCCTGAGTCCATTTTGCGTCTCATCCCTTCTAAGCTTCCAGGAGCCGAAGCAATTCTGCACGTGGCTTGTCATTAGGTACCTCGCCCAGCAACCTGCAAGTTCATTAGCATTCTTTTTAGCGCTAACGAAACGTCCGAGCGGCACCTTTTCTGCATGAGAGGCTCCACCGCCGTTGCAGTGAGGGAAAAACCTGACTCCGGGGCTACGGGGACCACCTGGAGCGAGCCCCGTCTGCCAGCAAAGCGCTGTTTGTGTCAGCGTGGCAAAAAAGAACCACCACCACGGGAGCAAAATAAATCCAGGAGCGGTGGGGAAGAGAATTTTAGCTTTTCTAATTGAAGAAATTAGAGCTTTTTGAGCTGAGGGAGCTCCCCAGCCCGGCTGCGGGAATCCATAGGAGCGAGCATCCGTGGGCAAAGAGGGTTGGGGTAGGGATGCTCTGCTTTCCCCTGCCCCTGTAGGAACCTGCTTGGCTGGGCTTTGGGTCGTCTTTTCTCAAAAAAAAAAAAAAATAGGAGTGCAAACTCCTTTTTCTGGCCAGGGCTGTGCCCTGCCTGCTTAAGAGGCTTTCATTGATTTTTGTTTTCTTCAATGGAAACAGAACTGACATCCATTAACCAGCCTCCCGGCCTCTCCAGAGCAAGGGATTGGAGGCAGCAAAGGCTTTATTGCTAATTTTTTAATCTTTCTTTTTCTTTTTCATTTTCTTTTTGGTGTTTTTTTTTTTTTTTTTTTTCTCCCCCTGCTCTTTGCTGATGCTCAGCAGCTCTGGCTGGAGCCTGGGAGATGTGGAGGGGTTTGAGAACGGAGCAGAAGGGATACGAGGTGGACATGAAGCTCCCCTTTATCTGACTTATCCCCAGTCCCAACTATGTTTTGGGAGGCCCCCTATTTATTTAACCAGTTTAAACATCCACGGATATCGCCGGGGGTTTGGGGGGAAGATGGAGAGGAGAAGGCTCCAGGGAGACCTTCAAGCAGCTTTGCAGGATCTGAAGGGAGCTTTGTGGTCCCCAGCCCAGCAGCCAGCAGGGGTTTTTGGGAGGGCTCAGACATCAAAGGTTGAAGTTGCAGATGCCTCATCCCTAGAGGGGTTCAAGGCCAGGCTGGATGGGGCTTGGAGCCACCTGCTCTGGTGGGAGATGTCCCTGCCCTGGGCAAGGGGGTTGGAATTTGATGGATTTTAAGGTCCATTCCAACTCTAACCATTCTATGATGGGGCTGTGAACAGTGGGGTACGGGGGGAGCTCTCGGGGTGTTGGCAGGTGCTGGGAAATCAGGGTGCTGCTCTGCCAAAGGGGCTCCAGTCCAAAGGGTTTCTTTCCCTCTCCTTGTTGGTTTTGTTTAAGAGAGGTTGGATGTGAAAGACGAGATGTTGGGGGTGTCCACGAGATGCTGGTGGCTTCATCACCAGCTTTGTCTGTGTCCTTCTTCCCATCCCCCGGGAATTATCCCGAATATTTATGTGGCTGTCCAGGGGAAAAAAAACCAACCAAACAAACAACAACAAGCTTTTCCCTTTCTCAGGATCTGTGGCAGGTAGGAAAGAGCAAAAACCTATTGATGAGAGAAAACAGCTTTTTAAAATTAAAGTTTTCCAGAATAAGTAATACATGGGTGAAGTTGTGTGGCTATATAGGATGTAGATTTATGAAGCTGATGGATATTTTGTCTCTATATACATTTGATGGTAGGTTTTTTTAATGTTTCCTGAACTCTCAGCAGAATATTTCACTCGCTGTCTTGCTTCTTTACTCCCCACTGCCCCCTCCCCTCTTAAGTTTTGGAGTTCTAGTTTCTCGTGGCTAGCTGTCACTGCACAGCTCTTCAATAACTGTGCTTTGTATTCAGTTGCCCAGTTTTCTTTGGGGGGTTGGTTTTTTAATATACTGCTTATGAAGAAGCCTGATTTTTTTTTGGGGGGGGGAGGAGGGGAGAACGGTGGCCATTTGCAGCTGAAAGGGAAGGGCTCAGAAAAAGGAAGAAATACACAAACAAGGCGGAGAACAACAACAAAAAAGGATTATTGGGCCTTTTTTTGGACAGTGAATACTGCAGAAATGCCTTTGACATTTTCCCAGACTTTATTGTACAGGTCTTGAGGTGACTTGGGTACCCAGTTTCCAAACGTCTCTGCCTGGACTAGAGCTCAGCTGCTGATTTAATGTTAAACCTCTTGTTGTCCTGCCACGCTGGACCGTTCCCTGACGGAAAAGCAGCCTTGGCTCTGGTTTTTAATGAAGGAGTTGTTTATGCCGGTGGGTTTAAAGGCTCCTGCCTTCATTAGGGAAGGACAGGAGGTTCCTCGCTCCCTCACCTTGAAAGATGTTCCTTGAAAGATGTTCCCAGTCCCCGTGCCCGCCAAGCATCCATCCCGCTCCAGTTCTGGCTGGTGGTGCAGTAAAGTTAATTAATTAACTGGCTCAAAGCATCTGGACTATGTTTTGGAACAGGTTGCCCAGAGAAGCTGTGGTTGTCCCATCTCTGGGGGGGTTCAAGACCAGGTGGGACGGGGCTTTGAGCAACCTGGGCTTGTGAAAGGTGTCCCTGCCCAGGGCAGGGGGTTTGGAACTCGATGATCTTTAAGGTCTTTTCCAACCCAAACCATTCTGTGATTCTATGATCTCTCCTGTGGATCAGGATCCTGGCCAGGGTGCTGCCTCCTTGGCTTTCTGGGTGGTGGGGTTTCGTTGTTCATCTCACCCTCGCAGCCGCCTCCAGCAACTTGGTGGGACACCCTGTTGCTGCCAGCACGGGGCTGGTGGGAGCACCGGGATTGTATGTCCTGAGCTGGGAAAAGAATCAGATGTTGGAAATGGAGGCACTGGGAGCTGTGGGCTTCATGCTTGATTGCTTTCTTGATGGGTAATAGATAGACATATATATATATAAAAACCCCATGCATTAGAGAAAGAATGTTTGATTTTAAGGGGTGCTGGGATGCCGACACCATCTCTGTTTGTTTTCCTTCCTTTAGCAGAAACCTTGTAAAATTTTCATGAAGCGTTAATGGATCGGGGATCTGTTTGTTTATTTATTTATTTATATTTCTCCAGCAAATTTTCTGAGGTGAAGGTAGCACCACACACACCCCCACCCCGAGTCCCGCCTGGTTTAGCACTTTTGAGGTAGGACCTGGAGTGCTTTGAGATGAGCTGTAGCTTGGGGAAGGGAGAGAAGGGCTCCTTCCCATCCCAGTGTGTGGGGTGGTTGGCTCTGGAAGAGGAGGGAGCTGCTGGGCAGGAGGGTGAGGGATGTGTTGAAGGAAGAGGAAGGATGCAAATGTGGGGTTTCAGGTTGGCGTCGTAGACTTAGCCCTGAACCTGAGAACATTTGTGATTCTCTTCTCAGTTCGTGGTGAAGGTTCATAAATGTCAGGGGGAGAGAGGGTGAAACGCAGCATCGTCACCTCGCTGCCACCTTCAATGCCACCTTCAGCATGATGGCAAGATGCTTGAGTGCAAGGATTTGGCCAGAAGTGAAGGATAAGAGGTTTCTTTCTTGCCTTTTTGTTTTGGTTTGGTTTTTTTCTTTATTGTGTTGAAATCTTCAGCCGTGAGTGCTGTCATCCTCCCTTGGAGGAGGAAGGCTGACCCTTTGGCATCAGAGCCAAAAAAGTTCAGAGTCTGTGGTTTCTCCATCCAGCTCTGCCAAGGGTTTCCAGGCAGGACTGGTGGTAGGCAGTTTATTTGACAGCAGCACCTCAAACCATATCCCTTCAAGAGTTAGCCTGGGTATGGGGAGCAAACAAGCCCTGGCAGCAGCTCTGCAGAAAGGCATGGAAAACATCCAGCTCCGAGGAGCTTAATGGGAAGTTATTAGCCTGAATATCCTCCTTATTGTGGAGGCCGGGCTGCCTTATCATCCTGACAGCCCCGAGTAATTGATGTCCCTTCAGAAGGCAGCCGAGCTGAGGTTTTGTGGTCGGGTGGGAGCCTTGACTCTGCTTGGACCTTCCCCGTTGAGGAGCGAGGGGATGGGAGTTTTAATGCCATCGGGGCATTCCGGGAGCTGGGCAGGGGGCACCGGCCGGGAGCCGGGAGACATGGGCAGGGAGGGATGGGATAGAAGGCAACTGAGGACACACCGGTGGCTTGTGGTGGCACTTGAAGCTTGGGTTGCTGTGTGGTCCTGCCTCAAAGCCTGTGCTCAAGACCCATGGCAGAGCTGGGGGGGGGTGTTTTGGCATCACTGGAGATTGCTAAGGCCGGGGGAGTCACTTACTTTACTAAATCCATAGCCCGATGGGACTCGGGATAAAGAATATCTAGAGTTACCATAGGTAATGGGATGTAAATCTGGTGCTTCCACCACGGTGCCAAGAACATCCCTAAGGGGCTGTTTCAGGACTTTTAGGTTTTGGGGTTTTTTTTTTCCTAAAGAAAGTTTCAGGGGCTGCTACAAAAATGGTCGAGATTTGTGCCTGCAATTCTGGTAGGGTTTCCAGGTGCTTACTTTGGTGGTGGCAGGAATGAAAAAGAAATCAAACACCTGAACTATTAACTCTTTCTCTGCTGGTCCCCATATGGTTCCTGGTTAGACTAGCCTGTCTCATGGTTTTGGGGTTGGGTTTTTTTTGTTGGTTTTTGTTGGTTTGTTTTTTTATTTTTTCCTGAACTTTCTTGAAATATGCAGTAGCAATCAAGGCAATTAACTATAATTGCAGAGAGACTACCTTGCGAAGGCGGGACGCAGAAATAGGCAGGTAATTACAATGAGTTATAAATGGATGGTTATTTACATCAGGAGTGATGCAGAGGGATTCAGTTATCGGAAGTGTGAACTGGAGGGCATTTGTCAGGGGTCATTCCTCTGAGACCCCTGTGTGCCCAGGCACCTCTGTGGGGCTCACCTTCCCCTGTAACACAGGGAGTATCTACTCACCTTCATTCACAAGCTTTTAGGGTCTTAAACAGCATTCTGCTATCCTTAAATCATTAAATAGTTGATCTATCTCGTTGAATTGACCGGTGGCTTTCTCCTGGTTACAATGTCCTGACCCCTCATGGTTGCAGAGGAGATGCCCACCTTATCATATAATCATAGAATGGTTTGGGTTGGAAGGGACATCAAAGATCATCTCATTCCACCCCCTGTCCTGGGCAGGGACATCTCCCACCACACCAGGTGGCTCCAAGCCCTCTCCAACCTGGCCTTGAACCCCTCAGGGGATGGGGCAGCCACAGCTTCTCTGGGTAACCTGAGCCAGGGTCTCACCACCCTCGTAGTGAAAAATTACTTCTTGATATCTAATCTAATCTAATATATAATCTACCATCTTCCAGTTTAAAACTGTTACCCCTCTCCTTATCACTACATGCCCTTGTAAAAAATCCCTCTCCAAATTTCCTGGAGCCTCTTGAGGGATTGGAAGGGGCTCCAAGGTCTCCCCGGAGCCTTCTCTTCTCCAGGCTGAACCCCCCCTAGCTCTCTCAGCCTGTCCTCACAGCAGAGGGGCTCCAGCCTTTGCTGATATATGAGAAGAAAGCATGGTTTTGGTCTTCTCTCCTCTTAGGAAATTCATGGGGTGGAAAGGTGTCCATTGCTACATGCTCTAGGCAGGATAATGCATCTCTGTGAAGAGCAGCCACGTATAGTGATGTGCTGTGCTTGTCCAGGGTGGATGGGCTTCTGCAGCAACCTGGAGTTGCTCCACTGCCACTTCTCTCTGGAGGAGCACTTTGTAGACATCGTGCTCTACTCTGAAATGATTTTTTTTAAAAAAAAACAAACTAGATTTGAAAACGTTGTTACGAATAGAGGAGGACACCATTCCCGTAGTAGCAACAAGCGTCCTGAGAGAGCAGCCATTAAGGCAGGCAGCTCGGAGGAGCGGCGTAGCTGGTCTCATTGCAGGAGACAAGGTACTTTGGTGGCAGGACATCTTGTGAGCTGCGTAGATTTCCTGGCCCTGGTCTCCCCAGAGAGGCTTAAAACTTTTAGTGTCCTCTTACTTGCATGTACTTAGCAACAAAGAGATTTCAATTATTTAAAGATACAGGAAGACATGAAAGCCATTAGGAAGGGACCTGGTGCCCCTTGGAGGTATTGCAGTCTTCTCCATGCTCCCCCTAGACAGCTTGTAGGGCTGTCTGCAGTCATCAGCACTGACAGGGAGGAGGAGGCGGCGGCTTCTGGGATGGAACAAAGCAATGATGGTACCTACCTTTCTTTAAGAGCGTGTTGGAGCGTGTCCAGAGAAGGGCAACAGAGCTGGTGAGGGGTCTGGAGAACAAGTCTTGTGAGGAGCAGCTGAGGGAGCTGGGGGTGTCAGCCTGGAGGAGGCTGAAGGGAGACCTTCTTGCTCCCTACAACTCCCTGAAAGGAGGTTGTAACCAGAGAGGGGTTGTTCTCTTCTCCCAAGTCACAAGCCGTGGGACCAGAGGAAATGGCCTCAAGTTGCACCAAGGGAGGTTTAGGGGGGAAATTAGGACAAAGATCTTCACCAATAGGGTTATTAAGCCTTGGAATGGGCTGCCTGGGGAAGCGGTTGAGTCACCATCCCTGGCTTTATTTAAAAGACGGGCAAGACACGATGCTTAGAAATATGTTTTAGTGATGGGTTTTGTCAGTGTTGGATTGATGGTTAGATTGATGATCTTAAAGATCCACCAACTGAGGCAATTCTACCTTGGCCTAAAGTTGGAGCTGGATTTCAAGTGGGCCCAAAGTTTTGGTTTGGATTTGCTTAACTGGATGTAATGAGGGGCTGCTTGTAGCGTGGCATGGATCCCAAAACCAGAATAGCAAAGCCCATGCAAGGCTTTAACAAGGCTTTTGGTGATACTAAAAGAGGAGTCGGGGTCAAAACATGGTGTCTCTTGTGCTTGTTGCTCTTTGACTAGGGGTAGGACAGTCAGTCCACCACCTTTAAGGAAGTGATGAGGGTGAGGGTCTTCCTTTCAGCTTCTCCCTGGGAGAAGATTGAGCCAGAAATACGCTCACACCAGATGAAGATAGTCTTGGCTGAACGTGCTTTTTTTTTTAACAAGGGAGGGCTGGCTTTAAAGGAAGGTATTTCAGGAAGCCGTTCCGTGCACAGAGGGGAATTTCTGATGGGAGAGAGATCTCAGTGGTTTATGAGGAGGTTAATCTCCCCTACTTCAGCCCTATAAAACTTAGTTGTGTCACCGGCCTCTGCAGGGACTGCAGAGGAGCAAGCAGCTCGTCTTTTAAAGGGTATTGATGACAGTTTAGAGATGCCCTTCTTGCACAGTAGAGGAAAAGTGGGCTGCTAGTTTGGTTACAGAGGAGTAGACACCTAGGGTGGGAGGGGACGGAGTCTTTCCCAGCCCTTCTGTGTCCCCTGGGCCTAAGGATGACCTGAGCCAAATGCAGTGGAAACTCAGAGGGCCAGGGGAGGTTTAGGGCAGGCTGCCTTTCATCCAGACCACAGGAAAAGTACCAGAAGGACAAAGAACTGCTGGAGAGAGTAAAACAGAGGACCATAAAGATGAAGAGGGGCTTGGAGCGTGTCTTTGAGGAGGAAAGGCTGAGGGACTTGGATCTTTTATGTGTGAAGAGAAGGCTGAGGGGGGGATCTGATCAACACCTATAAATAATTTAAGGGTGGGTGTCAGGAGGAAGGGGCCAGTCTGTTTTCAGTGGTGCCCAGTGACAAGACAAGAGGGAACGGGCACAAGCTTGAACATAAGAAGTTCCATCTAAACATGAGGAGGAACTTGTTCACTTTGAGGGTGGCAGAGCCCTGGAAGAGGTTGCCCAGAGAGGCGGTGGGGTCTCCTTCTCTGGAGACATTCAGACCCCACCTGAACACGTTCCTGTAGGACCTGCTCTGGGTGCCCCTGCTTTGGGAGGGGGGTTGGACTAGATGATCTCCAGAGGTCCCTTCCAGCTCCAGATTGTTCTGTGCAGTAATTAGCTCAATCATAAAGCTAGCGGCCATGATGTAGAAGTGTACATTAATGTGTGTTCTCTGCGGAGCACATTGGATTTGGATCATGGTGGAGCGTGGTGGTGGGTCACACTGCTGCAATAAACCCCACCATTTAAGAGAAAAACCAAAGTTTTTGACTGTTAACGATGTCTCAGGTAGTTGTTTTTTAATTCCTGCTGGTAAAGGTGGTACTTTTAGTGTCTCCCAGATCTTTTTTACTAAATTCTTCTTTCCTATCTTTTTGTTGACTGCCCTAAATTGCTGTGCAGGTGGCATTGGGTTTTTAAATACTGGGACTTTCACCCCAACGTTGGATGCATCTCGCTGATGGGGAAAGCAGCTGGCTTGTATATCAGTTTGTGTCGTTGCATTGGGCTTGGTTGGATGGAATGCGATGGGCAAAATGGATTTAATTGCAATTTTCACTGGAATTGAGGTATCGTGGTCAGGGTAGTAGAGGGAACTCCCCAACTGGGCTGAGGACACGTGAAATAGGTACGTGAAACAGCAGGTCTTCTCCAATCACAGAGTCTCTTCTTCACACAGAGCAAGTGCCTTTGATTTATTACGATTGTGATCGAAAATAGTGCTGGAGCAGTAGGAGAATTAAAAACATGCGTGGCATGTGTATGATACAGAATAACTAATCTTCCTTGACATTTACTGCCAATCACGGGGAAGGAGAAGATAACTAACTCTGCCTCTCATGTTCTGTGGTCTACAGTCTTCAGTCATGAAGATAAATGTCAGACATCAGCTGTCCTCTCCTACAACCATATTCTGGCAGGTGGCAACGTTTCAACAAATTCTTGTGCTGGATCTTTGTGGAGCCCAGATAATGCATCCAAAATCCTGTTTTGGGGGACCAGGGCGGGGGGGAGGTTGTATGAAGAGGTTTTGGACCCCAAAGAAAAGGGACCCACAATGTCCCCTGCACCGGGAGCTGCCGCAGTGGCTTTGGTGGTGCCCCCATGATTCCAGGTGGACTTTGGAGGAAGCCCTTGTGTTGCTCTGCTTTTTCTGAAGTGTTTATGTCCTCCATAAATTTGCCTTCACAGTGGGTTGGACATGGGATCTCTCTCCTTGGGTGAGCCAGAACATGCGTTTTTACTGAGGAAGCAATAATGGCTTTTTGAGGCCGTCTGAAATAATTTCCCCCATTAATACCAAGAGCGCTCCAGTTATTTGGGGGAAAAGGAAAGCAGGGAAAATTAAGGCAAAAAGTGGCTTTTTATTTTTGAGTGGGTCATTTGAAATAGGGGGAGGGATGGGGGCGAGGGGAGAGACACACAAACACTCAATTCTTGTCGTTGTAAATTGAACCTCTTGACTGGGAGTTATTCGGGAAGGATTGGTAAGTGAAGGGAGGTCACCGAGGTGGGAGAAAACATTTTTGGGGCTCTTCTGAAAAGCTGGTCTTGTCTCCCCAAGAAATTCAGGGGGAGAGTGTGGGGTGTGAAAGAAGCATCTACCCAACTGTATCCTCTGTGCAAAAAAAAAAAACCAAACCCAAAAAACAGGGAAGGGATGTGAGGACCAGGGGGGAGAGAAACAGGGATGCGACCCCTCTGAGGGTGCAAGGAAGGAGCTTTAGACACCTGGGCATGTGGAGAAACTGCTTATTGACATTTACAAACACTCTTTCCCTCGTAGAGGTGCCTACAAGGGCAGAGTTAGCGTTGCTACTATTAATAATAAATAACAGTAGTCCAGTAAAATGTGTACTTATGTATTCTGCGTCGCTTGCTCAGTGCATCTCCCCGTGCTTTACAGGGGAAAAATTGTAAGCACCACGCGAGAAGGGTAAATATGAGAGAGGGAGGTAGGGAGATGAGGTGAAGATCCGGCGGTTCATCTTTTTCCTCTTCCTTATCCTTTTCCTTCTTGGCTTGTCTGTTAGAATTAGGTAATTCCCATTTTACCGGGATCCGGGCTGCCCCAGGTGGGGCATTTCCGCATGCAGAACGAGTCTGAAATGAGGGGTGGGGGGAAAAAAAGTGGAAGAAAAAGTCGTGTAACGTTCCTGGCAGACCAAATCCGCGGGCGAAGGAGGGGAGAGAGCAGGGCTATCGCGTGTCCAGCCCCAAATAGAGCCGTTAGCGTGCCATCAGATAGCTGCCGGGGCTTTGATAGCCCTTTATCAATGGGATAAAGATAAATGTGAAGATAAGAGAGTGGGTCTTGCCTTGAAAATCCACTTGCGGTGAACCAAAGAGGGTTTTGTCTCGACGCCGATTTCTTCTTCATCCTGCTCCGCTGGCAAATGCCAAGTCTTGAAATCTTATTTATGGTGCGGCTAATGAAAAAAAGGTCCAGCGGAGCCAACGCTTCACCCAAAGGATATGAACATCTTCCGTGCTGTCTTAATTAAGGGAGGTAACAGGGAGACTTCTGAAGCCACCTGGCAGTGGTTGGGCGGCTGATTCTCTCCAGCCTCGAATTAAAAATTAGGAGCATTTAATAAGCGGGGTGAGGTGCCCTCCCTCCTCACCCCCCTCCTCCCCGAGTTATGGTTTCAGCAAGAAAAGCACTTAAGCTCAGCCTTTCTGCGTGTTTTTCAAAGTCTGACTCATCTTTCCCAGCATTTCTCGGCAGCTGCAAGGGCATGAAACTTTTTGGAGATGGGAGATGAGGCCCTTCTACTGGCGTGACGGGGGGAGCTGGCGCTTTAAGGAAGAGAGTGCTAAAAATAACCAGTGCTGGTGACAAGATAGTAGTGATTTTGGCTTTTTTTTTTCTTTTTTTTTCTTTTTTTTTTGTACTGTGAAGGGCTGGTTGCCAGCCCCATGGAAAAAGGATTCAAGAGCTTTGCTCCTCAGCGTGGCTCCAAAATATTGTTATCCCTGTGACAGGTTTGGGGTAGAAAAAAAACCCTCAACATAATATAATAGAATAATAAATAATAATAAACACCTGGACGTGTTCCTGTGTGACCTGCTCTAGGTGTTTCCGCTCTGACAGGGGGATTGGACTGGATGATCTTTCAAGGTCCCTTCCATTCCCTGATATTCTGTGATTCTGTGATAATAAGGAGGGGGAAAGATGGAATGAAAGGGAGAAGAAATAATGAGAAGGATGGGAAAGGGTAAATATTGCAAGATATATAAGAAAAGGGCAAGAAAAGCAGGTCTTGGGCTAGTGCTGCGTGGGCTGGGAGGGAGCGAGAGGAAGACAAAAGGAGCGAGACAGTGGGAGAAGCACAATGACTTTTAATTTGTAGGCAGAGACTGTTAAGAGAGAGTAGAAAAAAAAAGAAGAAAAAAAAAAAGAAGGTGATTTGGGTTCTTTTATTCATTACTAACCATAAAAAGGCCCAGACTGTGTTGCCAGTGGCTTTAAAATCCAGGACCCTATTAAACCTTCCTTGATAGTAACTCAGCACTCGGAAAGAGAGCTAAAGGAGGCGAGGGGGAGGCTTAGGGCCAAGATCCCCCTTTCCTTCTGGCGAGGCTTTAGAGGGGGGATCAAGGGGCTCAGGGTGCCTTTTTGCCTGGAGGAACCCGCTGGGGCCAGCAGCATCCTGATGCCCCTAGAAAAGAAACAAGAATAAGGAATCACCCCGGCTGCTGCTCCCCAGGAAAAGGCGCTGCCCCCCATTCCTGGGTATTAAATCAGGATTTTATGCCCGCTGCTCGCAAACCAGCTGCAGCTGGGGGGAGGCTGCGCTGAATGCGAGATGAGATGGGAGAGATCAGCAGATAAATGCGATGGATAACGCCAGCAGCAAAAGGCTCTTCGGATTAAGTCCTTTCGTGATAAATAGCAGGCGTGTTGCTGCCCGCTCGGAGGTTCGCACCAGGGTGAGGGGAGGCACTGGCCGCTTTGCAGCCAAGCCAAATCAGATCCGAGCCCGTCCCCAGGTGGGACTGGGGAGAGAACTGGGGGAAATGGGTCATTTCCCTTCCCTTCTGCCTCCAGCATCACCGCCGGTCCTCCATACGTCCCCTGGGGACTCTCCTTCCCCAGGTGCCACCGCCGGTGTCTCATTCCCAGCCTGTAAACCCTGCGTCCAGCTCGGGGGAGAGCTGTAATTAAAAGAGCTGTTCCCCAAGACCTCGATGACTTATCGATTTTTCTGTGTGTCTGTGTCTGTGCGGGCGTGTGCTCCTTTCTCTTCAGGGGGGAAAGTGAAGAAACCATTCATTTCGAAGCGAGACTGGGACGTGCCACGTCCTTTTGGCCCCTCTCTGATGCACTCAAAGGGGTGCAGAAGGGCAAGGAAATATGGGGAGATGCTCGTCAGGCAACCAGGGCATATCTCAACCTTCTTGGCTTTCTCTTCCCTGCTGGGATTTTGGGTTGGAAAGGCAGTGGTTGAAATACAGAGGTGTATTCTTGGCAGACAGGCTCTGGGGACCCTCTGCAGCCCTTACAGAGATGTGGCTTGGCTGGGAAAATGGGGAGGAGGAAGAAGGAGTGTTCTCTCCTTGTTGGAGCATCCCTTCTCTGAGCCCAGCCGGGGAAAACGGAGAGGCAGGAGGAGCTGCTGCGGTCGGTGAAGTAGGTAATCAGCCCTTTTTATGAAGTCTGACTCCAGCCTCTTTGAATTTCACCCTGTGTTCTCCCCGTTGTCGAGTAGAAGCAACTGATAAATGTCTTACCTGGTCGCTGAGCTCGAGGGAAATTGGGACTGCTGGAGGAGCAGGGCTGTGACCAAAGGCTTTTTTTCTGGGGGGGTGGGAGGAATAGAGGGCAAAGCAGGGGCAGAACATGAGGGGCCCACCGAAGAGTGGTTGCTGGAAGAGCCAAGAGGGAAACGGTGCAAGGGAATGTGAACCACTTTCCCTCTGAAGTTTGGGAATTGCCTCCACCACCCCCTTTCCCAGCAGGATGCGGTATGTTTGCAGGTTGTTTCTTCACTTGTGTGAAAAGAAAGGTGGCAAAATGGCACGTTAATCCAAATAAATATCTGCTTCTGTCATTGCTTTCCCTTCCTAATGGAAATATGGGGGGTCCTGTGTAGGAACTAATCAGTCAGTGAAGGAGAAAGATCGTTCATGTTGGCACAAACCCTTGTCTCCGTGACTTGTCCGGGAGAGAACAGACATCTCCGTGCTCAGTTGTTGGTACGAGAAGTGGAGGGAGATGTTTAATGGCAACTTTGCCATTTCAGTGACGAGGAAGGTATCAGCGTGGGCTGATTTGGGCATTTGGATCCCTGAGGAAAAAAAAAAAAACCCAACCAATAAAACCAACAACCTGTAGAGGAATCAAGAGATAGACCCTCGGGACCTCTCCCTCCTGATAATTGTAAGGAGAGCTAAGAAACTAAAATGCTCTGGTCCACAAGGTCTCACCCGAAATCAGACCTTTCTGAAAGGAGAGGAAGGAATCTCATTAGCTGCCCTTTGAAAGCTTAATTTCAGCTGAGGCTGCCCCTCAGATAGGAAGCCGTAGCTCTGATGGCAGCTTTCCGAGCTCAGAGCCCGACAGCCTCAGAGAATATCTTGAAGTTATTATTTGAGGATGTGGCCGGCTGGAAGCGGGCGAGCTACGAAAGCCAGATATTGTTGAACTTGGCAAGAGCGTGGCTCTTCTTGTAGTTGAGGGTGGTGGTGGTGGGGGGAGGCTTTGTCCTTCGCTAAAGCTTGAGCAAACTTCCATGAAGAATTAAAGTTGAGCCTTCTGCATTTGGGCAGTTCCTTGCAGCGATCTCGGGTGGTTTCCTTCGCCTTCCTTCGCTCCCAGACATCTGCAAAGCATCCTTTTTTTTGTTTGTTTGTTTGTTTTTTGCTTTATTTTTTTTTCCTAGAAAGCTTTGCATCCATCTGCTCTATCGACTTTTGTTAATGGAGTTAAGATACCACCCCCACATTCCACCCCCTCCGGCTTCCTGAGCCAGGACGTGGAGATTATCCCTCTAATATCATTCAAGGAAAAACCCTCAGATCCCAGCTGGCTCAAGCAGTTGTTGGGTGATAGAATTTGCTCCAGAAACAAAACAGGACAAAAAAAAAAACCCAAAAACCCAACCCTGGTCAATCTGGCTCGAAATGTAGCACCTGCGGTTTGAGATGAATCCAGAGCCGTTGTTCAAACAGCTCCACCAAAGTTTTTCCTCATTTTCTCTCCATTTGGAGGCTGAATGAGCTTTTCCCACTGTGGATACTGGTGTTTTGCGGGGAGGTTTGGGGAGGCAAAGCGCCTTTTTCCAGTTCTTGGAGCTGGTCCTTCAACTGGACCCAACATGTAGGGTCTCTTTGTGCTTTGCGTGGGGCAAAACCTTCTCTGCTTTTTCTTCCTTCACCTTGTAGGTTCAGACGTGGGGTGGTGGGAATGGGACTTGGGACAACCTCAGGTATTGAGCGTTGAGGAGGGGAGGGGACACGGGTGGTGGCATCCCCTTCCCAAAGCTTTGTCCCTCAGCTCCCAGCAGTGCTGGTCGAAAAGCTTCCCATCATGTGTTTGGCCTAGAAAATTTGCCACAAGAGGGTCTTTTGCCTTCTTTATTTTTTTTCCCTTTTTTAAAAGGGCAGATTTTGTTCTGTAAAAAATGCCCTCAAAGGAAAAAAAAAAAGGAAACAAAACCCCCCCAAAACCGAAATCTGAAGCTGTGTGGAGACAAAAGGAAAAAGTATTGATTTTCAGTTTGGATCCTTCCAGAAAGGAGACTGTGTAATCACGCAGCCCCTGTCTGGCTGCCGTACCCACTCCTTCCCCTCTGTAGTTTCTGAGCCCTTTGGCCAATTTCTACCCAATTTGACAGAAGGAGAAGAGGTCTCAGAGATATTAAATTTCTCTAAATTTCATTAAAATTGGTGGCTGGGTAGAAGGGACGGGCTATTACAGCAGCCCCATGAGACTGGGGGGCTCCGGCGTATGCAGAGCCTTTGTTAAATATCAGACAGTGTCTGAGGAGAAAGACTTGGGTGGTTTTTTTTTCCTGTATAAGCAATTTCATGGGGAAAAGAAATAATAAATAAATCTTTGCCCGGCCCTTGCACCTTAACAGCCACCGAGGAACCTGGCTGTAGAGCCCTTGAAGGCCATGTTACATTTGTTCCACTGCCTCTGGATGGCTTGTTCATTCAGAAATGAACTTGTAAGGCCTCGAAATAGGTCACGGGGCGGGATGGAAGAAGCGCAGGGGCCTTGTTCGCTCGTCTTCTGCACCGGAATAAATCAGAGCCGTCGAGATCGGGCCGATTTCTTCCCCTCCCTCTGCCTTTTCTTTCTCTTTTTCTTTTTTTTTTTTCCTCAGTTTTAAAACTGCTGAGCACCAAATTGGGAATTGGTTCCGAGCAGAGCCCCGAGCGCCCGGTGGGGAGAGGGATGCGGAGGGGGCGGGAAAGGAGGAAGGAGGCAGCCGGGAAGGCCAACGGAAAGCTCTGGATTATTAAGATTTTTTAGATATACAGTTTTGATAAAAGCTTGCAAGTAGCAAATTTGCTATCAAGCCTAATGTAGCATGGCAGATTTTGTCTGAGCTAGCAAAGGCTCACATTTGCAGCTCCTCTGAGGCGGGGAAGTGGGCTCAATAGGCTATTTTCCACATCCATGCTCAGTTCCTAAAAAAAAAAAAAAGGAAAATAAAAAAAAAAAAAAAAAAGAAAAGGTAGGGGGAGAGGAAGAGAGAGGGGAGAAGGAAGAGAAAAAGGAGAGAATTTATCTTTTTTCACTTTATCCTGATTTTTGCCTGTGTTTCCTGCAAATGTTAATAGCCAATAACTTGCACGCTCGATGCAGGCTTTGCCATGGGATTTGGTTTTTTGCTGGGTGTGCAGAGTTGCTGAGGAACACGTACAGGAGGATTTGCTGCTTTTTGGCAAGTCAGGCAGGTTACCGATCTGTTGACGTTTTCATTTTGACCCTTGTTTGGTGGAATTCATCCCTCTCTGCATCGTCCTGCCCCGTGCTAAAGCTGCAAGCAGCGGAGGAAGGCAGAACCAGTGTGTTCTGAAATAACATAGGATAGTTTGGGTTGGAAGAGACCTTAAAGACCATCTCTTTCCAACCCCCTGCCTTGGCAAGGGACACAGGGACACCTCAAACCACACCAGGAGGCTA
>VXBJ01000920.1:35853-53794 GCA_013400055.1 Nycticryphes semicollaris
GGAGCCGGGGGGTGGAGGGGAGGGGGGGACGACAAAACCCTACTGCTACTGCTAAATCAAGTGGTGTTTGTGTTGGGAAATGAGAGAGGGATGCCATCAAACTCACTTATGCTGGAGATGGGCTGGCTTCAGCAGCCCGGCAGCGTGTAAATGGCATTTTACGGAGCCGGGGAGCTCGATGCTCGGTGGCGCATCCATGCCCTGCCCTTAGCAGGAGGGCAGCTGCTTATTTTTCCCTAATATTGGGGAAAAAAAAAAGGGGGGGGTGGGGGTGGGCTTGGCTTTCCAAAGGAAGATAAACCACTGCGGTGCTGGCCCTTCCTCCCGCACCCTTCCTCGGCGTCACCCAGCACCAGCCGGGGCGACGTCCCCCAGGGCTTCCCCGCGTCGTCCCAACAGGTCTTGTAAACGTACTGCAGACCATTTAGGCTTTTAAGACAGCTGAGGCCACTTTTCATGGCAGGCTAGGATGCTGCACAGTTTTACAGGGTCATAAAAGCCCTGACAGGAGTCATAAAAGCCTCCAATTGCACTGCACAAACCCGTGGAGTATATTTTAAGGGCCCCTGAGTTTTCATTTTGCTGCTTTTATGGGAAGTCGTAAAAGCCTCGATGAGCACAGCCCCTGATTGGCTCCTCAGCGCGGAGGTANAGAAGTTGGCTTCGTTCTTTGTTAGTGCTGTCACTCAGCAACTGATTTTTGCTGTCTGAGCTGGGATTAAAAACTGTTCAAAAAGGAAAGTTATGGGAGAGAGATGGTTGGTTCAGCCATCGCGTCACCAGTCCCACCATCACTCAAGGGGAAAGCCGGTGTAGACATCCTCACTGGTGTCCTCAAAAAGCTCCTACTGGATTTCAAATCCACCCAGTTTCAGCTCTGTGAGGGTGGTTTTTTCTTCTGTGGGGAGAGGGGGTGTATTTTGCTGGCGGTGGTTTTCCCAAGTCCTTGTTGTACTCAGCCCGTTTCTCTCGCGCGTCATTTTTTTGGTTTGCAGCTCGCTGGGAAATGCTGCAAAGCCACTGCCTGGGCTCTCCGTTGCCAAACAGGGCTGATTTTCCTCACTTGCCTTCCCCCAGCAATAAAAACAGATATTTAGACGTGGAGCGGAGGAGACTGGAAGTTTCCCTGCGCTGATATACTGGCATTTTCCTCAGGCGTGAAGCAACTCTTCTTATTTTAGGAGAGCGTGGCATATTTTCTTGTTCAGGAGAGCATCGGGAGGTGGCTTATTTTTTTGATGGGCTCAGGCATGTGTTTTGTTAATGCCCTCCGTGCTCTGCTCCCGGATTTATGTGGTGCCATTTGCAGCAATTCCGGGGCTTGGTGACCCCGATGTGCTTCTGCCCCGGCTCGCGGCACTGAACCCGAGCATCCTGCAACCTCTGCCTCTATCTCCCTGCCTCTTGTATTACCCTTTTCACTCTCCATTCCCGTCCTCCACAGCTTTTGTTTGCCGTTTTGTACCTCGTAGGGTTTATTAGTGCTCCTTTGTCACTGGTGGGTTTTCTTTCTGCCCTCCTGCAGCCTCCCTAATCTTACAGTCTTGGCTTCATTTAAGGGGAAGGCGGGAGNGGCTTGGCTTTCCAAAGGAAGATAAACCACTGCGGTGCTGGCCCTTCCTCCCGCACCCTTCCTCGGCGTCACCCAGCACCAGCCGGGGCGACGTCCCCCAGGGCTTCCCCGCGTCGTCCCAACAGGTCTTGTAAACGTACTGGAGAACATTTAGGCTTTTAAGACAGCTGAGGCCACTTTTCATGGCAGGCTAGGATGCTGCACAGTTTTACAGGGTCATAAAAGCCCTGACAGGAGTCATAAAAGCCTCCAATTGCACTGCACAAACCCGTGGAGTATATTTTAAGGGCCCCTGAGTTTTCATTTTGCTGCTTTTATGGGAAGTCGTAAAAGCCTCGATGAGCACAGCCCCTGATTGGCTCCTCAGCGCGGAGGTAGTTAAAATTACAGCCACCGACAAATTGTGCCAGTCTAAATAAATCAGGGTTTTTGCGTGTAGCGTGAGAGCGGAGACCCCCCGCGACGGCATCGGGGGGACACGCGTGCCTGTGGGGTCCCCCTTGCCTTATGTCCCCCCCGGGGGACCCGTTGTCCTCCTTTTAGGGTGATCCTGCTCCGAGGCACAAACGCGTTTCGCTGAGGTCCCTGCTGGGTCCTGCTTCCCTCGGGCTGGTTTTTCTGCTGCGTCACTCGTCTTCCACGACACCGCTCCTGCTCCCGCCCGACCCACACGAAGGTTTCCAGCCCTTTAGCCCTTCGGGCATCTCTCCTGTCCCCCAGTGCCCCAGGGTGACGTTTTTGGGGCTGTCTCTGCTTTTTTTCTGCAGAGATAGATGCCGGGTGGGCTGTCACCGAGGCAGGGACAGACCCCAGCTCACAGTGGCGGTTGCAGCGAGAGCTGCTGGGGTTTGGCAGGGTTGTTTTTTTGTTTGGTTTGGTTTTTTTGGTTTGGTTTGGTTTTTTCTGGCTAAATTGTATTTCCATCGAGCGATGGAGGTTGGTCAAAAGGGAAATATTTCATAGATATACTTTGTTGTGGGGTTGGTTGGGGTTTTTTTTTTGTTTTTCTTGTTTTTTCCTGTTTTAATGTTACCTAGCTAGACGAGAATGAACTAGAGTGGTTGAAATTCAGATGTGACGTTTGGAAAGTACAAGATCAGGCTTCTTGGGGTGGTGTGACCTGAAATGGGAATATTTTGGGGGGAATCCTGCCTTCCCTTTCTACCCAGAGTAGAGAAAGGTTTCTTGGTGCTGGGAGTCTCATCTCCCGGCTGCCGTGATGAAGCAGTTGCAGTCGAGAAGGAGGTGGTGAAGGTCAGTGTAGATGGAGGAAGGAGGCGAAGCACAAGTAGTTGGAGCTGTGGGGCGGTTGCAGCAGCAAGTGGAGGGTCTGGATTCACAATGGGAGCTGCTTCTTGGCTTGTTGTCCTCTTCTCTGTACCATGGTGCAGGGGAGAACTTTGTAGAGTGGGGTTGATGGTTGGACTCGATGATCCCAAGGGTTTTTTCCAACCTGAATGATTGATTCTATGATTCTGTGAAAAGCGATGGCGAGGTCAGGTCTTGGTTGTGCACAGTGGCCTTCACCCCGAGCCTTTCCCCATCTCTCATTTCCATGAGGACCTGCTTCTCAGCAGCCAAAGTTTGCATCTGGGAGGACAACTCAATGCCGGTGGCTTCCTCCATTGCTACGACCACCTCGGCATCACCCATGGTGGTCTGCAGGAGCCATGGTGGCTAGCAGGGGCCACCCAAGGAAAGCCAAGTCCTGTGAGGGACTTGGCTGGGGTCCCACATCCCCAGGGAGAGGGACCAGAGAAATCTCAGCTGTGTGACCTTCCAGCCTGGAGTCTGTCACAGCTTGGGGAAGAAAGGAAAGCGATCAGAAAGGTTCTCTTTGCTCTGCAAAGATAAATGTATCTTATTTCTGTCTTGCTGTAGCTTTATATAGTAATTATATCAACTACAGCTGATCAAAGCATTTGTTAAAGAGAAAACTATCTCTCCTTTGCTTTTGTTACTGTTTGCAGCCAATTTGACAGGCTTTATATCCCCGACTACATTTTCTTTTATTTTCCACGCTTGATTTCTCTTTTTCTCTTCCTTCCCCCTTGTTGGCACCTGGCACATAGACGTATCTCCCTCCCCCCCAACCCTCCCCGCGCCTTCCTCTTCCCCTTCCCCCTCTCTCCATCTGGCTTAATAAAAATGATTTTTTTAAGCCATCCCAGGGACTGGGGAGCAAACAGCAGCAGTCGGGTGAGTGACGGGTCTCCCCGTGCCTCCTGCTCTGGCCCGGGTGGGAGCGGGGCAGCGGAGCAGCTCCCCTCGCTCTTCTCCTCCCTTCTTACTCCCTTTTTCGCTCTTGTTGTTTTCTTCAGGTGTTTCTAAGGGTTTAACCTCTCCCCTCCGAGCGGTTTTCCTGAGGCTGGCACAAAAGGGGTGCCCTTTTGTTCCAGCCATCCCAGAAAGCACACCCTTGCTGCTGCTTTAGTATTATTTTTCTTTAGGATCCCTTTCCTCCCCCCACCCCCATCGACTTTCCTTCTTTCTTTAATCTCATTTAAAAACCTCTCGCTCCTCCAATGTCTGGGCTGCTTTCTCTCTGTCTCTCCGTTATTGGTTTTATGGCCAAATGCTTTAATTTATTTGCCATACACTGTCTCTTTACCGCCGTTCTGGGGATACAAATTGTGGGAAAGACGTTACAATAACACCAATGCCTGGCACGTCTGTGTGCCAGCGCGCAGCGGTTCCCACTCGGCCCCTCAGGGACGAGTGGGAGGAAGGCATCTTCCTCTTCTTTGAGCACCTGGAGGGATCGACTGTTGATTTCCTGAGCTGGGATTTGGGCTTCTTCCTAAGGCAAAACGTACTGGGCAGCCCCTCCTTCCCCCAGTATTAGCACCATGGGTATTTTGCATCAGCCAAACTGAATTACTGTTCGTAATGAATTCACTCCTTGCACGGGAAGAGGTTGGAACCCAAAGAGTTCTGGACTCGAGTTTTGGGTCAGAAGCAGGGGAGTTGGGTCCAGACTGTTGGAGATGACTTGAGAGCTGGTTTATCGTGATGGTGATTTGGCTCTAACCAAGGTGGGTGCAGCTCCGTTGGCGGTGGTGGGAAGCCCACGCTTTGCCCAGGAGCAGACCTTGGACCCGTTTCACAGCTTGTGAACGGAGCAGCAGAGGGGTGAAGTCTCCTGGCTGGGCTTACAGAGGGTCTGAAGCAAATTTATTTCTGGAAATGCCCTTTAGTGGGAGAGAAACCAGCTGCCTTGGGCTAAGCTGGGGGTGAGACACCAGCTCGCCTTGGGCTAGGCTGGGTCTAGTGCTGCTCAAATCACCTCTGCGGTTCTGCCAGCCAGCAATTGCCTCCCCCGTGGTGTTTTTAGCTTTTCCTTATCAACGCACTTCATAACTTCTAATGTACATTGATTGCTGTCTATTTCTCCTTTTATCTTTGCGTTATGCTTGATTGCTGCTTTAGCAATAAGAATAGGGCTTTTAGCCAAAATTGTCTTTTTTGGATTGTGGAGTCCTGACTTTTTGGCTCTCTAATAAGTTTTGTGTTACGAGCCCACATTTCTCTGTTGACATTTTTTCTTCCAGCCAATTTCTCCCATAATTTTCCCCAGTGTTGGGAACGAGTCCTTTTGAAGCACTGAGTATATATATATTACTGATTGGGGCAAGCCTTTATTATCCGTTGTGAATGTAATCAGGTCCTCATCACTAGTTTCTTGATAATCACTGAGCACCAGTTCAGTCATTAATTTCGTCTTTATCCATCATGTCTTCTTTCCACGTTATTTGCTAAATAGCTCGGACGTGATTGCGACACTCAGCATCTGAGCTTGTAACTCTTTGCTTTCTTAATGTGTTTACATTGTCGGTGTAACGCTGTCCCCGGGATGTGGGTCTGCAGTATTTTACTATGAAGGATGCTCAGCCAAGCACAGGGGAGCCTGCAAGGAGGAGATGAATATTCCTTTGTTAGACCGTCACCATTGACGGTCTTTTAGACCCTGATGTTTCAATACCGCCTGCCTGCAGGCTCTTAATTTATTATCTCCCCAAATCAAGCTCCTCAGGGCTGAGCTGTTTATCTTTCTCTTCATTGGAATCAGGGAATTGTCAGAGTTGGAAGGGACCTCCAGAGATCATCTCATCCAACTCCCCTGCTAAAGCAGGGTTGACCAGAGCACATCACTCAGGGCTGCATCCAGATGGGGCTTAAAGGTCTCCAGAGAAGGGGACTCCACACCCTCCCTGGGCAGCCTCTGCCAGGGCTCTGCCACCCTCATGCCAAAGAAGTCTTTCCTCATATTCAAATGAAACTTCCTGTGTTGCAGTTTGTGCCCATTGCCCCTCGTCCTGTCACTGGGAACCACTGAGAAGAGTCAGGCTCAATCCTCCTTCAGATACTTGTGAGCATGAAGAAGGTCTCCCCTCAGCCTTTTCTTCCCCAGGCTAAAGAGTCCCAGCTCTCTCAGCCTTTCCTCATCAGGGAGATGCTCCAACCCCTCCATCACCTTTGTTGCCCTACGCTGGACTCTCTCCAGTAGTTCCCAGTCTCTCTTGAACTGTGGAGCCCAGAACTGGAGGCAGGATTCCAGTTGTGGCCTCACCAGTGCAGAGCAGAAGGGGGGGAATGACCTCCCTGGACCTACTGGCCACACTCTTGCCTATGTAGCCCAGGATTCCATTGGCCTCTTGGCCACAAGGGCACATTGCTGGCTCATGGATAGTTTACTGTCTACCAGGACCCTCAGATCCTTCTCCTCAGAAGTGCTTTCCAGCAGGTCTGCCCTTACCTATATTCGGTGCCGAGAATTTTTCCTCCCCAGGTGCAGGACCCTACACTTGCTCTTGTCATCCCCGTCTAGAAATTCATCCTGGTCTGTATTTCCCTTCATGGTCTGTGCCTGCTTGGGCCGGTAGCAATCCATAGGTATCTGAAGGATCTAGGAGATCAACAGCTCTAAAAGTAGAAATCTTAAATGGATTATAGCAACGACTCTGACGGGCCAGTCATGCTGATCACTCAGTAATGCCAATAATATCACCTTGCTTCTTGTCAGAGAGATTTTCCAGCTCCTGCTGCCTCGCCGGGAGTCCTGCGGCACGGATGGTTGGAGAAGGAGCGGGTAAATGGCTCCTTTGGGTGGTATTTGCCAAGAAGGGCTGCGTTAGCTCACCGAGCAACCTGTGAGTTTGTGCCCTGCTTGCATTTTTTTTTTAAAGCCTTCCCCTTGCATCAGGAGCAAAAGACCACTCTGGGTTGCTCAGATGTGTGAGATTTTATTATGAAAAGTGCTGCTGATCCTTGCACCCGTCTAAAATGAGCCGAGGGATGACAGGGCTCCCGAGGAGGTAACTTGAAGGATTGAGCTGAGTCCTAGAAGATGCTTTTGCTGTTCTTTTCCTCCCCCCTGGTAATGTGCTGCTGCTGTGACTTGGTCTGGAGGGTGGGGGATTAGGCAGTTAAAAAAAAAAAGAAGAAATTCAAAAGGGCTGTGAAACCAGCCACAGACTGGTTTGCAAGTGGTGAGGTTTTGGAACAAACTTGGTTCTATGGTCCTTCTTGCCGTATCCTGCCCAGCTGGTGGTTGCTGTCCACGGGCAGGGGCACACACGCTGTGATAAATCACTCTAATTTTGGCCAATTTTGCCTCTCCCCGTTGTGTTTGGTGCCTTGGGTTTTGGTCTCAGAGGAGGTGCCCGAGGGCGTCGTCGTTGTGGTGATAATCACCCACAAGGTGAAGCACCAGCTCTGATGCTTGGAGACCACAAAGGATGCACCTTGAATTTTGGACAATGTTGTTGTGTGTCTCAGGGCAAAATTTGTTTGACCAAATTGCAGAGCTGCGAGTTTGTGTTGGTGATGGGTAAGGAGGTACTTGGAGCCCTGTCAGGGATCAGCAGAGAGCATCTCCAAGAGGAGCTTTTTCCAACCTGTGTCACATGTTCAAGGGAATTGGAATCATAGAACGGTTTTGGTTGGAAGGGACCTTCAAGATCATCTCATTTCAACCTCCCTGCCCTGGGCAGGGACACCTCCCACCACACCAGCTGGCTCCAAGCCCCCTCCGACTTGGCCTTGAACCCCTCCAGGGATGGGGCAGCCACAGCTTCTCTGGGCAACCTGGGCCAGGCTCTCACCACCCTCACACCAAACAAGTTCTTCCCCACATCTCATCTCCATCTCCCTTCTTTCAGTGTCAAACCTTTCCCTCTTGTTCTGTGGCTCCCCTCCCTGATCCAGAATCCCTTCCCAGCTTTCCTGGAGGGACTGGAAGGGGCTCTGAGGTCTCCCCGGAGCCTTCTCTTCTCCAGGCTGAACTCCCCCATCTCTCTCAGCCTGTCCTCCCAGCAGAGGGGCTCCAGCCCTCCCAGCATCTCTGTGGCCTCCTCTGGACCCACTCCAACAGGTCTACATCCTTCTTGCACTGAGGACAATTCGCAGGACTTGTGCTTTGGAAGGGCCTTAAGACCGCTGCCGTCGATATAAATCTCAGTTGGAAAATCACATCCCAGCTTTTAGGAGGCATTGCCTCTGGATGGTGGTTGTAGGATAGATAAAAGCCCAGTGCTCTGCCTGCTAAAGCAGCAGGTTGGCATCTTGTTAGTCCATCCGAAACCAAAGCAGCAGGTCTCCAAATGGATTTTAAAATTCTTCATCGTGTCCTTCTCTCTTTTAATGCCCGTCTCATTCCACGGTCATCGCTCCTCATTCTCACTCATAGCTGCAGCTTTCCTTTCTCCAGAAGCATCAGCCCTTCTGGATAATGTGCCTTGACGGCTCCTTTTACCAGAGCTTTCAGCATCGGTGTGCAGGGCTGTGTGGAAATGGAAGAAAATCCACCTTGTAAGTGCTTTTATGGGCTGAAAACAAACTGCATTGAACAACCAGCCCTGGCACCTTCTGCCATCCCCGGCGCTGAGCGAAACCTCGAGAGGCTGAAAAAAGTACAGTGGCTGAGCTTTGGGATTTTTCTTCTCGTTTCCCTCTTTCTCTTCCCCAGGCTGTGAAAAATGAAGGGTGGGGGAGATATTTTACCGAGAGAAAATTGGGCAGTCTCCCGGGGAAGTGCGATAGCATCCGCTTTGTCTCATTTCTCAACCCACCCCCGAGTCCCACAGCCCTCCCTAGGGCAGAGAAATGGGCTGGAGAAGCCGGGAGACCCTCGGCACGGGCATGGGGCTCCTGTGTTAAAAGCAGGTTGTGCCTCCAGGATGCCTGGCGGCGTCTCAGCTTTGCCAAATCCCCATCATTTCTGAAAAGATTAAAGCCAGGCTTTCGAAAATCCCCAGTTTCTTCTTGCTGTTTTCGTTTCTTTTTTTTTGTTATCTCCCCCTTCTTCCTCCCACTTTCCTCCTCTCCCTCTCCCCACGGATCCAACGCTCCTCGCTATCGCCTGTATCTTTACTGTATGCAAAGGGTCTTTGGAACCCCCCTGCCTTTGGAGAGGGTTTTTTTTTTTCTGTTGCCCAAAGCCTCGGGACCTTCGTTAGGTTTTAATTGAGAGCGAAACAGTGATTTGTTAAGGGGCAGCATCCAGAGGTGGGCTGATGCCGGTGCAGGGGTGCAGAGAGATGGGTCTTCCCCTCCTGGGGAAGGAGCCGAGTGTGTTCCGTTTCTTTTTAGGCTTGATAATTTCATCTGTTGTTTTAGGATAATATAATTTACTTTGTTTTTAATACAAGGGCTGCATAAGCTACCATCTATAATGTTTTGTGGACCCTGATGTAAATTTCCATTACGGTGCTTATTAAAAACTCTCTTTATTGCCCTGAATGTTCCCTGTGCTCTACAAATTTCCATTTGGTTGGTTTTGTCCTTTTTCTTTTTTTTTTACCCCACCTTGTGATTTCACTAGATTTTCACCTGCCAGGAATTGTTGGGAGGGTGATGCTTGGAGGCAGGGAAGCATCTTTTTGCTCTCAGCTCCGTGGCCCTCAGAGAAGCTCCTGGGCCACCTCGGCGTGAGTAAGCAAGTTAAGTCCTGCTGGGACTCCGCAGTCAGGAAACACACCAGGATTAAAAGCTGGGAAAGCTCCAAATATTCCCTGCCAGTGCTGTTGGTTTGTCAGGAAAGGGCTTTTCCTACAAGGGACCTTTTTCTTTATTCTGCTCGGCGTTTGTGCAGTGTCTGGCCTCGCAAGATCCCGTTCTCTGTGCCTTCGCAGGCATCCTTCTAATAACCATGATTAATAATGAATGACAACCATTAAATCACTTTAAATATCTACCAGGAGCCCGGTGGAGAACCCTTTGCTTCCCGGCAGTGGCAATGCCAGCCAAACTGCATTCCCTGGTGCCACGGCCCCAAAAAGGGCCGGGGTTGGGCAGGGGGGAACAGGACCCTGTAGAGAACTGGGGTTAATTGGTCTGGTTGTTGCTTTACTTCATGGTGATGCCTGGAAATGTGGGGCAGGAATCGGGAGAGGGATTCTGTGGGTCAGGGATGTGTTAGTTCATGACGGCGCTGGAGGAGATTATGGGAGGCAGCAGATGTTCTGCCTTTGCAGCCCTCGACCGTAAACCATGGCAGGTTTATGCCTGGAGAGCAGGTTTCCTGTGGGCAGAAATAATCCAGATTATCAGGACCTGCTGCACTTGTGTAAGATGGTGAATCACCACCCGGGGAAGTCTTGCCCCCTCAAGGTTTTGTCTGATCTGGGGCTGTGATGGATCAGGGCTAGAATGCCTTTCCGTGGTCCCTGTCTCCTGCTCTGATGATGGCCCATCTCTCTATGACAGGATCCAAGTGATGCTTTTAGCCTTGTCTGGTTGAGCCTGGGATTGTAGAATGGCTTGGGTTGGAAGTGACCTTTAAAGGTCACCTAGTCCAACCTACCCTGCCGTGAGCAGGAACATCGCCCCGTAGATCAGGTTCCTCAGAGCCCCATCCAGTCTTTCCAGAGATGTGGCATTGACCACGTCTCTGGGCAACCTGGGCCAGTGTCTCACCACCCTTATTCCTCCTATCTATTCGAAATCTTCCCTCTTTCAGTTTAAAGCCATTATCCCTTGTCCTGTCACAACAGGCCCTGCTAAAAGTTTGTCCCCATCTTTCCTGTAGTCCGCCTTTTAGTACTGACAGCTTCTTTCCTGGTTTTTCTCCCCTAAATTTGCCCATATCGATGGTTAGAGCAGCCCAAGGGGACGCGCTGTTTCTTCTCCCCCAGGCTGGTGGGGCTGCCATCCCCTTCAAGGTGGGTCGAGGTGCCTCCCAACCCTCTCCACCCGGCTTGTGCCCATGTGAAATGAAGCACACGGCTCCCCTGTTTGTCCCCCTGCCAACCCTGCATTAGCAAAGCGCAAACAAGAGGAGAATTTGTTCCTCCGGGCTGCCGGGAAACTGCACAAAGACAACGGCCAGGATTTTCCAGTGCCCTGCACCTTGTCTTTCTCACTCCTGTCATCGTGCTCGCTTGGTCTTTGCCTCCCGGTGACGTTGAGTGGTGGCTTTCAAAGACGAGGCACAAACGGTGCCCAGATGCTTGAGTCGCGGTGGCTTTCGGAGGTGTCGCAGTGTCACGTGTGCCCCAAGGGGGCAGGGGAGGGGAGAACAGCTCGGGGGTGGGGGGGAGAGGGGAAAAAAAGAAAACAACAGACAACCAAGAAGCTGTTGTTTGGAGATTGCTCGGTGGAGTAGAAGGAAATGAAAAGCCTGTCCTGCTGTGATGAATTCCCCTGGTCACCGTTTCTGACCACAAGCGGTAGCTGAAGTGGGGCAGAAGGAGAGATGCTGGAGCACACTTCGGTAATGGGGAGGGAAGGGCCCGAGTACCAAAGAGGAGTGGATAAATTATTTAAGGAATGATCATTAGAGCAATGGGGGAGGGGGGGAAGGGTGAAAAGCAATTTTTTAATTTTTTTTTTTGCTTGGCTTGCAATATTGGAAATGAGAAGAAAAAAAAAAAAAGAAAAGAAATCGTTTTGGATCAAACTGGAATGAATCCTTAATAACTGATGGCCGAAGGAAAAGAAGGGGATTGATGCTGGAGTGACTGTTCCTCATTCAGTGAGAGCCCAGGAAAGCTTTGCTCAAGTGTTTTCATTGCGAGACAAGCCAGGAGGCCAAGAGAGCAGCAAAGACCTCTGAGTTTGTGTCTGTAGCTATCTGTTCCTGGCAGCGCTCTCCGTCTGGAAAACCAGGGGGAAGAGCAAACCCCTGGTGCTCCTCCTTTGGGTGGCACCTTGTGCTTTGCAAGGACAAAGCCCCAGGTTTTTGGGCAGCACCCAAGGGACCGAGGACACTCGGACAGGGAGAGCATTGCTTGCCTCCTTGCTCCCCTTGGTGGTGGGCTTCCCCTCTTCATGCCACGTAGCCAGGCTGTCTCCCTCTGGCTTTCTCCTCCCTTCTCCCCTGCCGTGGTAGGGACATCCCAGTGGCAGCCGTCCCCCTTCTCTGGACTTCTCTTTTAAGGGAAGAAGCTGCCAAAAGTCTCCTGAAAAGCACGTGGTGCTTCTTCCCATGCCCTGGCAAAGGCGATACCGCAAGCTCTGGACAAGTGCTTTTATAGTCTTTTAAGGTTTCCAGAGCCACTCTTGGAGGGCCGTTAAGACCTTCGGCTGGTGATAATTGGATTTGTAAGACAGTGCAACATGTGATAAAGTGCTCTTGTTGGACAGGATCCCAGTTTTCTTCTATCATTCCTATTAATGTGATAAATGTCGCTGTCTCAGCTGATAGGGCCGTGTTGGATAATAAGATTGGAATCAGCTTTGATTCCTCCAGCTCAGTTCTGCATCACAGGCTCAGCGAGAGCAGGCAGGGAGAGACCCGGCAGAGGTGCCCATCGGTGGGGAGGGGGGGTATCTGTGCCTTCATCCCTGCCATTTCCTTGCTGGCAGGACAGGAGATGAGGAGATGGGTCCAAGGCCAGCGGCTGCAGGCTTTCGAGCTGCTAAGCACGGAGCAAGTGAGGAAGGTGGCCTTGGAGCAGAGAGTTGGATGTGTCAGGCAATGAAACCTCTCCTAATTAAAGCTGATGGCAAACAAATGTGGGAGTCCAAGTACAGCTGGGAAGCACAAGTCCAATTTGGAACTGAGCAGCTGTGAAATTGGGCCCATGGACTACAGCTGGGGCTGGAAGAGGAGAGACAGGGAGTACAGCTGGGCAAAGGGGGACATCAGGGCTGGGAGGAAGCTGTTACAGCCCCTCATGTGTCTTGCTGTACCAGTAGGTCCTACTTATTCTGCTTCTTGGGAGTTGTGTTGCTCACCAGGTCCTGGACTATGGGTGAGTAGAGGGAGAGGTGATACTTTGGTAGCCCAGAGTTCTCCATCTCCTCTGCGATGGTGGTGGCAGCCAAAAGGAAGAGGGGACAGAGTGGTTTTGGGGGTTGTTTTTTACCAGGTCAAAGTTTCAGTCTGTCTGAGAAGTTGTGGTTAGTCGTGTTCTTTGTCTTCAACGAGTCATTGAGATGTGGTATTGGGGGATGTGGTGTAGGAGAGAACTTTGCAGAGTGGGGCTGATGGTTGGACTCGATCCCAAGGGTCTTGTCCAACCTGTGTGATTCTATGAGACATTTCTTTTTAAATCAGTCTTCTAATTGACGATGTTTTTGTCCCTGTCCTCCTCCTGGCACCTCTCCCCTTGGTTCCTCTGAAGATGTGTTGTACTTTACCACAGCTATTCCTTGGGGATGGGATGTGTGGGCTGGGGAAGATGGTTAATAGCTCTGCCCAGTGGGCATCGTGCTGTGGGTGACCTGTTTTTCTTATGGGTTTGGTTGGGTTTTTTTTTTTAGGAGAGCCGTGCTTTTCTTGCTAACTGAGTGCCAAATTAAGCTTCCTTTCCTCCACAAGGGTGGTTTGAAGAGGCAGCTGGAGGCATCAGCCTTTGAAATTAGGTGGCAAAGCGAGTCACTGTCCCTTTCTGCTTAGTGTATTTAGTGCAAAATGAGGGCAGCGGGAGGAGAGTGCAAAGAGGGTGCCGTTTCCAGTGCCCTTCCTGCTCCTTGCAGAGCCGTTACTCCCCTCACAAGCCACATGCGGGGACAAAGAGCTGCTCAGGGGCCTTAAAACATTGCTGGAGGTGGCTAGCAGAGGCAAATGTTTAAATGCCCCTCGGGTACAAAGCCGGCAGCGCGGACTTGGCTGGCCATGCAAGCAGAAATCGCGGTCAACGCATGGGGAGGCTCCTGCGGCGATCATCATCGTGGGCTTTATTATCTTCAGGTACCCTTACTTAGAGACCAGCTGTTTGCTGCACTCAAAGGGAAAGCAGAGCCCACACTGTTCAAACAGGCAGGCAAAGTACCCTGGGCCTGCTGAGTCCCGGTTTTGTAAATGTTATTTCCAATCTTCATTGACTTCCCGGCGTGTCCTTTCCTCCACCGGCTCTGATTGCCTCCCTCTCCCGCTTGGGGAAGCTTGGGGTTTTGTCCTCGTTGTTTGATTGCTCTCATCTATGCCAAAGGGAAAAAAAAAAAAACAAACCAAAACAACCCAACAGAAAAAAAAAAAAACAACCAAAAACCCTCAAGAAGGGGAGGGAGGCAGCAACAAAGGAAATAAAAAATTAAAAGTAGTAGTAATAATGAGAATAATAATAATAAATATTAAAAAAAATAATCCCAAGCCCTGAACTATCTGCCCTGTTTGTACCGTCCACAGCTTTGATTGCTTGAGCACTCGAAGTGAAGCTGAGCAGGTTTGGGGCAGGGCTGCAGGGAGGGAGAATTGCAGCAAATGGCTCCTCTTATTGGGGTTTCGGGGCCGGAGGGTGGCTCGTGGCTTTCCTTTAGCACCAGGAGAAACTTGCCAAGGCCACGAGAGCTGCTGGGGAGAACGGGGGTGTTTGGGGTTTGACGGTGGGAGGAGATAAAAAGGCTGAGAGGAGGAAGCTTTGCCTCTTCCTCCTGATCTCTTGAAGGCACATCCCTTAGATAGACATCTACTCATGGAGGGGCTTTGGCCACCCTGTGCCATCACGACAGGACAAGCAGAAGGTCAAACCCCACCTTGAAGGCTGTGTCTGGTTTTGGGCGCCTCATGACCGAGTGTGTTTTAAATATTTAAAAGACAGGCAGACATGGTGCTTAGAAGACATGTTTTAGTGATGGGTTTCGTCAGTGTTGGCTTGATGGTTGGATTTGATGATCTTAAAGTTCCACCAGCCTAGACAATTCGATGATTCTGTGATTTCAGCCTTGGACCAGGCTGCCCAGGGCAGTGGTAGTGTCACCGTCCCTGGAGATACTGAAAAGCCGGGCAGACGTGGTGCTGAGGGCCATGGGTTAGTGGTGGTTTTATCAGAGTTAGGTTGATGGTTGGACTAGATGATCTGAAAGGTCCCTTCCAACCCAGACAATTCTATGATTCTGTGATTTAGAGATGAGTTATGTGTTGGGTTTTGCTTGCTTGAACCCATCCGTGAGCGAGCAGGGCATCAGCCTCAACCCACAGGGCTCTGCCTCGTGGAGAACCATCCTCAGCTCTCTTATCTCCACCGTGCGTGCTCCTCTCATTCCTCACTGTCAGCTCCAGCAGTTTTTGCTTGGGGGAAGGAGTGTCAAACATACCCCAGAAATGTGCTGTGCAAGGATGAGAGATCCTGGAGCAGAATCAAAAAGCAGCTGCTTCCTTATTACACGTGGCCTCGTACCCACCGCCTCCATCATCGTCGTCATCATCATCTTGTCAGGGCTCTTTGACGCTTGGTGTCGGGCAGAAATCCTGCCGGGTAATAATTAGTGGTAGACAAGCTGCCCTGCTTTGTCTAAGAGATGGTTCCAGCCGAGGATATCAACGGGGGAAGGATTTCCAGCCTCTGGGGAAAGACCAGGCAGAGGAGAGATGCCGAGGGTATGGGCACCCACCTTGATGGCCAGGCCATTTAAGCACTGACCCCTTGATTGTCCTCTCTTTTAAGTTTTCTGGGGTCTCGTGGGTTTTATTGCCACCCTGGGGCGAAGGGGGACTCCTCCACGTAGCACTTTGTGCCACAGTGTGGTCTTTTTTAGTATTATTATTATTAGTATTATTATTATTAAACGTAGGATTTTTAATCTTGAGGGAATGGATATTTATAATTTACCACCTAGGGCTCGGTAATTAATATTTGTGTAGTGCTCTCAGCGATGTCTTGGATGTGAAATGGATTATATAAATAAAGACCGTCTTGCAAGCAGCAGGGGAAGAGGGGAATTAAAACAACAAAAGAAAAAAGGGAAAAAAAAAAAAAAAGGGAAANCGATGATTCTGTGATTTCAGCCTTGGACCAGGCTGCCCAGGGCAGTGGTAGTGTCACCGTCCCTGGAGATACTGAAAAGCCGGGCAGACGTGGTGCTGAGGGCCATGGGTTAGTGGTGGTTTTATCAGAGTTAGGTTGATGGTTGGACTAGATGATCTGAAAGGTCCCTTCCAACCCAGACAATTCTATGATTCTGTGATTTAGAGATGAGTTATGTGTTGGGTTTTGCTTGCTTGAACCCATCCGTGAGCGAGCAGGGCATCAGCCTCAACCCACAGGGCTCTGCCTCGTGGAGAACCATCCTCAGCTCTCTTATCTCCACCGTGCGTGCTCCTCTCATTCCTCACTGTCAGCTCCGGCAGTTTTTGCTTGGGGGAAGGAGTGTCAAACATACCCCAGAAATGTGCTGTGCAAGGATGAGAGATCCTGGAGCAGAATCAAAAAGCAGCTGCTTCCTTATTACACGTGGCCTCGTACCCACCGCCTCCATCATCGTCGTCATCGTCATCATCATCTTGTCAGGGCTCTTTGACGCTTGGTGTCGGGCAGAAATCCTGCCGGGTAATAATTAGTGGTAGACAAGCTGCCCTGCTTTGTCTAAGAGATGGTTCCAGCCGAGGATATCAACGGGGGAAGGATTTCCAGCCTCTGGGGAAAGACCAGGCAGAGGAGAGATGCCGAGGGTATGGGCACCCACCTTGATGGCCAGGCCATTTAAGCACTGACCCCTTGATTGTCCTCTCTTTTAAGTTTTCTGGGGTCTTGTGGGTTTTATTGCCACCCTGGGGCGAAGGGGGACTCCTCCACGTAGCACTTTGTGCCACAGTGTGGTCTTTTTTAGTATTATTATTATTAGTATTATTATTATTAAACGTAGGATATTTATAATTTACCACCTAGGGCTCGGTAATTAATATTTGTGTAGTGCTCTCAGCGATGTCTTGGATGTGAAATGGATTATATAAATAAAGACCGTCTTGCAAGCAGCAGGGGAAGAGGGGAATTAAAACAACAAAAGAAAAAAGGGAAAAAAAAAAAAAAGGGAAAAAGGGGTTTCTGCCACATTCGTGGGGAAAAGGTGAAGCTGGGAAGTGATGAAGTGATGCAAAGTCCCCCGGTCACCCAAAGGGGCCACGGGGAAAAGCTGTGGGGACACTGGGTGCTCTGGGTTGGCAGGTTTTTAGTTGTTTTTTGTTTTTTTTTTTTTATTTTATTTCCCCATCTGGAGGCTGTTCGCCGCACGTGAAATGAATTTGTGTTCTTAACACCCGCTTCCCAGCAGACCATAAAATATGATGCACTCGGCGGGGTCTTTTGCCTGCTTTGTAAGGAAAAGCCCGGGGATTAAATGGGCCGTGGAGATTGAGCTGGGGTTGGGGGTGCTGCAGGACCACTGCCGAGATGCTCCCAGGGCTAAAGGGTCCCTTGTCCCCATCCCCTCGTCCCTTCGAGCAGCCAAAACTTGCTGCTCTGCCAAATCCCTAGGGAGAGAAAGGGGGTACCACGGAGGAGCGAGGCGGGAGAGCATCCCTTGGACATGGTCCCTGCACCATCCTCTGGGAAGAAGAAGGTTGTGAACCCCATTGGCCCTGCCAAATTCCCACTTTTTTTTGTGTGTGGGAGGGGTTCAGGTCAAATTACCCTGGTGGCACCTACTCCTTGCGAGGAGCCCAGCACTGGGTGGCATTTGGGGGGACATTAGGGATTCCCCAGTGTCTAGACTGTCTTACTGACCTAAGCTCAGGCCAGCAGTTTTGAGTTGGAGAAAGAAGCGGGGTGTGTGTGTGGTGTGTGAAGAAAACCAATCTGGAAAAACTTATTTTGGTTTCCCCCCCCAAAAAAAGCCCCAAACAATCAACATTTGGCTTTGGGTGTTTCAATAAGCTTTTTATTTTTGCCTAAAACCCCTCTACCACAGTGTGGCTATTAAGCAAACCAGCTACCTACATAGAGAGAACCTGACAACGAAACAAACCCTTTATTTTTCTGCTTGAACAAAACATTTAATTTGACCCAAACAATTTTTCACCTGGTTTTTCTCCTCTGACACAAAATCAATTTCCTCCATAGCTCTCTTCTCCCCCGCTGCCGGTGCCATGGGGCTGGGGAATCCTTTTTGCTTTTCCTTCCTTTCTGCTATTTTTTTTTTCCTTCCCCTCCCTTTTATTTCTTTTCCTTCTTCCCCCCCCTCCCCACCTTTTCCACCCTTTTTTCT
>VXBJ01000920.1:59783-79585 GCA_013400055.1 Nycticryphes semicollaris
TTTGGGAGCAGGGCAGCCGTTTTCCATCTATTTCACACATTTCAGTGCTGCAGCGTCATCCCTTGTACAACCTTGGTGATGGGTCCATGCTTTGTAAGACCCTCTTCTCTTCACCCACGGTGGGCATGGGACAAAATGATGTCAACTGGGTGGAGAAGGGTGTGTGGACCACTCTGTCCCTTTAGTATTGAGGGGTCCAGCGTGCCTGGGGTGGGAGGATGGAGGCTTTGAAGGCATAGGGTGAAAGGAGATGGATAGTGAAGGAATTTGTCTTGACCACGCGTTGTCCCCATGCGTTGTCCCCGGCCCCCCTGGTTTCCCTTGTGGGAACTGGCCGCTGGTTGTTCCTGCCTAAAGAAGGTGTTGCTTTGCCAAGTAAAAGGCAAAGAAAGCAGCAGTGTCAGGAAGACAAAAGGGAACATTAAAAACCAACCAGCCCCTCCAGAAGAAAGCGGTGCGGTCTAAAGAAGGATCCTTGAAAAATATAGGGCATCAGTCTGAAGGAAGGGAAAAGGGAACATGCCAAATTCCCCTCTAATCCCCTCGACAACAGGCAGATATAATGAGTTGCCAGACTTTTCCCCGAGCTTGTTTTGCTTTGGTCCGGAGATTTTTGCAAACTCTGGCATGCTGGGAATGTTAATCAGGGCTAGGGCCTTGTTCGTAGTTGGTGTCTATAAACCTGCGGGGAGGAGAAAGTCCAGATTTTGCCCTGAGGGGGAAAAAAAACCAAACCAACCACCAAAAACCAAACCAAATAAAACAAAAACTAAAAAAAAAAGGGCAAATGGGGAAAAAAAAAAAGTGTGCTGCTCCAGAGGGGAGGTTTACAAGCTGTTCCCATCCTCATTCTGTCCCGGCTGATGGAAAATCACCAGCGCTTGCCTCATGTAAATGGCACTTTATCCACTGGAAATGTGAATGCTGTCACCAGTGCCCAGGTCTGTCAAGCTTATCAGCTGAGCTAGTGAGACGGAGAGATGCACCCGGTCCTGTTCACGCCAGGAGAGTGATAGATAATAACATTTCGAAGGGGGAGAAAAGGCAGCCAGGCTCTGACGGACGGGAATTAAGGCACCCTGTGGAAGTCCATCGTTTATTCACTCCTAGTTTCAAGTTCAGGGGAAATGGCGTTCGTTTTCCGGTTAGTTTTCTTTCTTCTTTTCATGCTTTTTCTTTCCTTTTTCTTCTTTTTTTTTTCAAAAGTCAGCCCAAGTGGAATTAATTCTCTTCTCCTCACTCCCATGGCTGTGTGTGTCACTTGTCACTCCTCGTTTGCACCTGTAATAGGGGCTGGTGGATTCACATGAGGGAGGGGGAGCTTTGGGTGTGGGGAAAAAAAAATATATTAAAAAAAAAAGGATATATGGGAGAAAAAATGGATTCTGGAGGTGGCTCGGAAAAGAGGGCGATTGAGCAATGACACATCATCTCTGAGTTTGCAGATGACACCAAGTTAAGCAGGAGTGTTGGTCTGCATGAGGACAGGGAAGCTCTACGGAGAGACTTGGACAGATTGGATGGATGGGCCAACATTAACGGGATGAACTTCAACAAGGCCAAGTGCCAGGTCCTGCACTTGGGCCACACCAATGGGCTTGGGGGAGTGTGGCTGGAGCAGCCTGGCAGAAAAGGACCTGAGGATTCTGGTTGACAAGCAGCTGAACACGAGCCAGCAGTGTGCCCAGGTGGCCAAGAAAGCCAATGGCATCCTGGCTTGTATGAGAAATGGTGTGACCAGCAGAAGTAGGGAGGTGGTTGTCCCCCTGTGCCCAGCACTGGTGAGGCCGCACCTTGGGTTTTGTGTCCAGTTCTGGGCACCTCAAGACAAGAGAGATCTGGAGGGGCTGGAGCAAGTGCAGAGGAGGGCAACGGAGGTGGTGAAGGGCCTGGAGAATAAATCTTATGGAGAGGGATGGAAGGAGCTGGGACTGTTTAGTTTGAGGAAGAGGAGGCTGAGGGGAGACCTCATCACTCTCTGCCAACTACTTGAAAGGACATTGTAGAGGGGTTGGTGCTGGTCTCTTCTCATGGGGAATTAGTGATAGAACGAGAGGGAATGGCTTCAAGCTGCACCAGAGTAGGTTTATGCTGAACATTAGGAAAGAATTTTTCCCAGCAAGAGTGGTCAGACCCTGGAATGGGCTGCCCAGGGAGGGGGTCGAGTCCCCATCCCTGAGTGTGTTTCAGATGTGGTGTTGGGGGATCTGGTATAGGGGAGAGCTTTGTAGAGTGGGGCTGGTGGTTGGACTCAATGATCCCAAGGGTCTTTCCTAACCTGAACAATTCTATGAAATCCGGAAAAAGAGAGGTGTAAAAGTTGTATTTGATGGGAAGTAATTCCTAACTTGGCGTCGATGCATGGAGATTTCCGATTTGCTGGGGAAAGGAGCACTGGGAGGAAGGGTCTGGCAGGGAGAGCCGTGGGATCTCTCCTTAACTAGAGCCGTGGCCTAGCCCTCAGAGGGATTATTAATGCAGAGCAGGGCTGGTTTCCATATGTGTGATTCTGAAATATCTCCTTCCAGAGTGAACCTTCAGCACGAGCGCTATAATGTAATGAGTTAAACTGCTTGTTCGCAGTTCCACTAAAAGCAAATGGACTGGGAATTTGTTTTAAAAACTGGACAGAGCTTTATCGGCCAATTAATCAGAATGTTTAATGGATAAATTAAAGGGCAGAGTCAAGCGAGGCTGCCAAATAAAAACCAATAAAGTGCAATCTGCAAATGGGCATGACATTATGGGATGCCGCACAACAGAAGCAGGGGAGGGGAAAGCAGTGCGCGGCCTCGGGCCTGCTGGGCACATTGGGTCTCCAGGTCCTCCTGGCTTCCCAGTCTGGTCTTTGGAGGGCAACCCATCTCGTGCTGGAGATTTTGGAGCCTTTGTAGAAATTCAGATCGATTGAAGACCTGTGTGGGCAGTTCCATGGGCACGTTGGGTCCCCATGGCTTCCGAGACATGGGAACCCTTTCCTTGGAGGACAACCCATCTTGTGCTGGGGATTTGGGAGCCTTTGTAGAAATTCAGATCAATTGAAGACCTGTGTGGGCAGCTCCATGGGCCCTGATGGGCACGTTGTGTCCCCATGGCTTCCCAGTCATGGGAACCCTTTCCTTGGAGGACAACCCATCTTGTGCTGGGGATTTGGGAGCCTTGGTAGAAATTCAGATCAATTGAAGACCTGTGTGGGCAGCTCCGTGAGCCCTGATGGGCACGTTGGGTCCCCATGGCTTCCGAGTCATGGGAACCCTTTCCTTGGAGGACAACCCATCTTGTGCTGGGGATTTGGAAGCCTTTGCAGAAATTCAGATTAATTGAACACCTTTGCGGGCAGCTCCGTGGGTCCAAGGGGTGAATTTTGTAGTGCTCACAGGACCAGCTTTTTGGGTATTTTTATTGACAGTGCTGGAAAGAACAGCCTTTGGGGGGTCCCTGGCCATGACAATAACTGCTCTGCTGCTTTTATGGGCAAAGCTGGTCCTTCCAAGGAGCTCAGGCGGGGGGCTAAAAGGAAGAGCTGGCAATCGCAGCAATGAATTGGAAGAGCTAATTTCCTCCCAAGCTGTGCAAACTCTCCACAGTTGATCAGACACTCGAATGGCGGCGCGGGGCTCCCTCGGCGGCGCGGGCCCCCCTCCGGCTGCGGCCGGCAGATTGACAATCCTCCTTCCTTCCTTCCTTCCCTCCACGGGTGGGGAATTTTTCCCCCCCCCAACAAATAAACCCAAGCAGTAAATTGAATTTGCAGGTAGGGTTTGCAGTGGGTTGGCTGTAGGATGGGGGGGGTGTAGGAGGGGCGTGTGCTTTCCTTCCTCCCTCCTCAGCCAAGTTGTATTTGCCTTTATTTTTTTTTAAAAAATTAAATAAATAGGCTTTGCTTGCTGGCAGCCATGTGGTACTTCTCAAGAGCATAAAAATCATCCTACTTCCTTGGGTTTTGCGTCGTGCTGGTGGTAAAATAGGGTCGGTGGTACTTGTTGGGAGCTCCCCCCCCTTCCNNTCCCCCCCCTTCCCCTTCTGCGGGTGGATGCGGCTCCGTGGGGCTTCCTGGGAAAAATGAGGAGCTGCAGCTGGTTCTCCTGCGCCTGGGTATCGTCTCGCAAGCACAAGCTGGGGCCGCTTCCAGGTCACTTGGCACATCTCAAGTGTTTGATGCAGCCTCTGAAGGGACAACAAAGGTGTGAACCTGTCAGGAAGCAAAAACACAAATAACCAGAAATAGATTTTTAGTTGATTTTTTTTTTCTATTATTTATTTTATTATTATTTTTTTTTAAGTGCAAGTGTTAAAAAAAAAAACAAACAAAACATCAAAGCACTTTTAGCTCAATACCAGCAGGGTAATAGCAGCATCAGGGTACTGCAGGCAAGGAAGGAAAAATATTTAAATGATTTGGAGCAATATTGAGTTTCCTGAGAGACAGATCCGACGGAGAGGAGGTCACTAGAGCGCGGGCCGTGCCTTTTCTTTGGGAGCTTGGGATGCCAGACTCATCCCGCCGTGCCCGTTCTGGGGCGTTGCTCCCCGCAGAGGGAGCTTCCATAAGGGAATCTTCTAGTCGAGAGACGAGGCCAAATCCTGACGAACATATTGTTTGTGAGCAAACACCGACAGCGAGCTTCTCAGCTGCCGCGAATGACATAGCCATGTGGCGACTTCCACCCAGCTATATCAAATCCTCGCTCCTCTTCATACTCATCAGCTCTTAACATCTTGAGCTTGATGATGCCGGTACGGGTTGAGCCAGCGCTGTGTTTGCGTGGTACTGATGGAGTTGAGGGATCAGTGGAGGCTTTTCTTAGTCCCCAGGCTCTCATGCCGCCTTTTGACAATCGCCCCGGGTGCTTGCTTGCTCTTGCAGGGTCATAAATACTTGTGTCAACCCTCCTTTTGCTTCTTTTGCCCCCAAAAACCACAGGGAGTCTGAGCTAAGCGGGAATTTCAGCGTGTATTTGTAGGATCCAGACTTCCCATCCTCGGCACGGAGAAACACTCCTGGTGTCCCTGGTTGGGGATCAGGGGCTGAGCGTTCTCTCTGTAAGGACATCAGGGTTAGGACCGGTGCTTTTCTGCTTCTCTAGGATCTTAAATACTCATGCCAGCCCTCCTTTCTCTGTTTTGCCCCCAAAACAACAGGTAATCCGAGCTCTGTGCCTCGGATGGAGAAATGCTCCTGCTGCCCATGGTTGTGGATCAGGGGCTGAGCATTCTCTCCATAAGAAGGTCAGGGTTCAGTCTGGTGCTTTCTGCTTCTCAAGGCTCCTAAATACTTGCGCCAACCCTCCTCCCTATTTTGCCCCATAAGCCACAGGGAATCTGAGCTAAGCAGGGATTTAAGTGTGTATTTGTAGGATCCAGACTTCCCATCCCCGGCATGGAAAAACACTCCTGGCATCCCTGGTTGGAGACCAGGGGCTGAGCGTTTTCTCTGTAAGGAGATCAGGGTTCTGTCTGGATCTTAAATACTCGCACCGACCCTCCTCTCTCTTATCTCACCCCAAAAACCACAGGGAATTCTGAGCTCCGTGCCTCAGATGGAGAAACGTTCCTGGTGTCCCCGGTTGGGGATCAGGGGCTGAGCGTTCTCTCCATTAGGTCTGGTGGGTGTTTTGTCCATCAGAGGTGGAAGGCAAGCCATGGTCCCCTCTTCCCCATCGTCTCTGTTGCTCCTGCAAGCAGGGAGTGTGGTTCAGGGTGGGGGACATAGACGTTGCAGTGTGAGGGGGGAGCTTGGGCTGCCTTTGGGATGGTGGCATCATGAGGGTAAGGGGAGCTGCTGGCATCCCTGTCTTGCAAAAGCGCTGGTCTCCTCCTGCCTACGCGTGGGCAGAGAGGTAGCACGTTTTGCTCTCCTTTCCTCCCGTGAAACCTCCAAAGAGGTTCTTAAGTGGCGTGAAAAAAAAAGCATCTCCAGCTCTTCTGGAGGTGCTCAGAGAGCACACCAAAGCTTGTGGGCTACGTCCTGACGGGTGCTGAGCACCCGCATCTCCCCGAGCACTGACCTCTGCAGCCAGCTTGGGTGCTGAGCTTGCCTGAATAAGGGCTCTCGGGATTAGTCTCCTCGAGTGGCTCCGCTTCCAGAGGCTCAGAATCAAAGAGGATTTGCCCAGCGATAGAGCGGATCTTAAACAGCACATTTGTTTGACTTGCACATCACGACCGACCCTGGGTGCCCAGGCCAAGCTCGTGCGTCGCGTTTGGAGGCAGCAGAGACCAGGAGAACTTGCTCAGCAAGGAGGGGACGTCCCCCATCCGGAGGGACCTGGACAAGCTGAAGAGGTGGGATCATTCCAACCTCCTGAAGATCAAGCAGGTCAAGTGCAAGGTCCTACGTGTGGGTCAGGGCAATCCCAAGCACAAGTACAGGTTGGGTGGAGAATGGCTGGAAAGGAGCCCCGAGGAGAAGGACTTGGGGGTGATGGTGGATGAGAAGCTCCCCATGAGCCAGCAATGTGTGCTGGCAGCTCAGAAAGCCAGCCCTATCATGGGTTGCATCCCCAGCAGCGTGGCCAGCAGGATGAGGGGGGGACATTCTGCCCCTCTGCTCCCCTCTGGAGGGACCCCGCCACTCCCAGTGCTGCCTCCAGCTCTGGGGCCACCAACATCAGAAAGACAGGGAGCTGCTGGAGCGGAGCCAGAGGAGGCCACAGAGATGCTGGGAGGGCTGGAGTCCCTCTGCTGGGAGGGCAGACTGAGAGAGATGGGGGGGGTTCAGCCTGGAGAAGGCTCCAGGGAGACCTCAGAGCCCCTTCCAGTCCCTCAAGGGGCTCCAGGAAAGCTGGGGAGGGACTCTGGATCAGGGAGGGGAGCCATAAGATGAGGGGGAAGGGTTTGACCCTGAAAGAGGGGAGATGGAGATGAGATGTGGGGAAGAACTTGTTTGGTGTGAGGGTGGTGAGAACCTGTCCCAGGTTGCCCAGAGAAGCTGTGGTTGCCCCATCCCTGGAGGGGTTCAAGGCCAAGTTGGAGGGGGCTTGGAGCAACCTGGTGTGGTGGGAGATGTCCCTGCCCAGGGCAGCATGGTGGAATGAGATGATGTTTGATGTCTCTTCCAACCCAAACCATCCTGTGATTGTAGAAAACAGCCCTTTTGGGTACAAATATCCTTCCTTGTGAAGCACAGGGAGAAGGACAGTGCAGAAAAGTGTTGGGTGCTGTTGCATCTTCCACCGCCCACGGCAGGAGATGCTCATTGCCCATCTACATCCTTCTGCTGATGAAAGAGTAGCTTCTCACCTGGTCTAGAGGAGCTTTCTTCCATGCAGTCTCTGGCTGGAGGCTCTGCCACGGGGTGGGCAAGGGAACGGCTGGGGTGGCAGAGAGAGCAGCGTGGGAGAGGGTTGGAGCCTCGCAAATCTGGGCACGTTTGCTTCGTGTGGACAAATAGCTTATTCTCTGCAAATTCAGTTGTGGGTCAGCCAGCGCCATCTGTGAAGCCCTGCCAAATCTGGTGAAGAGTTTCAGCCAAGAAAGAAAGAAAAGGAGAAATTAAAAGGCCTGGAAAACGTCCATTTTCAAAACCCTTTTTCAAAACAAACATTTCAGGTCTTTTCTTTCCAAATTACGTTTTCTGTTGACATTTGCCTGTTTAATTATATATATATATATATATTTTAAGTGTTTGGAGAAGATGACCTCCAGTACTGATGTTATTTGACTTGTGACTTCTGTGTGGGAAACATTTTTGGCTTCTCAGACACAAAGCTACGGGCAGAGCAGACCCTGTCTGCTCAGAGACCTGTTTGGTGCTTGCACAGTGATTACTGAGACCTGGCTCCGTCCATGGCAGGGTCTACAGGCCTTATTTGGTTCCTCTACCTCTTCTTCCAAGTTCCTCCTCTTCTCTAAGGAAAGAAGACAGTCCCGGGGTGAAAATGGTCCAACATCTGCTCTGGCTCTTGAGCTGAAAGTTGAAATTGGGAGCCATAGGTTGAAAAAAAACAACTGGGTTTGCCATTTCAAATGGAGCTGGGGTTTTTGGGGAAGAGTGAGGTGCTACACCTGCTTGTGTTTCCAGACCCCTTTCAATGCCTCCCTTCCCTGGTTTCTGAGCCTCAGGAGGGTGTCTCTAATCCTTTCTCACCATCAGATTTCCAGGGAGAAGAGAGAACAACCGGGAGTGGTCACCAACAATCTGAGGCCATGTTCTTATGACTCTAGACGGGCAGAAAAATGTAATAATTGAGGTTGGGTGAGACTTTATGGATGTCACCCCATTGTTGATGTGGAAGTTGGGCCCAAAGCGCCGGCGTTAGTTTGCCTCATGCTTTTAAAAACTGCTTTACCCTCAAGCCACAGGGTATTCCAGCAAAAACAGGCCTCCGGACCAGGCAATGCTGGGAGGCCTTGGAGTCATCCGTTTGCTCGAGCAGTTTATTTGGCTAAATATGCCATTGATTTGTTTGGGCTGCATTCCGACTGTGTGGGCTTTGCAAGTCAATACAACTCCAGTCCTACTCTCCACACTCGGTAATTGCTAGGTAGTAGGTTGCATTTAGAAAGCGCAGTGCTGAGTGCGCGCGCGTGTGTGCTTGAAGAACAGGCGCCAGGAGGGTCGTCACCGGGAGGTGATGGCTTCCCGGGGTGTCGCACGCGTCGGGGAGGATGCAAAAGGAGGGGGTACCACGTTTCCAAATCTCAGCTTTGCTCCTCCTGCTCATGGGTGCGCTCTCTGGCTATTGGAAGTCTCCATCGGCCGTGGGTTGGTCCCACCTTGGTTGTGCCCCTGAGGGAACCACCATCGTTTTAGATGCTGTCTGGAGGGGCAGCAGTGTCCTGTGGTGTGGAGGAGGCCCTACCTGGGAATGAAGAGCTCTGGCTTCTATTTCACAGAATCTCAGGGATTGGAAGGGACCTTGAAAGATCATCCAGTCTAATCCCCCTGCCAGAGCAGGAACACCCAGAGCAGGTCACACAGGAACGCGTCCAGGTGGGGTTTGAATGTCTCCAGAGAAGGAGACTCCACGACCTCTCTGGGCAGCCACTTTCAGTGTTCCCTCACCCTCACCATGAAAAAGTTTTTCCTCATATTTAAGCGGAACCTCCTCTGTTCCAGCTTGTACCCATTGCCCCTTGTCCTATCATTGCCTGTCACTGAGAAGAGCCTGGTTCCATCCTCCTGACACTCACCCTTTACGTATTTATAAACATCAATGAGGTCACCCCTCAGTCTCTTCTTTTCCAAGCTAAAGAGACCCAGCTCCCTCAGCCTTTCCTCCTCTGGGAGATGCTCCACTCCCTTCAGCATCTTTGTAGCCCTGCCCTGGACTCTCTCCAGCAGTTCCCTGTCCTTCTGGAACTGAGAGGCCCAGAACTGGACCCCATATTCCAGATGGGGTCTCACCAGGGCAGAGTAGAGGGGGAGGAGAACCTCTCTTGACCTACTGACCACCCCCCTTCTAATACACCCCAGGATGCCATTGGGCTTCTTGGCCACAAGGGCACAGAGCTGGCTCACAGTCATCCTGCTGCCCACCAGGACCCCCAGGTCTCTTTCCCCTACGCTGCTCTCCAACAGGCCAGTTCCCATCCCATACTGGTACCTGGGGTTGTTCTTGCCCAGATGCAAGACCCTGCACTTGCCCTTGTTATATTTCATTAAATTTCTCCCTGCCCAACTCTCCAGCCTGTCTAGGTCCTGCTGGATGGCAGCACAATTTTCCTTCCCTCTGTCATGCCGTTGCCAAGCGTGGTGCGGTCTAGTCCCCAATCCGGGTGTTTTCCTGCTTCCCAGTGCAAATCCATCCCCAGCATCGTGCCTAACAGCGCTGTAGTTGACGCAGTACAGGACTATACGTTTACAATTGACTATGCTCACCCCCAGTAAAACATTCTGGGGGACAAAGGTATTAAATAAGAGTCTGCTGGAGCCAAGGGCACGGTCAAGTGGGATTTGTTTTTCTTTTCCCTTTCTCTTAGGGGAAAAAAAAAAGGTCTCTGAAAGCAGACAATTGTCAATACTCGTGGAAGTTTTTTTCCCATAGAAATGCAGGGCTTTCATCAGACACCTGCAGGTCCTCCTGGCCAGCACGGCGTGGAGCTCCCCAAACCTTTTCTGAGCTGAGGCAGGAGGATTTAAGAGCTCGGTTGCCCGGTGAGAAATCAAATTGTTGCTGGAAAAATAATTCTTTGTGTAACTTCACCGAACAGCAGGCAGGTTGTACCCCCACCCCCCTACCTTTCTTCGCGGCTTAATCATGAGAATAACCCTGGTGCCCCTGATTGCGGGCAGGGTCCCCACTGATTTCACAGGGAGCCTCTAATGGAGGTGAAGACCCCCAGCCTGGCGCTGCCAGCCAGACCTCCCCTCTTCCCTCAAAAAGCCAAAACCCATCTGCCTGGCCCCAAACACGCTGCAGACTCGTTAGGACACAACCAAGCCTTCCGTGCCAATCAAGGAGCATTCATTCGGCCGTGGGCCTGTGGTGGTGGTGATGGTGGTGGTGATGCAGGGGGCTCCACCAGCTCTCTCCAGCAACCTGCAATTAGTGTGCATTTAGAATAACCAGTTCCCATCTTGCGGGAGGGATGTGATGTATTTCCAGTGAGTTTTGCAAGAAGGGAAGGGGTGCTTTTCCTGGGATGCTTTTGGAAGGCACCCCTGAGGTGGCAGATCATTCTTTTTGTGCTTGTTGCCCTCTATATTCACGTGGATTGCAAGCCCTTAGAGGGGGGTCTGCAGCAAAATTGGGGAGGGATCAGGGAGTGGAGTGATGAGATAAGGTGGAATGTTTTTTTTTAAACTGAAAGAGGGGAGATTTAGGTTACATGTTAGGAAAAAAGATATCTTTATTCTGAGGGTGGTGAGACCCTGGCCCAGGTTGCCCGGAGAAGCTGTGGCTGCCCCATCCCTGGAGGGGTTCAAGGCCAGGTTGGATGGGGCTTGGAGCAACCTGTTCTGCTGGGACCCCCATTGCAAGGAGGTGGCACTGGATGGGCTTTAAAGTCCCTTCCAACCCAAACCATTCTCTGGTTTGCAAGTCCCGCTGCTGATGTGGGAGCTTCACCTCTGCCCTCAACATGCAGGGGCTTGTAAAAGCAGGAGATAATCTTGGCTTTTTAAATGCCTTCCCCGCTCCATTAACACTGTACAGCGAGAGCATCGCGGTGGGATGTTGGCAGACGGAGCTCTTGCCCTGCACAGACGCTGATTTACAGCACGTAGGATGGGGGGGGTTGTTGGTTTTTTGTTGGGTTCTTTTTTCTTTTGAATGCTGCTACTTATTAGCCGCCTTCCATCTAGTGTCACTGTCACTTCCACGTCCGCCGCCGAGCGCCGAGGAATAAATACAATTAAAAAAATGAAATGAATCAGCATCTCCCTAGGACAGAGAGAAGGGAAAAGCAGCGCTTGTGCTGCTGCTTCTTCCCCCCCTTGCTGGGCCTGCTGCATCCCTTCGCCATCTGAATCTATTCCCCCGGCAGCTTTTAGTCTATCTTGGCTGGCGCTGGAGCACAAATAAAGTACGTAACAAGAGTCTTTCAGGTCCATTAGAAACACAGAGGGAAGTAGTCAATGTTAGCCAAAGGAAAGCAGCAAAGGATGGAAACCGTCAGGGTTGACAAAAAAAATAAAAAAAAAGCCATTTCTAGGCAGGAAGGAGGCACTAATTAAATTAAATTTGAGATTTCTGCCACTCATTCCTGAGCAAATCTGAAGGGGGGAGAAGGGGGGTGGGGAAAGCTTTAAAGTTGAAAAAGAATTAAAAAAAAAAATTTATATATATAACAACAAAGCAAACCAAAACTAATCCAAAAAGCAGGTGGGGGGAGGGATTTGATGCCGTTATCCACCCGGCACCTCTATCCGAGCGCCTGCGATTCGGCATCTGCCGGAGCCCTTTGGAGATGCCTTCCCTTTGATGCCGTGATTGATTCCCCCCGAGGGACAAGCAAACACTACCTGGGGAAGCAATTTATGACTATTTTTAGCTTTGCGAGCACCGAGGGGGATTCCACAGGCAGGGCTCAGCCTTAACCTCTCGCAGCCCGCCCCGGCACCGTGGGTTTGGTGGGAGGATGTCAAAGCTAGGGGGGGAAAAAAAAGGGGGGGATAATTTTTAAAGAGTTTGGGATCCTTGGGACTCATCCTCCTTGTGCTAAGCAGCCTTGATCCGTGAAGGATCAGCAATGTCTTTGTAGGTGGAGGTGCTGCCTTGAGAAAGCACTTAGAGCCACGGAGGCAAAGCAGGCAGGACGGGGGCTGGAGGAAATATGCTCTTGGAGAGGGCGAATTGTTTAGAAACATCAAGAGTAGAGGTTGGGAAGTGGTGTTTGAATTGATGTCAGTATCCAAAGGAAAAAAAAACATATAAAAAAAAATCGTTTGGGTCTCGCAAACAAAACATTTCAAAATGTCACTGGAATTTAAAAAACCGGGGAAATATTCTGACTGGATTTCACTCTTGTGCCTCGACCGAATCCAAGTCGTCTCCTGTTTGCTTTTGAGCTTTCAGATTTAGGGCCGATATAAAGCAAATGTAAAGGGAAAGGTTGCGGCAGAAGACTGTTTTAAGCACCGAGTTTTGAATTGCTGACCTTGAACAAAAAGGAGGGGGTCGGTGGCGAGACTCTGGTGCTTCCCCCTTTGCGAAACCGGGCTGGAGCAACGCAAATAGCGCGTTCTGTGGAGCATCCCCCCATCCCTGATGATGAGATGGGGAGAGAGAGGGAGCCAGACCCTCCTTGGGTGCTTTTCCCAAAGTCTGGGAAAAAGCTTAAAGGCTTGGACCAGACCTTTTTTGTGCTGTTGCAAGACAGCGGAGAGGATTCCCCATCCTGCTGGATGCAGGAGGGTGGGAAGGAGGGATGCAGGTGCATGGACCGGGCTGGTGGGGGAGATGCTGGGCTCCATCCCCTTCATCACTTCTCTGCCGCTGCTCTGTCTCCCTTCGGGATGGATTTTTTCCCTCATCCTCCGGGGTTGGCCTTTGTCGCAGCGAGAACCACTTTACCGTGTTGAACCGGTGTTTTAATTGGCGAGGAATCGGTCCTGAAATGTCACGGGAAGATTTACATCCCAGCGCATCCTCTCCAGGTGCTGATTGTGCAGCAGGCCTCTGGATAATGGCTCCAGGGAAAATAATCCCTGGCTCTTTTTGCTCTCTTGGGCTCTCTTCCCTCCCTCTCCTGCCTGTTTTTTTTTTATCCTTTTCTTATTCTCTTGGTGGATCCTGGAGGTCTGGGAGGCTTTGGGAGGCATGATGTCCAACGATGTCTGCTGCCCGCTGTGTGGGGAGAGATAATTCTCTCCGCAGCAAGAAGCAGGAGTGGGTTTAGTAGGAGCAAATAATACGGTTGTGGCTGTGATGCAGGAATGGGACATGGTTTTTTGGTGTTGCTGGTGGAGGAGAACTTCTGGATGGATCAGCAATGGGGCTGTGTGGCCATGGGGGGGACTCCCCAGCAACACCCCACCATGGGACAGGGAGCTTGGCAGCCCTGGCAAGGGGAGAACCCCCAAATTTCCTTCTCCCAAGAAAGCAAAGGAGCTACATCAGCCCGTGGCGTGGCAGTGGGTTACAGGAACGAGCCACCCCTGATAGTTTCGATCCAGCCAGCCTGATTCTGGTAGTCCTGAGCCAGGCAGCCCTGATGGAGGTCGCTGTGTGTAATCGATGATATGTTTTTGTCAAACAGGACAAGTTTTTTCCTTCCCCAACTGAAACAGCAATATTGATCTTCTTGGTCAGTTACATAGAGACCATCTGCATTAATCTGATTTAATGGGGATTTAGCTGGCACGGGAGTGAACCTGTTACTGTTCTAATCTCATTTCAGCAACACACCGCTGCTTTTTTTAATACTGTTTTCTTTTCCCCCTTCCCTCCTCCCCCCCTTTTCTGTCCCACTCTATTTGGATCAGGCTTTATCCTGGCCGGTTCTTGACTTGGTTTTGCAGCTTTTCCATGCTGGGTGTGTGCTCCCAGCAACTCAAAAACCCTGCTGGTTTTTGGTTTGCTCCCCAAATTCGGACCCTTCCGCTTACTTGTCCCTCGTTTATGCAGGGTCTGGTGGCGGTGGAGGTGATGTGGCAACTGCTGCGGCCGGGGGAGCCCTGTGCTGCCCACACCTCCTGCCCTTTCCCAGAAGGTTCTGGACCAGGCGTCGAGGTCTACAAATTCAACCTCTGCTTTTTTTTTCCCCCCCTCCCTCCCCGGGGGCCAAAGGCGAGCTTGGGGAGAGCTTCTGCAGCGCCAGATTGCCTGCTTTATCGGGGCTGCAGAGGAGCCGGGAGGGCCTGGTGGGCTTTCTCACCTCCAGATGGCGAATACTATGAAAAGTACACGAGTATCAGGGGAAGGAAGATCAAACACCATATTTTTGGCGCTTCTGCCGGTGGCTGGGGAGTTGCAAGGACCGAGCAGCGAGAGGCAAATTAAAACCTTGCATTAATTCCATTAACTGTGATCATCTTCTCGCCAGGGATGGATTTAACCGCTCGCCATTCGTATTCTTACAGACAAAAAAGTTGCCTCAAGATGCCCATGCAACATCAACTCGACCCCTTCGTGGTGATGCCTCTCCGTCTGGAGCCTCCCCCGTCTTGCTTTGAGGGGGCAATGAACCCCCAGACCCTCCATCCTTTCTCCCCTGAGTGAAGGAGGGAGTTAAATGGCCCTGGTTTAATTTGCCGAGCGACTGGCTCCGCCGTCACTCGGTGCCCGTCGCCAGCTGTGCCATCAGTGCCTGCACAGCTGGACTGCTGTGCTGGTGCCAGGCAGGGCTGCTCTCCCACGTCTTGCTGGTGACCTGAGGGCAAATACGGGAAAAGCACGGGGGGTTGCCATCAGCAGTTGAACTTTCTGCTTCAGGGTTGGCGGAATTTAGAATCATAGAATGGTTTGGTTTGGTTTAGTGGTGGTTTTGGCTGTTTACAGTTGGACTCGATGACCTTAAAGGTCTTTTCCAACCTAAATGCTTCCATGAGTTCTATGAATGGTTAGAGTTTGGAAGGGACCTTAAAGGTCATCTATGGGCAGGGACACCTCCCACCAGACCAGGTTGCTCAAAGCCCCGTCCAACCTGGCCTTGGACACTCCCAGGGACTGGGGCTTCCACGACTTCTTTGGGCAACCTGTTCCCGTGTCTCACTGATTTGGGAGGGGTTGGGGGCTTTGCTGAGCTCACTTTGTGTGCTGGGGGTGGCTGAATTGGTGCTGATGCCTGATTTCTGCCGTGGTCGTAGGTCTTCATTCCATCCTCTTCCTCTAGCAAGGGCTACTGCTTATTTCAGAGCTGATCTATAAGGTAGAGCCAGGTTTTTTCCCACCTTGGAGAGGCACCAAGGAAGGAACTCTAAGGGTACATCCACCCTGGGGTGTTGGAAGTCCCCAGGTGTGCTCGGGGATGGAGCATGAGACCTTCTCTGAGCCAAGAGGTACCTTGAGGTTGGGATTTCTGACCCCACCAGGGCTGATCAGTGCTCAAAGCATCAGTCAGTGCTGTGCCTGGTGCTCACCTGTCCCTCACCATTTGTCTGAGCTGCCGTAGCAGGTCTTTGGCCAGAGCATCTTCTCCTCCTTGGGTTCGGTTGTATTTTCATCCTTGTTTTTCCCCGTTGCCCTGGAAACGCTGCAGAGGAGAGCGATGGGGAGGAGGGAAGAACCTGCTGGTTCCTATGCACAAGGCAGCTGTTGGGAGCATCTCGAGCTCGGGAGGGTTGTCCACAGCCCTGGTTATGGGGCTGGAACAGCCAAATGGGATATTGTCTGCAACTTTTAGCAATTAGGGAGCCTCTGCAAGGGGCAGCTTCAGCCGATGGGGAGAGGAGGTGACAGAGAGGTACAAAACCAGCCGGACATGTGCCAGTGAAGGAGAAATGGCTCAGAAGGGTCTTCCTCCTGGTTTTACTGTGAGGAAGCTGTTTCTTATGTTGAACCAGCAAAAAATACTGCCTTTTTTGTCCCCCTCTGGTCATCTCTAATGTCCGCCTTGTCTGTCCCCCTTTCCCATATGCAGGGGCTCATTTCAGGTTCCTGTTTCTCACTGGGGAGGAGCATGTCTCTGGTCCATCCCACCCCAGGTTGTCTGTAAACCTCCTCAGATCCCCCTGGGGCCTTTCCTGCCCCTTCTGAGGTGTCTCAAAGCCAACACGAATTGCTGCACAGCCCTGGGGACACATCTGTCACAAGCCAGGTCCCCTTTCTTTGGCTTGATGGTCCCTTCTTTGCGCTCAGGGTTTGCAGGTGATATTTGAAAGCTGCTGGACGAGCCCCCAGCTCTGAGATGGGACAGGCGACGGGAAAGCAAAGCCCAGCAGCACGTTTTTGCTCCCTGCCCCATGGTTTGGGGGGCAGAGGGAGCCGCTGGGCGAGGTGGCCCTTTCCAGCGGGGTTGCGTGCCTTGTCGGGGAGCACCGGCGAGTCACCAGTCTGCAGCGGGTAATTTTCCCTTCTCTTTTGCATGGATTACACTTGTTCTCTGCTTGGCCTTTTCAGCGGGGAGAGCAGTTTGGATACACATTACCCGCACAGCAAAATGTGCTCTAATTGGCCAAGAATTGGTCCCAAAATGTCAGGGAAAGATTTATTTCCCAGCGCAGTCTCTCCAGGTACTAATTTTTCTATGGGCCGCCAGATAATGGCTCCAGTGCACAATAGCTCAGAGTCCCTAATCAGGATACAGAGCTGTAATTGGGTTGAAGGGATTTGAAATCATTAAAGCCACATTCAAGGGGAATAATAAAAAAAAAAGAACCCCCACCTTTCTTTTCTCCCCCCCCCTGGCTTTTGTCCCCCCAAGACAGAGTGACTGTGTTTAATGAGCAGCTCCTGGCACATCACTTATGATATTCGGGTAATTGTGTCGGCAGCAGAACGGCCCAAGAGGAGGTTACTGAACATCCAGAGGTGTAAAAGTCTCAAATTCTGCTGGTTTTGGTGATTTTTTTTTTTCTGGTCCAGCAGCCAGCTGCTGGATGCGATGAGTCCGGCAATTCCAGGTCCCTCGTTACTGCTGGGTTGGAGCATCCTCCAGCCTTGGGTGCAGAATGAGATCCAGGTTGTTTTCCCCATTTTAGGGTAGCTCTGGATCCACACTGGTGTTTTGGCATCGTCCACTTGGTGAGAACTGGTAAAAAGGAGTGGTTCTGCAGAGGGTGAAGAACTGCAGGTAGGAAGCTGAGCAAAGGTCTCTCTCACCGAGCAGAGCAAAATACTTTGGTTTTGCTTTAATTAGCTTTGATTTTCCCCTTTTTACTTGTTCAATTTCCTCCTTTCCACATCAGATTCTTTCTCTGGTATCTTGAGACCTTTTGTGTGCCAGATCCATCCCTCCAAAGCTCTTGCAAACTCACCGGCTCGGTGTCACCTGGTCTTGTAAAACATGTTGTCATCTTGGGATGTTCCCACCAAGACTTGGGAGTCCTGACGGACACCAGGATGCCCATGAGGCGGCAATGTGCCCCGGTGGCCAAGAAGGCCAATGGCATCCTGTGAGGGCATCAAGAAGAGCGTGGCCACCAGGTGGAGGGAGGTCATCCTCCCCCTCTACTCNAGACCCCACCTGGACACGTTCCTGTGGGACCTGGTCTGCGTGGACCTGCTCTGGCAGGGGGTTGGACTGGATGATCTGCAGAGGTCCCTTCCAACGCCAGATCAATCTGTGATTCTGTCTCTGAGAGTTGGTGAGGACAGGGACATGCTGGTGGCTCCTGGCAGAGCCCAGCCTGGTTTTTCCAACTTTGACACCCCACTGCCAGAAGCTGCCTTTGCTCATGGCTGAGCCGGTGTCAGAATATAAATGCAAAACCCCAGAAGTTTTTTGGGGTCAAACAAAGCATTTTGCTCGATTTGTTAATTTTGGGGGGTTTTTTTAATTTTTTTTTTAAACTTTTTTCCTATCCCTGGGGTTTTCTCGTTTTTTCCTGCCGTTTCTTCACCCATCAAAGCCACCGTTATTGACACGAGTGTACTGGAAGCGCAGTGGGTTTTTTGTCTTTTAAACAGCACTGCCGTTGAATTAACGCCGTTATCTGGTATCCGACAACTTCCAGGTATTAATTTCCCTTAAGCCGCACCGGGCGCCGCCTCGACTCCTCTTGGAAAGGATCATGGGGAAGGTGACGTCAAGAGCCTCACCGATGGTGGGGAAAATATGATGTCCGGGTTTAATTGGCAGTGATTGTTTTGTCTTCCCGACAAAAGCAGCAAATCCCCAGAAGCTGGTCAGGAGCACAGCTGTTTATGGGCGAACAGAAGCTGCCGCTTATCTCCTTGTAGCAACCTGTCTCCAGGAGATCACGGCTTAATTAACCGGCGTGTTATCGAGAGTGAAATTGTACAGACATTGTTAAAAAAAAAAAATATCAAAAAAATAAAAATAAAAAACCAAAATAAGAAGAGATAAAGTGGAAAGGAAGGAGGTGACCTGGGAGCCAAGTGGAGTGAACTCTATAGAGAGCTAAAGCATGTGGGTGAATTTGCAAGTGATGGATGAGGTGGAATGCCCGGGCAAGGGAGAGCGATTCCCTGGCCCCAGGCATGGTGTGAGGGTGTGGAAGGAACAGGGATGAGCTTGCCCAAAAATGCATGTTGTGAGGGTTTCCGCCGGAGGGGGTTTGCGTCTGAGCAAACCTGGTTGAGGGACCGCAGGCCGGGACTGGGAGCTGGAGCACGGGGGCTGTCACACCTCGACCAGGTTCTTCCAAGGACAAGGCTGCTGTGATGCCAGTCCTGGCCTCTTCACCCTGTTAATCTGGGGCTGGGTAACACCCCTTGGCCTCCGGTTTCCTAGAATACATTAATCATTTTCAGTCTGACCAGTGTTTGTAGACTAAGCAGCCCCTTCCAGTTAGCGGGAGGGGAGACCCCAGTCCTTCCAGAAGATGCTTTGCACTGGGCAAAGCTGGTCCCCGGCTCATAGATCCAAGGCTTGTTTGAAAAGATGGGTTAGCCAAGCCTTATCCCGTGGTTCAGCAAGCATTCTACCAGTCCCATGCTCCTTTTCCCAGGTGATTCACCCCAAAAGAACCGTGCTGCAGACCTTGTAGAAGGTAGGGTAAGAGCCTGGCCCCACAGCAGATGATGCTGGTGCCACAGAATCACCAGCATCCCCCCAGTGAGGGCTGGGGACCAAACTGGGCACAGCTGCAAGGAGTCCGGGGGGGCAGGTCTTCTCGGGGTGGGGGCGGGTAATAGAGGTATCGCTGAAGGAAATGGCAAAGGAGCATCTCAGCAAGGGATGAGGAGTCACTTAGAGCACGGGTGGAGGGGAATTTGACAACCTTTCTCATTCAGCACTCGCAGTGCTCCGCAGATCAAAGCCCCGGGAGACAATAATACATTTTGAACTGAGAACATTAATTTGTATCCAGAGCATTTTAATAAATATTACTTCTATTTTTTTTTTTTTTAAATCCAGTTCAGCCCTGTCATCTCAAGCCAATTCCATTTAATACCCATCCCTTCCACAGACAGATTTTTAACGCCGTAATTAGCATGTACGGGCTCTTAAAAGCCTTTGCCTGGGATCTGAGGCCTCCTCTGCATTACGGCGTCTTCTCTCCCCTCCTCTCCGGCCCCCTTGGCCGAGGCTGTTATTCCATTTGTAGTTGTTTATCGTGCCCACTGAGACAGATTAAAGACAGGAAGGAGACTGAGAGTTGTTCTTGAGGGGGCTCGGCGGAGCTCGGGGAATCAAACCCCCCCCTCCTCTCCCCGAGCTTCGCTTTCCAAACCGCGCATCCGAAAAGCGGAGGTGGTTTCTCAAGCGTTTCCTTGTTGCTTTGTCTGGTCTTTTGTTGTTTTCCAGTTTGTTTGGTTTGGGGTGTTTGGGTTTGTTTGTTTTTTTTTTTT
>VXBJ01000920.1:79617-97877 GCA_013400055.1 Nycticryphes semicollaris
CTGGTTTGTTGTTTGTGGCATTTTTTTGGAAGGGGAAGAGGGAGGAGTGCGAAGGGTAGGTTTTTTTTTCCGTACTGCAAGCCGATGTTCTTGTATAAGCGCATACGGCTGAGAGCTGGGGCTTAAAAGGAAAATAAGAGAGGTTACGAAATACTTGGTCGTATTGTAAGGTTTGGCAGCGCTGAGAAATATCCTCTTGTGTTATTGCATAGAACAAAGCTTCGCCTGCTCCAGCCGAGGATGAAAGCGGGTCCAGCAGAAGGCAAACACAGCCCCGGTCCCCTTATTTTCCTCTTCTAAGTCTTTAAGTGGGATGTAAATGGTGTGTACTGCAGGTGGGCTTAGATCTGAGGCTCCTTCCTCCAGATGAAATTGCTGGTGAGCAGCGGCGGTGGCGTTTGCCAGTTCCCATTTGTGTGCGTGATCTGATCACACAGGAGGAGCAGGGTTTTGTTTCCTTAAACCACCCGAGTGGGAGCTGAAAGCGGGGCGGGGAACGACACGCACCAGGCGTCGTCCAGAGAAATTGGAGAAACCAAATGCTTCCCTCCCGGTGAGATTCGTTCCACTGGGTTGTTGGCGAAGGACAGGGCCTCAGGCACAAAATCCCAGCTCAGAACAAAACAAAATGGACAATCTTTTCCAGGCCTCGGGGATCTGGGCAGGCGTTATCCTTTCCATTTAGGGATGGAAATCAAAGCGGGGAGAGACAACGCCTGGTTTTCAGGCAGGGACACGCTAGGCCTTGTTTTGCTGTTCAAGGCAAAACACCTAGAGTGTTGTGTCCAGTTCTGGGCATCTCAACACCAGAGAGATCTGGAGGTGCTGGAGCGAGTGCAGAGGAGGGCAACGGAGGTGGTGAAGGGCCTGGAGAATAAATCTTATGAAGAGGGACGGAAGGAGCTGGGACTGTTTAGTTTGAGGAAGAGGAGGCTGAAGGGAGACCTCATCGCTCTCTGCCAACTGCTTGAAAGGACATTGTAGAGAGGCTGGTGCTGGTCTCTTCTCACAGAACGAGAGGGAATGGCTTCAAGCTGCACCAGGGTAGGTTTAGGCTGGACATTATTAAAGAATTTTTCCCAGCAAGAGTGGTCAGACCCTGGAACGGGCTGCCCAGGGAGGGGGTTGAGTCCCCACCCCTGAGTGCATTGAGGAGTCATTGAGATGTGGTGTTGGGGGATCTGGTGTAGGGGAGAACTTTGTAGAGTGGGGCTGATGGTTGGACTGGATGATCCCAAGTGTCTTTTCCAACCTGAATGATTCTGAGGCACAGGAGGGGCTGGTGGGGGTTAATTCTAAGGCTTGGGGATGCTCGTCTGCTCCCCACAGGCACCACTCCTGCTGCCCAGCCTTGGGATGGGGGTGCTCAAGCTCCCCCAAGCCCCCCAGCCCCTCCAGACGCTCACAAATTGATTCATTAAAGCACAATGCAGCCCACTTGGACCGCAAAAGACCCATAGAATTGTAGAACCACCTGGGTTGGAAGGGACCTTTAAGATCATCTAGTGCAACCATCAACCTAACTGACTAAAAAACCATCACTAAACCATGTCCCCGAGCACCACGTCAACCCGTCTTTTGAATCCCTCCAGGGATGGTGCCTCAACCCCTTCCCTGGGCAGCCCATTCCAAATGCTCAATAACCCTTTCCGTGTATAAATTTTTCCTAATCCCCAACCTGAACCACCCTCCCCTGGCACAACGCTCGGCTCTGGGGTTGGCTGTAGCCGATGCAATGCAAATTCTTTGTCTTTTTTTTCCCTTTTTTGCAGAAAACTGGAGCAAAAGGGCTCGCTCCCACTCGTTATTTCCACCGCGGCACCTCGGCAGCAGATGCTTTGCGGGGCGGGGGGCGGTGGTGGTGATGGTGGGGGGATGACGCTGCCCATTCTGCCTTTGACAGGATGATGGGCTTTGGCACCTTCCTCTCGCCAGCTTGGAGCTGGCCCACGGGCGCGTCTGCCGGGTCCATGGGGGCGTGCAATAGAATTTAGGGCTTGTGCTTGGCTTATTGTTGGCACTCGAGGCTTCTTTTTCGCCGCTGCGGCGGTATTTCTGGTCTCTGGCTCCTGGCTGGGGAGCTAACCTTCGCCCTGACGGGGGTAATTATCCTGCCAATCCCACAAGTTGGATAAAGCCGAAACCCTTCCCCTCCTCACCCCAACCCAAATCTCTGCTTTTTACGTTAAAGATGGCATTTAGATGCCGGGTTGGGTGCCTGGTTCGTGGTTCCCTGTCGCCTTTTTGTTTCCAGATTGCCTTTTCCGGAGATAAATGCGGCAACGATGGGTGAGCTCTTCTTTGTAAACCCTCGCTTTTCCTTTCTTTCCGGGCTCCCTTGCAAAATGTCAAGCGCTCTTTTTCCCCGCATCCTAAGTGCAGCCACTTACTCGGGTTCCTGGTATTGGGGGGAGTAGATCCATTTATCCGCAGTTAGGCTTTAAGTACAGGAGGCTGGATGCCCATTTCTCGCTGTTTGCTCTGTGCCGTGCCGCAGCCCTTGGGAAAACTGGACTCTCAGCCCAAGAAGGAGTTACCTGCAATTGCAGATTGCAAGGAAAGGAAAGAAAAAAATAAATTAATTATTTAAAAAATAAAAAAAAAGGGCAATTTTCAATGCTTTTAACCCAAGAACCGGTTATGAAAGTTGAGCAGGACGAGGAAAGTTCAGGCTGCTCTGTAATGTCAAGGTGAGCAAGGCGATGGCATTTACGTTGGAGATAGCCGGGACTCGGGATCTGGGATTAGTGTCAGCTCTCATGTGGCAAACGAAATTAGGAATGCGGAGGCTGTCTCTGTTTATGATACGGGGGTTGTTAGGCGCTTCAGGTACTGTCATTCTTATTTAAGGATATATTTAAGGATTAACAGTAAGAAGTCCAGCATTAGCAGGAGAGAAATGAATGTTAGCGAGCTTAGGCTTGGAGGGCTTATTTTATTTTTGATCATCATCGTGTGAGCTGCTTTAGGAGAGATGAGCTCCAAGATGGGGAGGGGAGGAAAGGGCGGGGGGAGGGGAGAAGAGAGGAGGAACTTCTCGTGTTTTTGCAGGAAAAGAAAACCTTTTCCAAGTTTAAATAGGGATCAGAACTCGGCAACGATGACGGCCACACGGGTAAAGCTGCCTAACTCCTCGAAGCTGGTGCCTTTCCCGGGCTGAGGATCTGGCTCACAGCATCCAGCCTATTTTTAGCCTTTTTTCCTTTCTTTTTTACAGAAATACGCGCGACAAAACAACGTCTGCAGATCTCTTTGGTCCTTTGAAATCGTGCCGTCGTTTTATACGGGGCAACCTTTCTGCTTGCGCCTTAGTCGCGGTCGACTCGCGAGTAGGTTACGTTTGCTGTGCGTGACGTCTAAGGCTCTGGGGATGGGGAGATGTTCTCTCCTGATGCTTTTCCAGTCGACTGGGTGCCGGCACAAAGAATTTCCTGGCTAAAACCCATTTTCTTCCATGTGTAAACTCCACGTTTCGCTTTTCGCTGGCTTTGGCTTTGATAGCTGTTGTCCACCAGCACTAGCACCCAGGTGAAGAGCTGTTGAAGATCTGTTGAAGGTTCACAGCTCTTCCCAACCCAAGGCTAGAAAGGCTCCTCTGAAAGCAGAAACGGGTGCAAAGAGTGGGGTGTTTGTGTGTGACGAGTTCAGTCAGTTCTGGTGGCTGAGGGGCAGGAAGGGGTAGGTCTTGCCGTGCTTTCACATCTGTTTTAAGGAGCTGCTTAAAAGGTGCACAAAGGGATCCTGTCTGAAGTCTCCACAGTTCTTGTCTGTTTGGATTATTTCGGGCTAATTATTTAGTTTTATTATTATTTCTAAATATTAGGGTTGTCGGGTCCAGCTTGTGATTCGGGGTGAGTTTGGGCGTGCTGTTGGGTGTCATAGAATCATAGAATGGTTAGAGTTGGAAGGGACCTTAAAGATCCATCAAGTTCCAACCCCCCTGCAGAGATACCTCTTACCAGACTGGGTTGCTCAAAGCCCCATCCAGCCTGGCCTTGAACCCCTCCAGGGATGGGGCAGCCACAGCTTCAACCTTTGATGTCTGAGCCCTCCCCCAAACCCTTGCTGGCCACTGCGTTGTAGACCACAAAGTTCTGTTCCAGGGCTCCTTGGGTGCAAGAGGAGAGGGGTCGCCGGACTGGAGGAAAGGGACAGAAGTCAAAAGGGTGGCAAATTTTATGTTAAGAGCCGGCGATGGAGCTTGTGGCCCATGGGGTGGATGTTTCCCTGCTGCTCAACCAAGCCAGACAGCGAGTGAGTCTCCATTACTTATGCGCTTCCTGAAGCTGAAACAATTGCTATTATCCCACATCAGATTGCGTGACCTACATTTTTAACTTGAAAGCCTCCAGCTAATAATTAGTTTGAATTTCGATTTATAAATAAACACATTCATATTCTCGTTTTTAAAACAGGGGAAGGGAGAAATCCCCTTGATAGATAAAATCCCCACCTCTCCCTGCTGGTCTCTAATTTCCCCCTCTTCCTCTGAATCTGGGGATGGGAAGGGAGGAAGGATTGGATTTGCTGGGCTGGGGAAAGGAGGAAGCTTTTGGTGTAATGAGTCCACTGGGGTGTTTTTTTCCTGGAAAACAGCAGGAGCCTCAGCGCTTGGGAGATTTGGGCCATCTGGGTAAATAGGGTCAGGCTCCACATTGGCAGCAGAGCATCAGGGCAGCTTGGCCTCACCAAAGGAGCCGAGGAGATTATCAGATTGGGGCACCGAAGCACCCAGCAGAAGGCATGCCCCTTCCCTCCCCCGGGTCTCCCGGCACGCTTGGAATTGCCTCCACTTCTCCTCCTCCTCCTCCTCCTCCTTCTCACCATCCATCTGTCCTGCCCGGCTGCATCCGAAGGCGCGGGAGGCGGCGTTGGCTTTGGGTCAACGCCTGGGACTTGGCAAGGGATCGTTAGGCACCAAACAGGTCATGTGTTAATTAGCTGCCATGGGGAAGAGAGGAGATACAAGCTGTCTTGGTGAGGAGAGATGCAGCTGGGCTGCATCCCATGCTCATCTCGGGGAGATATTCCTGGTGGAGAGGTCAAATCCCAGCCGTGGTTGATGGGCACCACGGAGGTGATGGCAGCTTTCCCTGTGGCTGTGGTGGTGGAAATGCCTCAGGAGCTGCCTTTCTCCACATACCTGAAGGTTTTCTGTGGCTGGAGGTGGAAAATGCAGAAAGCTGTCATGGTTATGACACTTATGCAAAATCCAGCTGGTGGCCGGTCACAAGTGGTGTTCCTCAGGGCCCAGTGTTGGGACCATTTCTGTTTAACGTCATTATCGATGATCTCAATAAGGATATAGAGGGTATCATCAGTGAGGTCGTCGATGACACCAAGTTAAGCGGGAGTGTTGGTCTGCAGGAGGACAGGGAAGCTCTACAGACTTGGACAGATTGGGTGGATGGGCCAATGTTAATGGAATGATCTTGAACAAGGCTGAGTGCCAGGTCTTGCACTTGGGCCACACCAACCCCATGCATGGCTACAAGCTTGGGGGAGTGTGGCTGGAGCTGCCTGGCAGAAAAGGACCTGGGGGTTCTGGTTGACAAGCAGCTGAATATGAGCCAAAAGTGTGCCTGGGTGGCCAAGAAAGCCAATGGCGAAACAGAGTGGGTTTGGGGGTTGTTTTTTACCAGGTCAAAGTTTCAGTCTGTCTGAGAAGTTGTGGTTAGTCGTGTTCTTTGTGTTCAACGAGTCTTTGAGATGTGGTGTTGGGGGATCTGGTGTAGGGCAGAACTTCGTAGAGTAGGGCTGATGGTTGGACTGGACGATCCCAAGTGTCTTTTTCCAACCTGAATGATTCTGTGATTCTTCTCATTCCAAAAATGCCCCAACACTCCTGGCTGTACAGCGTAGCACCGTGTGGGTAATTCTCCCACCGGCGAGTTTTTTTGCCAGGCCCTGGGAAGGTTTTCATTCTCCGGTTGCTTTGGTAGCGCTCACCCATAAGGTGTTATCCTGAGCGATGCCACTTCAGGTGCTATTTTTATTCGGGAAAATGTCAAATCCTTTCTCGGAACTTAGTGAGTTGTTGTCTTGGTAATTTCTCACAGAAACCAGATCTATAAAAAAACCCCCTATTTTCTTGGCACTAGGCTTTTCTTGTCTATTTTGGAGGTAAATATTTTTCAGAATTGGGGAGAAAAAGAAAAAAGCAAAAAAGAAGGGAGATGTTTCAACAGGACATGAGTGGTGTAATTTCTCCCCCAGAAATGGCTCTTGTAGGACTTCTTGAAGCACAGATGTGAGCGGGGTTGTAGCTGTGTGCACTTATATTTATGATACCAGAGAATAGGTGTCCTTGTATGCCGAGATCATATCTGGCCCCGGTCTTTCTTCGTGCACTGTTTCCTGATCTGAAGCCCAGCTCTCTGGGAGCTGGAAATCCAGCAGTGAGCAGGATTATATTCATCTTGCGATAGGGGACACCTTCAACCTCTGCTTTTTTTTTTTCCTTTCCTTCTCCCCCTTGAAATTTCTAGCAAAGTTGACTTTTTCAACGACAAATAACCCCTTCGGGGAATAACTCATTTCCCAACCTGAGCCATTGCGAGGCGTTTGCAAATGAAAAAGCAGAAAACCAGACGAAGCCCCTGATAACACTGAGATGCTCTGCTCCTGCTTCTGCGCTTGGGAAGGTTGGGATTGGTGCGTGCAACACCTCAGCCGGCTCCAGAGGGGAGATTTCTCCTCCTGGCTGGTGTGTTCCTGAGTTTTCCCTGTCCCAGGAAGGGTTGGAAGCTCCAGTTAGTCGTGGTGGCTAAAGGCTTTGGTAAGGAGGAGGAAAGAGAAGAGGTTTGCTCTCACTGTGATGGGTGAGAGCGTCCATGTGTTGGGTCTCCCCTCGTGGTGCAAGAGGAGACAGGGCTTTGAGGAAGGCAGGGGGTGGTTTTGGGGTGCTTGAAACTGTTTTGGGGGTACTTGGGACTGGTTTTAGGTGCTTCTACCATCATTCAGGCTACTGGACTGTAGTGTTTGAAGCATGATGCAAGGGAAAAGCAAGGCAGGAGCTGCCTGGTCTTTCTCAGGAGAGAACGAGATGATGAGCAGTGTCTCTCCAATCACAACAAGATCCCCGGAGTCTGAAGGAGCAAAGCTTGGGCACGAAAGCCAGAGCTGCCCTAATAAAACATTTACTGGGGTTTGGAGACCTGTTCGCTCCGACACGGTGCATACATATTAAATGATCAAAGTTTCCATGCCTTCGGAGGAGCCGGCTGCTAATCTAATGCAACCCTTGGGCTTTGCTCACCACCAACTCTGCATGAAAGCAAACGGCGGCTCTGTTTTCCTATTTAAAGGATTTCTGAGCTAAGCCAGGTGGGTCACAGTTCAGGAAGCGACAGGATCCGGCCTCTCCAAGTCTAACCCTTCCATGATTCCCCTAAAGGCTTTGGTAAGGAGGGGCTTAAACAGGTGGGGTTGAGGATGGATTGGTCTTCATCTCCCAAGTCATGTCCTCCTCTGAGTCTCCTGCAAGTTATCTCAGTGCTGCTGTGGTCTTTCCCCTTCCTCTTATATTTTCCTCATCCCCTCCCTAAATTGCTCTGTCCTTCATCCCGTCGCCCACCTCACAAAGGGCTCTGCTGCCTTTTGAGATCCCAGCTTGAGTTGCAAAGCGAGCTGCTGGTGGATTAAAACCAAAGCAAAGGGTAAAAAAAAACAAAACCAAACCCAAACCCCAACCAACCAAATATTTCCACCCTGTTCAGATTTATAAACTGAGCACACTCGTGCTGGAAGGTGCCGAGGAGGAAAAGGAAAACACAGAGCCCCCCGGGTGCCGTTTTTCAAAGCAATGCAGCCCTTTATTTGACTGTCTATACTCGTGTTAGCCATGCGGGGAAGCGAGAGGGTAAAAAGCCTGCCAGGGCTACTCTTTCAGAGCCACTGGGCTCCCTGGGGCAGCTACTGGTGCTGGGGGAGGCTCAGCACCTCCACGGACCGCCAGCCATCCCTCTACCTGCTGCTTTTGCAGGGGAAATACTTCCCCTACTCATTCTCGCCGCTCCGGTGGTTTGGGACTGATGGCTTTGGCTTTCCGCTTGGTTACAGCATCTTTTCTGCTTCTCGAGCATCTCCCGTGTCTTTCATGTGATTCCTTAACTAGTTTCCACTTACTGACGGTCCCTGTTCTTTTAAGGTACTCGAATCTGTTTGATCATCAGCAAATTTCTCTCTCTGCTCCTCTGATAAAAATTTAAATCTGGGCACTTTTTGAAGGCTTCCTCCCTACCCCTGGCTTCCTCTTTCTCCTTCTGTGCTCAGTGGGGAGTCAGCCCTCCTCGAGGAAAATAAAATAAATAAATAAATCAAAATTAGAGCTCAAAGTGTGACATCTCCTCTTAAAAAGAAGAGGAAGGTGAGAAGGGGAGGGAGGAAAAAAAGAAAAAAAAGCACAACCCACCACACAACCACCATATATTCTTACAGATGTGACATCAAAATGGAAAACTATAAAGGAGGCGTTTTTCAAAGGCTCGTACAGGGACTGAGTTGGTTCAGTGGGAAACAGGCAACTGAAGTCTCTCCTGGTGCTTTGAAAGCATGTCCCCAAGCCACCGCCTCCCCGTTGTTTTAGCAGGAGAGAGCAGGTGCTTCTCCACCTGCCAAACACGTACCTCAGTCGGGTGCTGCCCTCTTCTCTCCTTGCCCTGGAGGGGAGGGGTGGGATGGGCTGTAGGTGATGGGCATGGTTCCTGGGAGATGAGTTGGTCACAACTGTTCACCGGCACTTGCTGTGTCCTTGTGTCACCTTGGCATCTGCATCCGTGTCTCCCAGCATAGAGGCATCTCCGTCCTTGCTCGCTTTTGGGAAGCAGAGTAGGAAAATCGTGGTGAGTCCATGAGGCAGGGATGCTTCCCAGGGCAGGACCGCAGAGCTGTGGCATCTCAGCTCCTTCCATGTCTCAGTGATGGGCACTGACATTCAGGGTGTGGGGATGGTCAGCAAGAGCTACTGGCTCTGCCAAAAGCTGCTCAGCTGCTGGGGAACCTCTGGTTTCCCACCCAGGCTGGAAGGGCGCTGGGAAAAACACCAGTGGGTTGATCCTTGTGGTGCTAGAGAGCTGCTGGAGCAGCAGCTCGGTCTGCGGGTCTGCTCTCACAGCTCAGCAGCATCTGGGAGGTCCTGCGGGGTGACATGCTCATGGAGCATCCTGGGGGACACGAACGTCTGGGGACATTCGAGTGTTGTGACATCCAAGTGCTTTCAGCAATGGCATAGAAATCGCCTGATGCAATCAGTGATTTCTTTTGGGGAAGAGGAGCTGCAATTAATCTCTGCTTGGCTTTATTTATCTTTATTTTGTTGTATCCCTGGCTGCTAAATTTCTTGTGCAGAGGGAAGGGTGCCCACTTAATAGTGGGGGACGCTTGCCTGGTGAGGAGGCACCAGGAAACCTTCTGCTTCTGAGATGCTCACCCAACTTCTTGTTGTCCATCGTGTCTCTGGTGGTTGGCACGAAGAAGGGAGCTTTCTTGGTTTGTAGCTTGAAGGAGCTTGGGTGGGCCGGTGCCCGGCGAGGTGGGGAAGTTGGGGGTTAGTTATCTCGCCGTGGATCGGTCCCTTGCTCCGTTTCCATCTGCCTCACCTTGGATTAATTACAGTACAATGCAATATACATTTATATGGTGTCTGCACAAGTGTCTCAGGGCCCTTTGCAATCTGAAAAATCTAATTAAGGTGCAGCCTCCAACATGAATGCTTATCGCCAGAATGTGTACAGCCAGGCAGAGGCAGGCTGCCTCCGCTGCTCATCCAGGAGCTGAATCCACACTCTCCCGGCATTATTAATTACTCAAAGCTTGGTGTCTGAGACACCAATCGATACCGTGGGCCTGGCTGGGTAGTGAGCTTGTAGGCGAGCGTGAGGGAGCAGAAGATAACCATCAGCTAGAAACTTGGCCTGGGAGGAGGAGGAGGAGGAGGAGTCGCTGCTTTGCAGAGACGTGTGCGGTGGCAGCACATGTTTCCTGGCGCCTTTGACGCTGGGAGGTTACTTATTTGATGGAGGAAGACGTCGGGAATATTGAATTTTGGCCTCGGGAAGGTCCTGCCTTGGGGACCAGGCTGGCGATGGGCGCAGCATCGTTCTGCAGGGCTCACTGCAAAATTTCTTTGGCTTTTTTAGTTGGTCTCACGAGTGGCACCAGCTGTTGGGAACGTTGGGAAGGGAAGGAGGGAGGGCCACAAGTGAGACTAAAGCGTAAATAACCAGGGGAAAAGGGAAAGGAAATGTGAAGTGGCCCTTTAAATACGAGCCTCCAGAGCCCAGAGCCCAACTAGCATTCCCTCAAGTATTCAAATGAGATTGCAGCATCAGATTGGTATGCATTAGGCTGGTCTCAATGAAAATTAACATGTAATTGCTTCAAATGAAGTAAGTGAGGAGGTAATCTGTTCTTAAATTGGATTCGCAGGATTTTGTGGTACCATAATGCAGCTGTGAAATGAAATATATTTTAAGAATGATGTCCTCAAGGGGAGAGGGGAAGAAAAGGGGGAGTCTGTACTGGGAAGGGTACTTTCCCTCCCTCCATATTTTGGTTTTGGTCTCATTAGTGCCGTTTTATAAGCAGGGAGAGGGTTTTGGTGTGAGTGGCATGGCTGGAGAAGGTCCAGTTGCTTTTGGCTTCATCTTATTTTCTTCCTTGACATCCTTCCTTGTTTGTCCTCTCCTCCCACTTGGTGCTCCACCTTCCTCGTGGCACCAGGGTCTCCTCAGGGACCTTCTGTCGTGAATATATCCCTGTTCCATCGTGATGGGAGGTCATGAGATGGGGCACTTGAGCAATCTTTATGTGGCAAACAACCTTCTGGTTATGTGATGGGGGAAGATCTGGCAATGTGGTGGCTTTTGAGTGTCTGTAAGAAACTGTGTACATTCTTGCTAGGAACCTGGTTTCTGTGAGGAGATAGAAGTCAGAGTGAAACCCAGGTTACCTTCTTGTGTTGGCCACTCGTGGCCTTGGATGAGGAAGCCTCTTCTCCTGTCAAAGGGGAAGGTCCTCTCCTCATCACCCTTGGACCTGCTGAGGCAGTGCAAGGCTTGAGGATTTATCTCCAAAGGCTTGGGATGCCCTGCTCCTCCCATGCAGTTGTGTGTTACTTGCACCACCTCTCTGTTTTAACTCTAAGGGGTTTCTCATTGTCCTCTCTGTCCATCTCTGCCCACCATGCCTGTAGAAGCAATGTGAGCTTGGGTGTTGCGAGGAAATTGGAGGTTGAGGGAGAACTGGTGTAGGAAGGTGACGGGGTAACCTGCAATTATTTTGAGACTACAAATACACAGATAGTGTGTAGAGGAATGCACTTGCTGCAGGTAGACCAGGCTGGTCAAGCAGAGGTAGACCCAGCTAGTCACAGCCAGAACCAGTGCTATCCCCGTGGCAGCCCTCATTCCACTGTCCTGGGCTACTGGAGAGCTCTGCTGGTGCCTTCAAAACCTGATACCCGCTCTTCTGCTCTCTTCCCTGGGGTGATTTCCCTGTGTTGTTCCCCTCAGTGCCCTTCAGCCCTCTCCTTGCAGCTCCCTCTTGCTCCTTTCACCCCCTTGTCCTGCTGCAGTCTTGACCCACAGCATCCTTTAGCAGCTGGCTCCATCTCACACCTCGCTCCTCTCCACCATCCGGGCAGAGACTCGCTCACCCCTCGCCGTTCCTGTTTAGCGCCTCAACTTCTAAGGAAAAGCCACTTTAGTGATAATTCCCCACTTGTAATAAGTTAAGTGCATCGCTTCCTTTGGAATACATTTGCAGTGCAGTTAAGCTCAGCAAGTCCCTTGCCTGTGTGCTTAGTTAAACGTGCTCCTTTGCCGACCGTCGGGGTGGATGGCATCGCTTTATTCCTGGGCCATTAGTGTCAATTGCGCAAAGCAGAACCAGGATTTATTCCAGGGGCACAGCTCGTAATTGAGTGAGTTCAGTGCTGGGGATCGGCGCTAACTGCTGGGAGTGCAGCTTGGAGGAACTTCCCTGTGGGGCTGGAGGAGGAGAAGGAGAGCGGGAGCTGCTGGGGGGTTGTGCTGAGAAGGATGGGAGTTCATAGAATGGATTAGGTGGGAAGGGACCTTAAAGATCGTCTCCTTCCAGCGCCCTGCCCTGGGCAGGGACACCTCCCACCACACCAGCTGGCTCCAAGACCCCTCCAACCTGGCCTTGAACCCCTCCAGGGATGGGGCAGCCACAGCTGCTCTGGGCAACCTGGGCCAGGGTCTCACCACCCTCACGCCAAAGAAGTTCTTCCCCACATCTCAGCTCCATCTCCCCTCTTTCAGGGTCAAACCCTTCCTCACCATCCTATGGCTCCCCTCCCTGACCAAGAGCCTCTCCCCAGTTTTCCTGAAAACCCTTGAGGGACTGGAAGGGGCTCTGAGATCTCCCCGGAGCCTTCTCTTCTCCAGGCTGAACCCCTACAACTCCCCTAGCAGAGGGGCTTCAGCCCTCCCAGCATCTCCGTGGCCTCCTCTGGCCCTGCTCCAACAGGTCCGTGTCCTTCTGATGCTGGTGGCCCCAAGAGCTGGAGGCAGCACTTGGCAGGGGGGTGTGGGAGGGTCACAGGGGCAGAATCCCTCCGCCTTGCCCCGCTGGCCATGCTACTGGGGATCCTGCCCAGGGTGCTGGGGGCTTTCTGGGCTTGCCAGCACTGGGGTGTCTTGAAGGGTTCAGTCTGGGGCTTGCAGGTGACAAAGGAGCGTTTTTCTAGAGAAAAGTGCATAGCAAGGAAAGATCTCACCAGGGTTTTGGAGGGAGAGAGAGGAGACTTCTTCTCAGATGGGGAGGCCTTATTTTAGAGAGTTTCACCTGTTCTGTAACGCTCGGAAGGGTGAGGATGGGGTCATTATGGAGTTATTTTCTTCTTGTGTCATTTCCCTTGTGTCCTTTTGAAACTTCTCCAGACAACCTGCCAGAGGCTGGACCTGGTGTGACATGGTGCAGGACCAGTTTGTAGGTACCTCAGGAAAACAGCTGGGAACAGAGTGACTTTTTCCCAGGGTTTTTTGCCTGCTGGCATGCAGGACCCCCAGCCCCAGCAATTACTTGAGCTGTGGGAACACACACACACAAAAAAAAAGGAGAAAATCAGGAGGAACCACATGTCCCTCCAGCTCAGCGCAGGATCTGGGCTCTGCAGGAGCTCCCCGGCGGGGTGACATTTCATTAGCAAACCGGCCGTGTCCCCACACAGCTGCCTACAGGCGCTTCGGTGCTGGCGTCACCCCGCTCCGTCCCCGCTGTCATTAGCACTTTTGGAGGGCACCCAAAGCAGATGGGGCAGGAGGAGCAGGCCCCCCCCCCGGGTGATGACACTCCTTGGGGTCGTTCATCAGGGTTGGGGGAGACAGGTCTCCTCCAGGCCGGGTCTGGGAGATGCTGCCTTCCTTCCTGTTGCGCGACCCGGAGGGAAAAGTCGCTGTAGATGCGGTGAGCCCTGTTGTTAGAAGAGACAATAGGAGGATAAATAGAAAAGGCTGGATGAGGCGAGGACGGCGGGAGCAAGGGACTTGGAAAGGTGCTTGCGAGCTGCTGCATTGCAGAGAGAGAAAGACTTTTCCAGACGAGCCATCCCTGCCTGCTGCATCACCACCCGCCCGCTTTGCACCACTGCTGGCATAAAGGTGGGGGGTGGTGGGGGGTGTCTCCAGGGACCGGCAGGGTGTTGGGTGGGGGCAGAGTGTCTCCTGGGACCCCTGGCTGCTCCGTGCCCTTCCCTGGGCAGCTCCAGCTCCTTTTTGCATCTTTGCCTTCCTCCCCGGTGCCGTTTCCCTCCTCTTCCTTTGGCGTTTGCCAAAAAGGCTGGGCTGAGGCAGCAGCGCCCGGGAGCTGTTCGCCGTTCTGCGAATCCCGGGCACTGAACCAAGGTGGATCTTTTGGAGCCCGGTCTATGATTATTAATGTAATTAGTGTGAATCGTTTGCATGTGCAAACTTTCACGTGAGGAGATCAGGTGCTTTAACAAACGTGCGTTCACTCGCTCTCCCCGTCGCCGAGGAGGTGCCAAGTGTCTTTCCAGCCTTGCAAAGGGCAGAAATGAAGGGCAGGGACCTGCGGGGAACTTGCAGGTGGGAAAGGCAAGGACCTCCCGGTCCAGATCCTCAACTCCCTCTGAGATAAAACTCTTGTCTGGGCAGGGAAGAGGAGGGGAAGCACAAAAGAGTTTTATTTTCTGCTTCTGAGCCCTGCTTTTGACCAGCTCAGCGTGATTTTTTTGCAGAGGCACCAGGTCGGCGGCTGATCTGAGAGCACCTCCTCACCCCTGCAGCCTGTGGAGATGTTCTGGCTGCTGGGGGTGAGGTGGGGTGGGAACTGGAAGTGGGGTCTCAGCGGGGTCCCACCACTCCCAGCAGGGTCCCCCCCACACTTTTTCCTGCCAGACCCCGCTGCCGAGTTAATCATTCAGTCAGCTCCTGCCTGGTCGACCAGGAGGAAAGGAAGGGGTTTCTCAGCCCTGACAAGCCACGCTGTGATGTGAAGAAGTCCTCAGGCTGTGTCTTCAGTGGCGTCCCGTCAGGGTGAGCTTGAGGGGTGCCCTCCAGCTGAGCTTGCAGTTGAGGTGGAGGATGGCTGGGGCGGTCCTGGGGCGCGGGTGAGGATGGATGTGCCAAGAACCCCGCTGCCGTGTCAACCACAGGGACGTGATGAGCCTTGAAGCCCCCTGCCTGGGTGAGAAGTTGGGGCTTTCAGCGAGCCAGGACCAAACCTATGAACCATTTTATTCCAGTAGTCCAGCTGTCACAGTGAATGTCCCCTCCGTGGAATCCTGCGCTGGTTTGCACGTCCAGCCAGTATCTGAAGGAGATACCCAGGAGAGCTGGAGAAGGGACTCTTTGTCACGGAGTGGAGGGACAGGGCGAGGGGTGATGTTTATAAATTGAAAGAGGGGAGATTGAGATGAGATACCAGAAAGAAATTCTTTGCTGTGAGGGTGATGAGATACTGGAACAGGTTGCCCAGAGAAGTTGTGGAAGCCCCCATCCCGGAGAGCTTTCAAGACCAGGCTGGATGGGGCTTTGGGCAACCTGGTCTGCTGGGACAGTTCCAACCCCCGTGTTGGAACTCAGTGATCTTTAAGGTCCCTTCCAACTCTGACCATTCTGTGATTCTAAGTTACCCCTTAGCTCGAGGGGTGTCACAGAATCCATAGAACGCTTTAGTTTGGAAGGGACCTTCTAGATCATCTCATTCCAACACCCCCCTCCCCTCCAACCATGGGAAGGGTGTCCCTGCTGCTGCCCCACGGAGGGCTCAGTAAACGGGGGTTTTTATTGCAGGAGGTGCACCCACCACGTGCCACACGATGAGCACGCCTGCCCTTGGTGTGTACCACGTGTTGCACGCGCATGAACGACCAGCCAGTTTCTGCTGGGCTGGTGCCCGGTGCGTGTCAAGCAGCGTTGCGTGTCAGCGCGTGTCGAGCGTGCACGGGCAAGGCAGCAGATGCTGTAAATCCTGCTGAGGAAGGGCTGGGCTGCTAGAAATCGCTAGTGCATGACTTAACCCCAAACAGCAAAGAGCATCGGGAGGGAAACCAGACTGGGTTTGCGGCAACGAGGGTTTCAGCTTAATATTTAGTAGTGAAAAAAAGCTTCCAGACCACCTTTTCCCTGATAACCCCACCTCAGGCTGCCCGTGGTGCCCGGATCCCAGCCTTACAGGGTCAGGGGCAGCACGTGTCCCACGGAGCAAGGGACAATCTGAGCTCGGCTTTCCCTTGGCTCGGGACCTGACGGCCAAAATTCTGCGGCCACCGGAGCATAAGCATCATAGGGACATCCATGAGAGCTGTGGGAACTAAGCCCGAGTGGGATTGAGTTGTTCGCAGCCCAGCCTTTAATTAATCCTAATAAATAACAATAAAATGTGATAATCACAGAAATAAATCTGAGATGTGAAGCTCCCGCCGCTGCTGGCGGTCAGGTTTAGTTGATCATTTATATCAGGGCTGATGGTGCAGAGACTGGGAGATGCTGGGGATGAGGCAGGGCTGGAGCAAGTTGTCTTCTCCTTGCCCAGCCTCACTGGGAAGGCTCCTTCACACCCTAGTTTTCAATTAAACCCCAACCTGGTACCTCCAAACTAGTTTCCAGCTCTGTCTCGCGGAGATAAAGCGCTGCTGGGTATGGAAAGGGTCGCTTCAAAATCCAGAGGTGTCTGGGGATTGTTGGGTTAAACTGGGAAGGAAATTAAAAGGTATCTAGGGATGCGTGGTGGTGGGTCAGCGCGGTGGCATGACCCGTGTGGAACTCCCTCGGGTGGCCTGGATTTGGGAAGGGAGGGGGTTTTCTTTAGGGTGGGCACTCAGTGAAAATTAGGTGGCGGTGGAAGGAGAATTGAACCCAGGAGGTTGTCGAGTACAGGGTGAGGGGGGTCACCTTTGTCACAGCCCCAGCCTGGGCCACCAAGTTTGCTGAGACCACCAGGTTTAGCCTTGTCTCCTCCTCCCCACCGTGGAGCTTGTACCCTGATAATTGCAGTGAAAAGCGGCGACCAGGTTGGTAATTTTGCTGAGCTCTTTTCAGTTCTAATTAACATTATTCATTTCTTGTGTGTCCTGCTGGGTTGAGACAATCTGTGCTCTCCAGCCCAGCCCCCTGGAACACCAGAAGAGGCAACAACAACAACAAAAAAAAAAAGTGCCGTGCCAATTACTACACTTCAGTAATTAAAAACCTCCTTCCCCCCACTGCTGGGCCACCTCCTCTCCTGTCATTTGCTGCGTGCAAACTGGTGATGGCAGAGAGAGGAATTCAGGAGGGCATGTCATTGCTGGCTGGTGCCATCTGTGTCTGCACTGAAGATGCGGGGAGGCGGGTGTCAGCGGTCGGGGCGCTCAGCTTCGGCACCCTGTTGCTTATTTATTCTTCATCCCCGATTGCAGCGGCTGGGGTTTGGTCACAAGGATCTTCAGGGGCAGTTCTGTGTCTGCAAACAGCCTGGTCACCTCTGGCCAGGGCTGGTTTGTCCCCACCAAGGGCTTGGTTGGCGTTTTCAGCCTTGTTTTATCTTCACCTTTACGTTACCTCAGGTGGCAGAAACCTGATGGCCGTGCTTTCCCTTTCCCAATTTCCACCTCCAGCTGCTGGGCTGCACCCATGGGTGATTTGGTCCATCCTTGCCTGGATGTGGGACAAGGCACCACTCCAGGGACCTCGCCCCTGGAGTGTGGGACAAGGACACGATCGGGCAGGTTGGGAAGGTGCATTTGGTGGATGCCACTGTCTTAAAATCCCCAAACTCCATCACTCGTGGTCATTTTGAGGTGCCTTCAGTGGCAGCAGAGGGTCTTGTGTGCCGTGAGGAGCTACATCCCTCTGCCAAACATCGCTGCCCACCCCCAGCGTGATGCAGCCGAGGGGTGTTTGCAGCATTTCCACCTCCCAGAAGGAAAAACCCCGAGGCTTGGAATTCTGGCTTTAGAGGGAAATGAGGAGCAGTGAGAGGGAGCAGTATCATCTCCTCCTTGTGCTGACAGTCGGCAGTTTTTCATCTTCCTGCAGGAGAAGGCCTTGCCTTCTGAGCAGGAACGTAACAAAGCTTAAGGATCTGCAGAGAGAGAAAATTACCTCATCTGTGCTTAATTAGTTTTACATCTTCTTTTTGGAGGTGAGCGCTGTTTTCCGGCACCCTGGGGACCCCTCTCTTCCCTCCCTCCCTGGCACATCGTGGGGTGCGAGGGGAGGGTGAGAACCTCCAGTGAGGTGGAGGAGGAGGCATCTCGGGGCTTTGCACCTTGCCAGGAGTGGGGTGGGAAGGGGGAGGCAGTGGGCTCAGTGGTGACTTAGCTCTCCAGCTGTGCTTGGAGCCTGGCTTCCCGGCCAAAGCCAAAGGTTTTCTGCTTGGCTGCTTATGTGCCAGAGAAGAAGGCTTCCCGACCCTGCGTCGGGAGAGAGGAGCTGCTGGAGGAGGGAAGAGGGAGCAGATGGAGGGGCTGGAAGAGCATTGGGTGGCTGCGGCCACGGGGACCCCAAGTGGCTCTTGTGCGAGGAGGAACAGGGTTTATCCGGGTGGTTGGAAGGAGATGAGGTAGGAGCACGACCCACCATCCCTTAAATATTGCCCCATATCCAAAGGGCAAAGTGGGTCTTTCTCAGGAGCTGTTTCTGCACTTAAGTGTGTATATATATATATATATATATTTGTATTTTGACTCCAGAGCTTTAAGAGGCAGGGGAGGAAAATAAAATAACAACTTTAAGCCTGCCGATCCCAGGGACAGAGAAGCGTGTCTAGGTGATAAGGAGAGATTATGACCG
>VXBJ01000920.1:97956-125311 GCA_013400055.1 Nycticryphes semicollaris
ATTTCACTGTTGCCTCATGCGTTACCTGAGCCCCCGCTGCTTTTCAAAAGCACTTAAAAGCCCGTATGATGGAGGGAATGCTTGGATTACACACTGTCTGGCTCCATTATTATCCAGGGATCTCCAAGCTGATGTATTTCACAAACAAAGCGGCTCGGAGGAGGAGAGGGGAAATTATATATATATATATTTAGCTCAGCCTGCTTATGGGTCCTTGGGGATAATCCCCACAGATGGGACCAGTCTGAGAAATTCGAGCCACGTCTGGCTTCTTGTCGCCCGGTCCTTCTCCATGATGTGGCTTTGGCAGTGAGGGTGGACACCCCCACGTGGGTTCCTGCAGAAGATGTGGCTTGCTGTGACCACAGGAGCCTATTTTGTGGCCTCTTGCTGGCCAAGCACTGAATGCCCACCTCCAACCCCGTAGGTCTCAGTTGTCGGCAGAGCTGGGGTCCAGAGCAAAACTAAAACCCTCCTCTGGGGAGAGATCTCGACTTCTGTTCGAGTTGAGCAACTCAACGTTGAGGTTTCGCTCAAGTTGTGATGAAGCTGAGAGCAAAGAGCCAAGTTCTTGGTGTTCAGCCCAGGCTGAATCTATTGGTTCTTTTTTTTATGTAGATAATAAAAATCTGCTCGCATGTAATTTATTATTATCGTAATATCATTATGGAACAGCAGTAAAATGGTTTAATTTATCGGATGTTTTTCACACCAGAGAGGGAGGATGCTGCAGTAGCTTGGGTACTTGCCTCACAAATCAGCAGGGGGGGGTCCTGGACTGCAGGCTCTACCCATCTTGCCTTGGGCACATCATCTCATGGGGACCCATCATCCCTGACCTCCAAATATTGTGCGTTGAGGCTGAGCGGGTTATTTAGGCTTTTTTTTTTCCTGATGTCTGGGGCCCAAGAGATAACCTCCAAAAAGAAGAGGTTAGATGGTACCCAGGTGGGCATCAGTGGCAGATGTGGGAAGGAACCCACCAGCGTGGAGACAGAGGGGCAGAGGCGGGGAGAGAGGCTGTAAACGGCTGCAGAGATCTCAGCAAGGACTCAAGCTGCCTTGCTTTTATTATTACTACTTTCTGGGTGGCTCTGCCCAAATTAAAAAATAAAATCCCTAAATTTTCAGGCTAAGTCCCTGAAGGGCTGCAGATAAGTTCATCCTTGCCACTGATTCCCCTGCTGCCATGGTCCGGCGTGTGTAAAGCATTAAAACCCCTTGCATTCCTTGAGGTTACCCCGTGTGAGACCCTCCCAGGAGCTGCCTGGTGGCATCTTTTTCGATGCCTCCCAAGTTAATTTCCATCCTGGCGGCTGCACAAGCGATGGAGTAGATTGGAGGAGACTATAAGTGGTGGATCTGAGGCTGAGTGGTTTTATGCAGGGACATTATCCTCCGTCGCCGGCGGCCAAGTCCTAACGGCCCCGTAATCCCAAATTTGCTTGGAGAGAAAGCAGGGGTTTCAGCTGCCATGGAGGTGGGCTGAGGGTTTCTGCTGGATGGGGAAAGGCTTGGACAGCAGGCCCTGTGTTCTTCACCTCTCTAGAGATGATTTGTGGAAATGGAGGGTTCAAACCTTGCTCGAGGACCTGGGAATGGGGCTGGCGGAGACCTTTGGGAGGAGCAGGGCTGGCCTCCACTAATGTGGACAAGAAAATATTGTAGAATCCCAGAAAATAGCAGCAAATAACCATAGAACCTCCTTCAGGAGCAAAACCTCTTCTAGGTTTGCACCGTGTTGTCTCAAGGGATGGGGGGGGAGGGCTCAATGTCTTCATGAGGCTGTATGTAGAAGTTTTCTGCCTCCAAAACATCACTCCAGAAGTGAAATGCTTGACGGGGGTGAGGGAGATGCAGCGATGCAGGTGATGGGGAGGGAAGGCAGAGGCTGACAGGAGGGGACAAATGGTCGGAAGCTCAAGGTTTCTCTTTAGAGGTGTGTCAGAGCTGGCTTTCTCCAGAGATAAATTTTCCCTGCTCCTTTGTGAAGCAGAGCGAGCTGCTTTCCCAGCTCTGCTTTGCATTCCTTCGCCTGGCTGCAGGGATATGAAGGTCTGTGGAGAGAATGAGAAGGGATGGATGGGTTTGGTCAGGAGGTAGCAACCTGCATCCCACTCACCCCCCTACTCAAACCTCAGGATGGAGGTTTTTTGGCTCTGGTTCTCTCTGGGTTTGCAGAACTGGGAATGGAAGGGTGGAAGGTCCTTTGGTGGCTGGTGCTGGGGTGGCTCTGACCTCGCTGCATCTGAAGTGGTTGTGAAGCTCTTGGGCAAATCCCTGGAGCCACCAGTTTAGATGGATGTCGGTGTCCTGAGTGCTGCGCGTAAAGTGCTGACATTGTCCTCTTTGAGCACCGAAAGCACTTGGTCTTGGAAACTGCTGCTGGCAGCGAATCTAAAAATAATGCCAGGAGGACCAGGAGGGGATGGAGAAAGGGGGAGAAGAGCACTCCAGAGCAGTGCACTGATGGGTCACCTCTCTGCTTGTCCCCAGGTGCTCCGTGGATAACCGAGTCACCCGAGTGGCCTGGCTGAACCGCAGCAGCATCCTCTATGCCGGCAATGACAAGTGGTGCTTGGACCCTCGGGTGGTGCTCTTGGCCAACACCAAAACTCAGTACAGCATCCAGATCCAAGACGTGGACGTGTACGATGAGGGGCCCTACACCTGCTCCGTGCAGACAGACAATCACCCCAAGACATCGCGCGTCCACCTCATCGTGCAAGGTAAGAAGGAGGGGAATGTCGTAGAGGGGTTGTGAAGCTCGTGGAGCTTTGATTTCTGTCCCACCCTTTTGCCCTGCTGTCTTCTCCTCCCACTGCTGCTACGTTGAGCGTGTAAAACAACTCGGTGCCAACGTTGAAGACGATCAACGGGGCTTGGAGAGTCCCAGTGAAGCTGGAAAAATGCATTTATCCAACTTTCCCGGAGTAGTCGTGGGGCTCTGACACAGCCAGCTCTGCCTCCCAAATAACCCACCCCATGTTTGCTGTTTGTTGTCGTCGTATTTTGATGGGTTTTCTTGTTTTCTGTGCTGGAGGCAACGCTTGAAGTAAAACTTGTGTTGGGGGAAAAGGGAGAGCTTGGCAGATTTGTGTACTTTGCGGGGGTGTGTGTGTATGCCTGGCAACAGTACGTGTTTGTGTGTTGAAACCTCGTGCTTCTGCGAGGAGGAGGAGGCAGAGGAAGGCCGGCAGGGGGTGGTGGAGCACTTGTGGTGGCCTCGCTGAGGTTGTGCAGTCCATGGGGTATGTTCGCCTGCTCTTCAAGCATGTGCAAGGACACCTGGGCTCTCAGAGGGGATGTACAAGCGTGGCCACACACCCATGGTCAAGCAGATGGACGTGCACACGAGGTATCTCCCATGTCCATCCTTCAAGACACGTGCTGGGCTGCGTGCTGAGACATGTGGAGCCCCCTGAGTTCTTAGGGAGGCAGCCTGGGGAAGGATTAATGGAAAATTTCTAATCTCTTCCCAGCAACCTTTCTTTCCTACCTCCCCTCCCCTCCTCCTCCTCCTCCTCGTGATTTGGCCAGGAGCCCTCTTAGCATGACACACCAGCCCGAGTATTGGAATCTCGTCTCGGGCTAATTTTCGAATGCTGATGGGGGTATTGATTTGGAAACAAGCTGGGTTAAAAAGGCATTGGTTCTTGTACGCAGAGTCGGGTTGAGCTAATCCACCGTCAATATGCCAGGCCTGAGCGTTATTGACAGCCTAATGAATAGAAGGGGGGAAAAAATACCCCAACCCAGGGCAGGGCCTTGATTTTTTTCCCCTCCCTCCCTCCCTTTTCCGTTTTCTTTTTCATCATCAAGCAATCAAGCAAACTAAACAGAGCCGGGCTTTCTCCATCTCCATTAACAGCCAAGAAGAAGCAGGTGCCTTGCCAGCCCGGGTTCTGGCTGTTTATCTCCCAATCTCTTATTACCCACCCGAGTTTTTGAAGCTGAAGTCGATCAACCCACAGGTTCCGAAGTCGCTGTCGGGGGCTGGGGCGATGCAGGATAATTTCTCTCCCTTCTCTTCCGATTCCCGTTTCCTGACCTAAATTTCCCACATCAGCAGGCATCCGGCTCCATCCCTGCCATCTTGGCTCTGTCATTAGGATGAGGTGTTTGGGTACTGGGCAGGGTGGGAGGAAGGAAAGGTTGTACCTTAACTCCCTGCAGAGGTAGAGGATTCAGTGGTGGGCTCAGTCCTATAATGAGGTGAATATTCTTGCCGCTGACGATGGAAATACTGGCTCTTGGGAGCAAGCTCCCTAATTTCCACCCTGCCCTTTCTCAGGTGGAAGGTGGCAAGAGCCTTAATGTGCAGCAACGTGCTGGAGCAGGACTTGAAAGTGAACCTGGTATCCAATTAAAGGGAGGCCTGCCTTAATGACCCCGATGATCATTTGGCTGAGGTGCTGGCTTTAACTCTCCTGCTGTGGAAAATGAGCCCAATAAATACATAGGATGGATATAATCCTGCCCTAAAAGATGTTCAGCTTGTGGGAAAGGGGGGTTACCCTTCCCTCCCAGGAAAGCAGGGGGTCTGAGCACCAGATTTCAGGGATGTGCCAAGTTCTGCACGTAGCTGTGGGGCTTCTCGCCCCTTCCCACAGCCTGATAGGAAGGGAGAAGCAGCCAGAGGAGACGGAAAAGGGGGGGAAACAGGGTTAGTACAGAAAGGGGGTTGCTCTAAGCAGGTCCTGACTTTCCCTTTGCTGCACCAGGAAAGGGCCTGGGGGCACAGCTGTGGAGTCTGTGAGGGCACAGCCTCGCTGGATGCAATTAAATCGTACCCTGGGGCAGGCTGCGCTTTCCAAAGGGACCTGGCCGCAGGGGGCAAGGAGCTCTTCCCCTTCCAGCTTGGGATTTCAGCAGCCTGCTGTTCTCCCAGGCAGGAGTCATGGGTCTGGACATCCTCAGCCCACGCCATGCATCCCTCCTTCTCCCCAGGTTTAAGGGGTATCACTGGGAAACGGCTATGGATGGGAGGGAGTGATGACCTGGGGCATCCCTGGTGTCTGCCAAGGACCGCTGAGGGGGGACAGAGGAAAAAGCAGAAGAGGGATAAGAGTGAGAGAAGTAGCTTCCTTGAGAGGATGAGGGATGGTCCCCCAAAGCAGCAGGAGAGAATGAGCTAAAAACCAGCAGGAACCAAGGATGTCCACGCTGCAGCGAGGGAAATGCTGCACATTTATTTCTAGGTTGACTGTATTGATGGCTGAGATCCCAAAATAGGTGGGTAGAAGGCACCTCAAGAGCTAATTTAGCCCGTCCCCCTGCAAGGAGGCAGGGACATCGCTGGCAAACACATGTGAAAGCTATTCTTGAAAATCTTTAACAAAGCAGGTTCTTCAAGTCTCCCTAGACGATCTATTCTACTGCCTCGCTACCTTTATAATTAGAAAATGTATAGCTAATATCTAACTTAAACCTTCTTTGTTGCAAATGGAGTGGAGTTTTTCACTTCAGCCTATCCCCGGCGGACGCACGCGGGGAACAATTCATCAGCGTCCTCTTTTGGAACAACCTTGAGCTTTTTGGGAAGGTTGTTATCGTGTTGCCCCTTCGCCACCTTCTTTTCTGAAAGGATGTGAGCCCCGTTTCTCCCAGCTTTTCCTCCTCGTGGGTCAGGCTTTCAGAAACTCTTGTCAGTCTTAAAACCCTGCTACAAAAAGGCAAAAAGGTGATTTCTCCCGATCCTGGAATAGCAGGTTGGTGTAACGTCTCCTTCCCCGCTGCCTCGGTGCTAATGTGGGACAAATGAGCCCAGGAAGGAGACAACAGACCTTTGGTTATTTAATGCATCGGAGTTTAGACCTGTTATTTCGGGCAGTGTTTTAAAAACAGGGTCAAGCCCAGCGTCGGTGGCGCCAAGTTGATGTGAGCCAACAGCGTCGCTGCAGGAGGTACAAGGAGGTTCTTTGTGCTTGCATCTCCCCAGGGAAAGGAGGTCCCAGACCTAAAATGAACATGCGCTCAGGGAGCGTCATCTGCAGTGTCTGGAAGGTGGTCCCTGCCTGTCCTGCTCTCTCAGGCCTTGTTTCTTCCTTGGAGGAGGGGTCCTAAGACCAGACAAAGCAGAGGAAAGTGGAAATTTGCTTTGGACCCTTGGGAAGAACGAGGCTTTTCTGGGTGTAAATCCCACAGAGAAGCCCCTCTTGGGATGGTGGAGGGAGGCAGAAACCTGGACCCTTGGGAAGAGCGAGGTGTTCCTGGTGGAAAATCCAAAAGAGAAGCCCCTCTGGAGGTGGGGAAGCTCTGAACTTGGAGGGAGGCAGAAACTCGGTGCGAGAAAGAGGGCTTAGACCCCACTGATCTCATGAGGAGTGATGCTTTCCCTTCTTCTCCTGTATCCTACTCTGCTTTCCTTAGCAAGCCCCACTTCTTCTCCCTGCAGCATCATCTGGGGCTCAGCCTCCCCCTTTTTCCCCTCTCTTGACAGGACACTTGAGCTATTTAAGCTTTTTCTCCGGGTTCCTGCCTTTCAAAGAGAAGAGGGGAGGGAGGAGGCCGGTGTCTGGAAAGCTCTTATTTGTGTTGATAATAAGCCGCCTCCACTGCAGCGCCCTCGAAACACTCCCACTGCCTTGTAAGATGCATTAAGGAAAGTTGGCCTTATCTCGGGCGCGGGAAATGGACTTGGGGAAGGAGGCACGGTGCCTGCCTGGAGCTTAATCTCACTTAGGCACACAAATTTGCATGATAGAAAACGGTGGAGTTTTAGTGCTTAGAAAGAAAAAAAGAAAGAAAGACGTTTTAAAAAAAAATAATGAAAAAAAATATATATAAGGCAGGCAACTGGGGGATATTAGCGTTTTCTTGCTTCTTTATCAGTTTCCCTTGGCCCTATCTGGCTCTTTTTGTTGTCACTGGAGCAACTAATCACCCCTCCCCTTTTGTTTGGTGTAAATGAGTTTTGCCACTCTTTCCCGGCTTAATCTGCAAATCCCTNGGCACCAGGGCCACCCCAGGAGCATCGCTGCCAAGGTGTGCACGGGCGAGATAAAGGGACCAGAGGGGCCGTGGCACCTGAGTCGGCTTTGTTTCAAGCACTGAACTCTTCCCAATTAATTTTCCTTTGATGCCATAAGCCCCTTGGACTCGTGGGAAAAGCAGGATAACTTTTTTGGCAGCTGGGGGGGTGCATGGTAAATGCCTGCCCTGCTGAGGAAGGCTCGGTCCCTGCAGTCGTCACTCTCCTCTAAAACCCTCAAAGTGGGGTTGGGTTTGTTTTGGTTTGGTTTGGGTTTTTTTAGGGAAAATAGATGGGAATTCATTGCTTGGTTTATTGTTTTTTGGTTATTTTTTTTTGATGGAGATGCTCCAGGGCTTCCTTGCCCAGGAGCTTTGGCATCACTGCCGGATGCAGGAGGGACAAGCCTGTCCCCGACACCGCCAAAGCCACCGGTGCTGGGGGTGAGGAGGTCCCAGAGGGATGTTCCTGGGGCTTTTTGGCAACTTGGTGGCCGTGAGGGTGTGTAGACATTGGCCATGGGCTGGAATTTCGCACTAGGTAGGACTCTTCCCAGCAGAAACTACAGGAACTGCTTCTGATGTGGGCTTTTTTTTCTGGTGTGTCCACGCTTTCACCCCCTCTGTGAGCGCAGCCTCCCTTCTAGAAGGAAAAGCAGGTTTAGATAAGGCCTTCTAAAAGGCACGTGGAAGGGAAGAGCGGCACGAAATCGAAATCCTCCCTCGCTTCGCCCGCGCTCGCGGCTCCTTTGACTGATGCGTTCCTTCCCCGTCTCTCTTGCGTTGCTAATCACCCGTCCCTCCTCAAAGCCCCTTCTTTCCCTTTTGTCTCGGGGCTGGTGAGGAGGTGGGAAGGTCTCCCCCATGTGTGCCTTGTCCTAGTTGCCAGCTTCGCATCGCATCCCCGTTCTCCTCTGCCTCCGGTGGGAGCATCCCCCTCTTCTCCGCCGCTCCCGCATCCACCGCTGCCCCCAGATCTCTCCTTCTCCCTCCCAAGGTTATACCAGCCCTCGTTTCTCCCTGGGGAGGAGGGGGGGAGGGGCTCAGTGAGTGGGTTTATCCCCCCAGAACTGCCCCACACGCGGTGGGGCCGGGCAGGCTCCTTCTAGCCTCCCCCCAAGTCGCTTGACCTCTTTGCGAATCAATTTAACATCTGTGAGGCAGAGATAATAATTGTCACCTTCTTCGTGGGGTGGGGGTGGGGGGTTGACGAGGATTAATTCATTAGTGTTGACAGAGGTCTTTGAAGATGGAGCGTGCTATCTGAGAGCTAAACGTTATTATTAATTAGCAATTATGTCATGGGGCAGGAAGGGGGGAGGGCAGTGACTCCAGAGTCCATACTGGAAGCTCTTGCTCCGGGCAGCTTTGGGCTGCCCCAGTTTTGTGCTGGAGGGAGCCAAGGATGCTGTGTCCTGCCGGGGCTGTCCCCAACTTGTGTTGTGTCTTGTCCCCCTTCCCAGAACACGTGGGTGAGCCCCACTGGTACAGGGTTGGGGAGTAAAGAACGGGAGGGATGGGGAGGTGAACCTGTGCTCGAGTGTGTTAACCAGTGCCCTGGTTAGAAAGAGAGCGAGTTGGTCATGGAGATGTGGTGGTGAGGGGAAGGCGCCAACCCTGCCTGGCACCCCAGTGATGCCAGACCCATGGGAGGATGCATCCTGTTCCTAAGGAGAAAGAATTGGCAGGAGACGGGAGCAAGGGGAAGGAAGAAGCGGTGATTCATAGGACACACAGACCGTTTGCGCTTCCTTCGTGTTTTTCTTTTTGGCGTAAACCAAGGCTGTGGCGAGTTTCTCTGTTTTTCTCTCCCCCCCCGGGGGAACTGCATTGTGAGGTTCCCCTCAGCAGGGCCGATACGAGCCCTTTGGGGTCCCCCACTGTCTGCCCTGTGCCCTGGTGTGGGGACAGCCCAGCGATGCCAGCAAAGCTGGGGCCATCTCCCCCTCCGACCCCTCCGTGGCTCCGCTGTTTCCCTCCTCCCCATCCCCAGCTGCGTGCGCTTTTGTGAGCTCGGAGTAACTCTCAGCTGCTCCCTCGGAGAGGTGCAGAGTGGCGGAGGTCACCCTTTTGATCACCCCACTCCTGGAAAACAAGAGCCTGCTCCTCTTGGAGCCTTTCTGAGCCTGGTGGCCCATTCACCCGTCCTCTCCAAAAGCTTTCAGTGAGAGGTCGCCCGTCTCACCTGGAGCCCTTCAACAGCCGCTCCGTTAATCCTTTCCGCAGAGCTCCAGCAGCTCTCCGAGCTGGAGGGGCGACTTGAGTCCCCTGCAGGTCCCCAGCTCATGGTGGTTCCCCTCCTTCCATCGTCCCCAAGGGCTCAGCCAGCCAGAGGGGGTGACACAGCAGCATCCCCGTGCCGCCGGGATGCACGTGGGGCATCTCCCCACCCTACGGTTCCCAAAGTCCCGTCACCCCCCCCCGGCTTCCTTCGGCGCGATGAAGCTGGTGGTGGTTTAATGAGGTCACTGCAGCTTAATGTTACTGCAGTAATCTCTTTTGTTTTACTACATTAAAATATTTGTGGCGGAACGTTTGGACCGCTGTAATGCGATGGCGCTACCTTAATGTAGCTGTTGCCGCGGCAACGCTAATGGCGGCTCAATAACATTATTGCAATTTAATCTTACGACAATAAAATTAAGGGTAGAACCACGAGACCTCCACAATGTAATGTTACTACAGTAACAGCGTTGTTATCGTGATCGCAGGAGCAGAGTCAACTCGGTGTAGTGTAATATTGGTACCCGCGCTTGATCGTTGCCATAGTAACGCGGAGCATCCCCCTTCCTCCCCAAAAGTCACGGCAGGGGATGGAGGGGAGGAGGTGTCAGGGCTGCGCCGGTGCTACCGCCACCCCGGGCTTGTCACACGGGTGTAAAATCACCTTATTTGCCTAATTCCACAATTGGGGTGTTTTTTACCAGGTGTTTTTCCTCTTCCCCCTCCGTTGCCCGAGCTCTCGGGAGCGGGTCTGTTGTTTTTAGCGGCAGTAACTCTGCAGGGAAGGATTTAAAGCCCTGCCTCCATCTAGTTCCAGATCCTTCTGCCCGGCGTTTTATAGCATGTGGCTGTTATGGAGCGATAACGTTTTATATTTATATGTCATCTTTCATCGTGAAGGATCCCAGCACAAGCTACAAATTATTGCTGTGCTGCAGGGCCAGGCAGGCAACCCGGCGTGCAAGGGGAGGGGGTTCCATCCAAGGGCACCGGAGCTCAATTTGCTCCCCAGGAGAGAGAGATACCTTCCTGTGGAAATGAGAGTCTCCTTTTTTGGTTTTTTATTTGAGGATTTATCCTGATTTCCCCCACTTTGTGGCATCAGGGCAAATTCGCCCCCGTCTCCCTCCCCTTCCCCTTCTCAGCTGGGATGCGAGCTTGTATCAGGGCTGGAAAGTCTTCGTGCAGGTGGTGGGGTAGGGAAGCAAGAAGGAATTTTGCTGCCAAAGGCATTTATTATTGCAGTCCAGGGGATTTATTATTATTATTATTATTACTGGGTTGCAGGGGATGCTCTCAACTTGGCGTCGGGCATCAGCGCTTCGTGCGTGGGAGGGATGGGGTCAAGCAAAAAGGGGGTCCTGGCTGCGGGATTAAACATCTCTTTCTCACTCCCTCAGCCCAATTTCACGCCGTTTGCCCCTAAGTCTGCCCAGTTCTTGCAAGGCCACACGCACTCGCCATGGCACCTAGCTGAGGGTGACATCTCGGGGCTGTGGACTCGCTGCAGTTTTCTCCAGCCTCCAGGGGAGGGAGGCAGAGCTGCCGAGCTGTCCCCAGCATCCTGGTCGCATCCTTGCCGCATCCCTCATCCTTCCCCAAGCCCAGGGATGCTCACTAGCCATGCCACCGCACTTGCCAGCCCCGTTTGATGCCCCCCTTGCTCTCTTGAACCCCTGATTTACCCACACCACCTTTTCTCCTTGCTTGGCAGGCAGGGATTTATCCTTCTCTTGGGAGCTTCCCATGCTCCTTCCCGGCTTGTCGGGAGACCTCCATCCCTTGAGAGCTCTTCTCGGTGGGTTTGAAACTGGAATTTGGGTGCGCTGCCGCCTGCCCGCTGGCGTCTTGCAAGCCCCAGCACAAATCTGGACCTTTTCAGCCAGGCAGCTGCTCGCCTCCCCACGTGCATCAGCATTTGATCTCTCTCCATGGGTATTTGGACTCTGACCACCACCATAATTCCTTGTTTGTCCTTTAATAAAAGACCCGGGAGCCCCCTTGCCACCGGAGCTGGAATCGGAGGGACCCAGGGCATCCTGCGTGCCAGCTCCTCGTGGCTGGTGCCACATCCATCCTGCCAAACCGGCTCCTCCGGGACTTACGTGTTTGAAAACACGAGCCGCGGCTCATCTCCCATTCAGTGTTTTTCCCCATCATTTGCTTTATTAAATATTGATTTTCTGTTGCATTATTAAACCTTAAGTCCCGAGCATAAATTCAGAGTTGATACTTTAATCTGGCTCTTCTTTTTTTGGCCTTTCAAGCTGATTTTTTGGGTTTTTTTCTTTTTTTTTTTTTGCCGACCAGTCCCCCTGGAGGCAAGTCCAGAAGCCGAAACCCTGTTGCAGAGGCTCGGGAAGCGGGAGAGCAGGAGCAGGAGGGACTTGGGTCAAGAGCCCAAGGGACTTTGGTCATTTGATGCAGCCTTTTGCCATCGAAGGTGGCATCCACAGGGATCCCAGCTGGCAATTCCGCACAGACCATGGGTGTAAGGAGGTTGGGGAGGCATCAGCTGGGATTTTTTTTAGGGAATTTTGCATGTTATTGGCTGGGAAAAGGATATAGTTCTCTATTTTTTATTTTATTTGTTTTTTTTCTGATAGGGTGGAGGGATTGCAGTCTGAAAGGGGAGGCGAGTCTGGAGCCAGTGCGTGGGCAGAGTGGGAGCAGAGCATCTCTCCACATGCCCCGCTCTGTTTGCTCCCCGGGGTTTTTCTTGCTGCTTTGCTCTGCCAAAATTGCTGTGCCGGGGAGCCATGCTCTCTGCCGGGGAAGGAAGCCACAGATGGCGGTGGCTTGTCCTAAAAGCATCTCCCTAAAACGCAGCTCCCGGGAGATGCTGTACAAAGCTGTGCGTTTCTACCTTCCAAATCCTCACCGAAACCAGCAGCTTGGCCTCAGCCAAAATTCCAGGCAAAGCTGGCGGGATTGCCACCGGCACCAGGCTGGAGAAAGCCACCGGCCAGGCGGGATGGGTGCGAGTGGCCACCGGCACGTCCCCACTAGCCAAGGTGGGTCACGTTGACCCACACCGGCTGGTCCCCGCTTGCCTCCCCTTCCCCTCCCTTCCCTATCGGAGAGCTGCATGCAGCCGGCCGCTGCCAAACCCCGCGCTGCCAACAACCAGGTGTCGGAACATGTTTCCAGAGCCAAGATAACTCCACGGCCAAAAGGGAGGAGGGGGGAAAAAAAGCAGTGTGGCAGCGCTGGCAGGTTCAGGAGGATGTAAAAAAAAAATTAAAAAAAAAAATAAAAATAGGAGAAAAGTAAAAAAAAAAAAAAAGAAAAAAAGCAGGGGGAGGCTTGCAAATGGTTTTTTGGATACCCATCCAAACGGCATGAAACCCGTGCCTGGCAGCCGGAGCGCTGAGCAGTGATTTAAAACCAGGCTCCCAGCGGCAGGGAAAGAGGCAGAGGCGGGAGGGGGGGAAGCAGATGTGAACACAATGCTGGAGATAAAGGAGAGGCCAAGGGAACAGCTGCTGAAGAGCCCAGCCCCGGCACCGAGGGCTAGAAAAACTCCGGCAAATATCCCCGAGCTTAAGGGATGGGGTCGCGGAGCCCGTGGGAGAATGACAGGGAGGAACAGGAGGAAAATGTGGTGTTCTTTGGACTGGTTTGTCTTAGGGCTTTGAAGGAGAGGTTGACGCTTGGAGAAGGGGAGGAAGAGGGGGAAAATGTGGTGTTCTCTGGCCTGGTCTTTCTTGGGTTTTGAAGGAAAGATTGAAGCTTGGAGAACGGGAGAATGAAGAGGAGGAACAGAGGGAATATGTGGTGTTCTCTGGACGGGGTCTTTCTTGGTTTTTGAAGGGGAGGTTGAAGCTTGGAGAAAGGGAGTCTCACAGAAACACGGGGAGAGTTACGATGTTGTTTTGCCCTTCTTTTCCTGTCTGTTGTGGTGCTGCAGTGGAGGAGAAGGAGATTAAGCCAAGGACAAAGGGGAGGAAAATTGGGAAGCAGAGAAGAAAAGAGGATGGACCTTTGGAAAAGAAGTGGGTGTATGGTCCTTCTGAAAAGACGTGGAAATCCAGTCTTGAAAGATTTTTGGTTTGGGTTTTCCGGGTCTGGCTGGTGTCTGAGAAGCTGGTGGTGTGTGGTGGCAGTGAGTCCCCTCTGTCTTGTCCCTTGGAGACGAGGTGGCTTTGTTCCGTAGTGGAATCCCTGGAAGAATCCTGTAGCACGGCCTCATGGGGTGCAGGCAGGAGGACAGGGAGGTGTCCTTGCTCTCGGTGGACCCATGCACTCATTTTTCATTGTCTGGGTATTTGGTCCCATCTATCCAGCAGCAGAGATGATCAGATGATTCCAGCTCTGGGTTCCTCTCCTTTCCTCCAGTAGCATCTGGTGTAGGACTGGGAGAAGGCGATGAAGGTCCTGTCTTGCTGTCCTACATCAGATGGGCCGAAGAGGTCTCAATCCACCCCCCCTGGTTGCCAAAACTCCCTGTTACTGCACCCTCGCAGCGAACAGGCTCCCCGATTTGTACCAGAGACGAGGGGTCGACAGAGATGTCTTCTCCGTGGTTTGCCCTCCTTGTAATCCCTCCTCCTCACTGCCAGCCCGAGAGCTTCAGCCTTTGATCCTTCCCTTCTTTTGCAAACACTTCTCTCTGCTTGTGGAATTAAATCTCTCACGCAGTGTTTTCCTTCCCTATCTTTTCTTTTCGGCCAAGTCTATCTGAGATATATATTTTTTTTTTAATATTTTTTTTTTTTTGCTCCTTCAGCAGCAGGACTATATAATTGATGGCCTCACCAGGCTTTGCGAGCTGAGCATTAAACCCTTCCTGCCTTGGCTCCGACCGGAGTTCATTACTTTTTGAAAAGCTTTGTTGTCTGTTTGTGCTCAGATGATTGTTGTTGCGGAGGGGAGGATATTGTCAGCAGAAAGGAAGAGAGGAGGAGGGGCTGGATTTGGCCAGCACTGCTTTGTAATCAAACCCCACTCCCTTTTAGCAAATTTTTGAGTGGAGAAAGGCTTCTTTTCTAGCAAAATTGAAATACTCTCCCATAAACAGGAGAGCAAAACTCAGGCCCTTAATTGACGTCCAGCAAAAGGTTGTTCTTGCTCCTGGGGGCAGTAGGAAAATGCCTCTGGTGCTGTGATTATCCTTATTCTGGTCCACTGAGTGGATGGGTTTGGGTAGGGTTTTATTTTCCCTTTTTGCATGATGAGACTGGTTTTCTGCATCTTTCGGCCTTTTCTGGCAAGAGGAAGGCCGAGTGCTTGGTTTGCCCTGCGCCGGTGCTTCTCCTGGCTCCCCATCTACCTCCGTGGTCTTTGAGCACTTAAAACACAGCGAGGCTGAGGTGATTACAAGGATTGGAGATGCGGTGACACTTCCCTGCCAACGAGTAATTGATTTATTAAAGACATTACAATGCATTCATGGTTGAGCCGTAAGAGTTTCCTTTGAACTTGCTGGGAAAATCCAAAGGGATTGTGCCCGCTCGCAAGTACCGCCGGCAGAATAAATCTGTGCTCCCCCCTCCCCGTCCCCATCCCCGTCCCTGCTGCAATTTCATTTCCCTTTGACTGGCGCGAGTAAATATCACAGCTCGACAACTCCAGCCCAGTGACCGGTGTGATCCAATTTAATAGCATTTAAAAATTCAAAGTGATTGTTAGCCAAATGGAAATGTAAGATTTCATACCCAGCCTGCCTTGGGGAGGAAAGGAAGAATGAAGGGAGGAGGGGGGGGGCGAGGGGAGGATGTAGACAAATGGACTAGATAAAAAATAATGGAAAGTAACTTAATTAAAGAAGCTCGAGCCAAGTTAAAAACAGTAATGGTTTTGAATGGGAGAACGACAGGTTTTAGAAATGAAAGGGAAAGAGGCAAGAAAGGAAAAGGAACTGTGGATAAAGAGCCTCCAAAATGACAAAATGGGAGAAGAAGGAGGCATAGGAAGGGAAGGGGTAAAAATAGTCCTTCCGTGGAAAGCAGGAGCACATGGGGAATAGACGGTGCCGTTGATGAGGCTGGGCATTAGGAAGACAAATAGGGGAATTAAAGGATGCTCTGGGGGGAGGGAACTCCCTGCGGCTTTCTCAGCATCCTCGGAGGTGCGAGGGTGGCCGAGAAGAAGGCTCAAGGGCTTCATGTAGGAGAAAGGGGAGATGTGGGAGCAGGAGAAAAGGAAAAGTCCTGGACTATGTAAAAAAAGGCGACGGAGGGTAGGAAGGAGTGGAGCAGGGCAGCTTTGGGGAGGTGGATCTGCCTCCGCTGGAGTGGTGGATGGGTTTGCAAGTCTCTTGTGTTCCCCAGGAGGAGCGGCAACCTCTGGAGGCACAAATCACCTCACCTGCGGTTTGTTTTGAACTGCTGGGCCTTGCCAACCTCCCGCTTTGTAAGTAGAAGAACAAAGGGTCTGGACAGAAGGAGCAGCCTCTAGGCCACCTAATCAGAGAATAACAGGGCTGTGCTCCCTGCCTGATCTGTTAATTTATCCCCGGAGTCAAAGGTGATCACAGGAAGAAGTCCAAGCTGAAGCAGAGGCTCTGGCTGGAGTGTGGGCAGGCACCTGTGAGGGCTGGAGCTTGACTTGGGGCCATGAGGTGATGGCAACGACACCTGTGATAGTGGGGATTTATCAAACATTCTTCCCCGCGCTCACAAGGACAGCACATCCACCTCTCTCTCACTCCCCATCACATCCCTCCCCTAAGCCAGGAGCAGGAGCGATGCCTAGAGGGAGTTAGGAAGTAGGGATGTCTCGGAGGACTGTGGATACAGCTTGTACCCATCTGCTCTCTCATTTTTTCATGTCCATGGAGAGCCCCGCGGGGCAGAGGCTGTATTTTTGTGTCTGGGAGGTAGAGCACTTTGTGCAGTGGGGTGTAAAAGAGTCATGGGATGGCTTAGGTTGGAGTAGGGAAGCTTGGGAGGAGAGTGAGGGAGGTAAGTAGTTGGATAAATAGAGGCAGAAAGGATGCTGGGACTGGTACTGTTTTGACGTATTTATCAATGGTATAGACAGAGGGATTGAGTCCACCATCAGCAAGTTTGCAGATGACACCAAGCTGCGTGGTGTGGTCGATACATCAGAGGGGACAGGATGTCATCCAGAGGGACCTGAACAGGCCGGAGAGGTTTTGGGTTTTTTAGGTAAAACCCATCCGAGCCAGCATTTCGGGAAGCGCCGCTCATCCCTGGGCACGGGCCTCCTCGAATTAGATTAGTGCCAGTGTGGAAAGTGTAATCATAAACACTTACTTTGTGCTCGAGTCGGGGGAAAAAAAAGGGAGCACGAGTGCCAGGGCGCGGAGATAAGAACAAATATGCAAGAGCGCAGCGTGTTTTTAATGGAAGGGAGATTTATTTCTCTCGGTGTCTTTTTAAGCCTCTAGATAGATCATAAAAAAGCCCAACCCAACCCACACACAACCTGTCTGCCTGAAATAGCCGAAATGTAATTTAAAGAGCATCATTTTAACTAATACTTCACTTCAGAGACACCTGCCCCATATTCATTGGAGACGCGGGCTGCATTAGAGCATCTGATTTATCTTTGGAAAGGATGTTGGAGCTCCTTTGTTCCCGCAGGTCCCTTTTGACGGGTGAAGTGGCTCAGGGCTGCTTCGTCGTGCTCAGCCCTCCTCATGACGCTCGCTCCTCGTGGACGGGGAGCTGGGGGGTGTCTGACATGAGGGGACACCCCCCCACACACACACTCCCCGGGAGAGCGTGGCTGGGAGCAGGACCTGGGTGGCAAATATAGGGCACAGCATGTCCTCTGGGCATTTTGGGGGAGAGGAGCTGAGGTTTCCTGCCATGTTTGGCAGGACAAAGCGTGCTGGTGGACCCATCGATGAGGAGGAATATCATGGAAAGTTGCTGCTCGTTGATTCAGGAGACCCCAGGCTGACTGGGATGTGGTATTTTTGGGCATGTCCACTCAGGATGCGCTCCCTAAAATAGATCCGTGCATCTTGGCATACATGGGCCCTAGATTCACATAGGATGCAGAAATTTCTCCCCCCTCTACAGTTCCTGTGACCATAGGCTCAGGGTATCTTGTCACCTCACATGCTGTTGGCTTTTTTAATAAGCCTGCGAGGAAGATAAATTCTTGTCATGGTGCTGATAAAGAGAGATGAGACCCAAAGAGATGGAGTGTTCTGCCCAGGATGGCTCTGACGGAGCAGGGAGCGGTGCAGGCGTAGAATCATCACTGAGGTTGGAAAAGACCCTTGGGATCATCGAGTCCAACCAACAATCAGCCCTACTCTACAGAGTTCTCCCCTACACCATAGTCCCCAACACCACACCATCCTTCTCTGCAGCTCAGTGACCTGCAGCAGCAGCAGGGAGGCTGTTCTGACATGAAAAAAAAAGAAAAAGGAGAGAAATTCCACAAATGATGGTTTTTCTCCCAGGATGTAGCCCCGTGGAGGAGAGGATCTAATATTTTCCTGCGTCCCCCAGGAGATGGCAGCGCAGGGAGCTGGCCCCGGGAAAGCTCCCCAGCTCCTGGCTGGCTTTGTTCTGCTGGGTGATGGTTATCGAGGGCGAGGGAGCATGGGGGCGAACAGGAGGAGAGATGGGGAAGAGGAGAGAGCTTTTGTCAAATCCCTGGCTCGCCCTTCCTGATCTGAAGTTCACTTGTAATATTTTTCTCGACTCGGGTTGCTAATGCGTTTTGTTCTCCAGAGTGTGCGTGGCCCGGCTTCCCGCGCAGCCTTTAATTAGTTTCTGGATGATGACATCTCCGCTGAGAATCATCTCGTCGTGTCCCTCCGATCTCAGGGGGAGATAAAGGAATCTAATAAAGACATTCAGCATTTCTAGGTGATGGGTTTGACAAGCTTTGTATTAACAAGAAGTCGTGTTCAAACTTTGTCGGGCAACCTGAGCCTTGTCCCCGCGCGGGGACTTTTTCCAGGGGGTCTGGTGGAGCCTCCAGTGGTGCCTTGGTGGGACAAGAGGGGCAGAGATGGAGTCACTGTTGGTTTGATGGTCACTGGGAGAGAGGCTGTTGTGCCATAAGGAGAGGTGTCAGTAATGATGGAAGTGCCTTAAGGTTTCAAGATCCTTCCATTTTCTGCTCTTTCTGAGGCGTTGCTTGACTTGTTGGGGGAATCCCAGGTGGCTCAGGGTGACAAACCTGGGAACTAGATCCTTGCTGCATGTGTGGAGCTGAGAATGAGGTCTGTCTACTCAGGGAGCTGAACCGCCCAACACTCCTTGTTTGTCTGCATTTCTTCACGGTTAGCAATGGAAAACCTTTACTTTTTCATCATTCCTTTTTATTTTTCCCCTTCATTGTCCTTAGAGTCATTAGAGAGAAGGCAAGGAAGCCCAGAGCAGTGCCACGACTTCCTTGGGGCATCGTATAGTGAAAGCAGAACTCGGGTCTCCCAAACCCAAATGATGGATTCTGCCAACTCTGTGGAACTGCTTATTCCTAAGCAAACTCTTGCTTGATTTCCCCAAAGGTGCGGGGCTTGATGTCAAGTGTTTCTTCCCTTTATGTGGTAGGAAAAGAGACGCAGATCCCTTCGGGGGGGGGGTTCAATCCAGCCAGGCAGCACCCTGGCTCCTCTGTATTTCGGTTGGTGACCTGGGCCTGTCTAAAAGTCAGGCAAAAATCCATGTCCTGGAGACCCAGCTCTCCTTTGGTGCCATGTTTATTCCAGCACTAGGAGCCTGGCTGATTTATGCTGTCGTAAGTGGAATCAGATTGAGCTCCCTTTTGGCGCTTAGCTATAAAGTTTGTCTGCAGAAACCCTGCTGCTTATGCGGTGAATTATACCCACGTTCACAAATACTTTACTAATGAATGATTGGAAACGTCTTGTTTCCCCCCCTTCCTCCTCTGAATTATGGTGACGCCGTGCCGTATAACCTGCTGCAGAGACAGGCATAAAAGATTTCGTGTCCTCCAAGCTCGGGAGAGCTTTTCCTGCAACCGGAGCCGTTGCTTGCTGGGGAAATCATTTAGACCCATCTCGGTGCCGTATGACACATCTCATTACGCCTTGCTTTAAAAGGAGCGGTTGCCATTAGTTATTTATTAATTGCTTATTAAGGTCGTTACGTATGTCCTCTTCGTTTCCAGGCTGCTTTCTTCATGGCTTTGGCTGCTGCCGGGTTGGCGCGGAAGCGGGGTTTGGTCCCAGTCCTGGCACGCCGGCAGGGAAATGGGGGATTTGTGCAAACCAAGGGTGGGATCGGCACCTGGAATTGTAAGGTTTTTATCTACAAGCCTCCAGGACTGAGCAGTGGAGCTGGAAAAAGGTGCCTAAGGCCGTGTTTGCCCTTCCTCACACCCCACAGACTTCTTGACTACAGCTCCTGAGCTGTGTTGGTGTGATGGAAGGATACTCACTGCTTTTCTCTTAATTACAGTTGTGTTAGAGCAGCACAACCTGATTGAAAAGCCCATTATAATCTACCTGTAGTTGAAGGCGCAGGTGTCTCCATTTGCTCTCTGCTTTCCTTGAAAAGGCAGAAAGGTTTTGGCCACAGAAGAGGGAGAGGGTGGAATGGAAGACCCTGATTGTGCGGCAGCCGGAGCTCTGTACCTTCTCCCGACCCGGCAACTGCTGCCGGAGGAGAGGAAAAAGCTCTGGTTACAGCCTGGAGGAGCTGGATGGGAGCCTGATGGGGGGGTCCCTGCCTTGTCCCCCCCACCCCAGCTGGCTTTGGAGGACCCCTCCGTTGCTGGCGGGGGAGCATGGGCTCGCTCTGACTCGTAGCGTCGCCACAAACAGGTCTGGGGCACCCGAGGCTCCTTCATCCCTGAGTCCCCGAGGCAGGACCGGTGGCAGCAGCGCTCTGTAAAACACGGGGAAGTCTGTGGGTGACAGCAGTAAGAGGCTGTTATTAAAAGCAGGAGCAGCGGCAGCCTGATGTTCAGGAAGCTGCCAGCGCGCATCGCAGATCGCCTGCAGAACGGCAAGGCTGAATCTCCCTCTTTTTCTTTCCTCGAGATGCTTTTATAGTTGTTCTTTGTTGTTTCCTTTGATCTGGAGCAGATGTTGCTCGTGCTGGAAGATGGAGGTTTGCATGTTTTATGAGGAGGGGGAAGGCAGGCGCTTGCTGGGCTTCACTGGGAGAGCTGCTTCCGAGTCCCGCGCAACGCTGGGCGCTTCGCTCGGGCTCCCACTCCAGAAGGCATCTGCAGGGCTGGAAAGGTGATGGGTTATTTCTTCACTGCTTGCTCAGTGCCCAAAACCAGCTGGGAAGGAGGTAGTTAGGTAAAAACAAATAAATAAATAAATGTCCAGTTCTTTCTTGCGGGCACCCAACTTGCTGAGGCTCATCTGGAAGTCTCCTTCTCTGTTTCTGGTGGAGATGTTGCTCTGGATCCATGCTCCCCTAGTACTCGGGGGTCTCCTCACCTCTTGCCTGGTGCGTGGTTGAAAATTGGGGGTGCCTATGGATCCCCAGTCAAGGTGTACATCAGGAGACAGCAGTGAGGGCACGGTATTGGGGAACGGGAAGTATGGACAGCAGCATGGTCATGGCACCACCTTCCTTGGTGGCTGGGGAAGAAAGGAATGATGATAGGAGGTGGGCCAGGATGGATGGGGCTTTGAGCAATCTGGTCTAGCGGGAGGTGGAACGAGATGGTCTTGAAGCTCCCTTCCAACCCAAATCATTCTGTGAAGGGGGGCTGATCTTGAAGGTCTCTTCCAACACGAACAGTTCCATTAAGGGGGGGTTGATCTTGAAGGTCTCTTCCAACACGAACAGTTCCATAAAGGGGGGTTGATCTTGAAGGTCCCTTCCAACCTGAACCATTCTCCGATTCATTCTATGGCGTGGCCAAGGGGGTACGTGCATGGGATGTGTGAGCTCTTACATCTGTATTGGCTCTGGGAGAGCTGTCTGGAAGTGAAAACACAGCAGGGACGCAGTCTGTGCCAGTGGCAGGAGGGTGTCTTTGCGCCAGGGAATGTATCTGTGTAGGCAAGTGCATATGCTTGGATCCATAAAGACATATATCACCTGACTGAACACCCTCGAACGCGTAACGCGCCATATGGTTTGGTTAAATATTTAAGCAAGCTGCTGTTTTCTGTCCTGGGGACTCGGTGTGTGCGAGCGGGCGCCGAGTCCGGGCAAACTGGGGACGTGCCTTGGTCACCCTGTGAAGGGCTGGGAGCAGCCCAGAGACCTTTCCCATCACCGGGGCAAGGATAGAGAGGAGGTGGGGAGGGTTGGAGTGGAAAGGAGGAGTGGGGTCGATACAACACCAGCCCGTCTCTGGGGAAATCTGCACCGTGTCACTGGAGCAGCTTGGCCAACGCTGCCATGTTTAATCACTCGTGAGCAAGAGCGACGCCGAACGCAAAAGGACTGCCCTCAAGGAGAGGGTTCTCGCCTGGGAAGGCTGCATTTATTTAGCTTTATTTATTTATTCGTTCCCATAGGGGCCGCAGAAGAAATTTCTCCTCAGCCTCCCCAGCAATGCCGGCTGATGGAGGATGTGTTTTAATGCCGAGGGAAGGGGGAGCGCCCACGGCCATCAAATAATATTTCAGATCTACTGGCGAGCACTTATTTATTCAGGTTTCCCTCCCTAGCGTGGTAAAAGCCTTACGACATACCTGGTGCGGTCTCCAGAAAGGCATTTTTAAATAGTTCGCGTGGTTAATTATTCAAACGTTTAATTAGCATACAATAACTGTCGTGTTAAATCCTACCACTGCGCATTTAATTTAAGGGTTAGCTAACGACTCCGCCGACGTTGTCGCTCTGCTTTACTTCCCAACCGTTCCTGGCTCGTCTCATCCCAGGTGGGCCGCGGTAAATCGCCGGTTCCTGAGCACGTCCCCAGCTTGGCGGGGCAGGGGAAGAGGGGGGAGACTTTTTCCCCGGCTCACGGGTGGTTTGAGGTGATTTTCCTCTTGTTGGAGAGCATTGTAGGGTCTCCCATTGCCCTCCCAAGCAGCAGCGCAACCCTGTCTCCTCCTCTGCCTGCCCTGAGCAGGGTGGGAATCTCCTGCTGGATTGGCGAGGAGGAGGAGGTAGAGCTCACGTTTTGGGGAAATCCGAGTTTAAATTTTGTTTTAATTATGTTTTTGACTCTGGTCAGTGGGTTGGATTGCAGCTTTTTGTTGTTTTCTTTTTGTCTCTCACCTGGGCGGGTGCAAATCCTTGTGTGTGTGTGTGTGTGTGGTACCGGGTGGGTTTTTTTTGTTGTTAGGTCTGGGTGAGCTCGGCAAAAAACACGCTGAAGTGGGTTGGTGTGGATTCAGTAGCTGAAAACTTCAGGAAGGTTTCTCTGTGATTTATGGAGCGTCAGGGTGAAGGTGATAAGACACTGGTTTTCTTGGCATGTACCACCTGGAAGGTCTTGCTTCTTCGCAAGCGATGGAGGGCAACTCATTGCTCCTCCGCTTGCCTCTTTCCATCTCTCCGAAATGGCAATGGTGAGACCTCCTTGGCTTTATTTTCCATGTCCAAAACATCAGCTCAATCTTTTAAATCACCCATGGATTTCCCGGACTAGCAGTCCCAGCCTCCCCAGGAACGCGGCAGGGCAATCAGAGCACCGTTGTAAGGAGTTTGAGCTCCTCAATGGTCTACTTGGCCATTGGCAGAGCATCTCCCAGCTCCGTGCGGGTGGCCGGTCCCAGGAGGCACGTCCTGGTCCCTTACGCTGGGCTTAATGACACTGATGCATATTAATATTTCTGGTGGTGCCATCGTGGTGCCCTCCTCTATCCTGCCCCAGAGTCCCCACCGTTCTGGGAATCTCTGATCCGTACTTGTCCTCCAGTGCATGACGAGCAGATTAGCTGTCGTGCCCAAAAGCAGCAAAGAAAAAAAAAAAAATAAAAAAAAATTAAAAAAAAACTCCCAGAAGCCCTTCAAAACAGAGAATAATTCATTACCCACCTTGATTTCCACTTAAAATGTACTTTAACTACACTTCCAACTACAAACCCTAAATCACCCTCGTGTTCACAAAAAATCCATCATTTTTTTTTTATTTTTTTAATTTTTTTTCTTATTTTATTGCACGGCACTTGGCATGACATAATCCCTTCCTGAGCGTCTTGGAGTGCTTTACTGATCAATAAATTACTTACCTGCACAGCAGAGGCGATGCCTGTGCAAGGCCATTGCAGTCATTCCGGCTTGGTACAGCCCCGGGAAGGTGCGGGAAAGGCCAGGGAAGGGATGCTCGGGATGGAGGGGTGCGGGGTCAGGGTTAGGGGTGTTGCAGTGGTCCTGGGAGATATGTGGTTTGGGGGAGGGTGGAAGGAGCGGGGATTCTTTGCGAGTGATTTGTGACTCTCCCTGCAAAGCGCCGCGGCGGGGTGCCAATCTGCCTCTAGGCTCCGGAGAACGACCTAGGAAAAGAAATAATAATAAAAAACATAATAAATCACGGAAGGTGATGGTCTTTCTTATGTTCTGCAGGTGCAGGCTGGTAACAGCAGCCGACGGTTTTTCTCGTAGAGCTGGTAGGAACCCCAGCCCTCCCCCACCAGCTGCGTCACGTTCCTCTGCTCACGCAGCAGCAGGGACCAAGCGCTCCCTGCTTGCTCCTCGTCCCTTCCCCTTCCAGTCACCCCCCCCCGCCCTCTGTGCCTGTCCCTCTCTTTGGGTCTTGGCCCCTTTGTATCTGACCTACATCTGGATGCTCATGGTGGCAGCACCGTGACTTTCAGCCCAGTTGAATTTCCCGTCCTTTGCACGGGGGTGGACCTTGGGTACTGCTGGGTGGACTTGTTGTCTTTGTGCCCAGCTCCTCTTGATGCTTTTCTGGTCACAAGGGCAGGACGGAGAGCCTGCGGGGCTGCAGAAAGAGCTGGAAGCCTCGTATGTGCTTTGGTTTCTCCTCTTGGGTCCCTTCTTTGGGTTCTGACCCCTTATAACTGACCTGCTCATGGATGTTCACGGTGGCAGCACCACAACTTTCATCCCAAGTGAATTTCCCTTCTTTTGCAGAGCTCAGAGGCTCCTGGGGAGATTTGTCTCAGTGCCCAGCTCCTCTTGATGCTTTTCTGGTCACAAGGGCAGGACGGAGAGCCTGCGGGGCTGCAGAAAGAGCTGGAAGCCTCGTGTGTGCTTTGGGTGCTCTTGTGCCGGGAGCAATCGCTGCCTTTGGGAGAATTTGGAGGGGGTGGGCGCTGGTTTCCCAGTAGGACACAGTTCTGCTGGAAAAGGTTCATCGTGGCTGGAGGACGGGATCAGTAGTGGAATTGGGTTGGGGAAAGGAGAACTGTCTTGCAGACCACGGAGGTGCTGAGAAGGAGCTGTCTTGAGCCTCCCTGCAATGACTGAATCCCCACTGGCCACAGATTCTTCCTGCTTCAAACCGTCTTCTCCATCCTCTCCTGCCAAGTCAGATGAGACTGATGGGCTACTGCATGGCTTGTGGAGGTGGAGGGAGGATGGAAATCCAGCCACCTTCCCCCACCCCCCCCCAGTTTGAGATTTGAGTTGGCTGCATTTTCATTTCCCTCTTTGGGTCCCCCGCAGTGTCTCCGAAAATCACTGAGATCTCTTCTGACATCTCCATCAACGAGGGCGGCAACGTCAGCCTCACCTGCATAGCCACGGGCAGGCCAGATCCGACAATCACCTGGAGACACATCTCACCCAAAGGTAAGAGCCAAAAATTTACCTAAAATATTCCAGGATGGGGAGGGAGGAGAGTGGGGACGGACACGGGGAGGACGGCACCATTTGCAAGCGGCTGGGGAGGTACCCTTGGCTGTTTTACCTCCTGGCTGCAAAAAAACCCCAAGGTGGTGTGCACCAAAAAGACGTGACCCAGTGCAGGAGTTGATGGTTCTGGTGGAGAATGGTCCTTCTTTGTGGTCTGGGAGTGGAGCTTATGGTTTTGCTGGTGTGGAGGGCTGGCAGCAGGTACCGGGTTGGGGTTTGTCGTGCTCGGGGACCGAACTGTGTGTATCTGACCCTATTTTGCAAACTTCCCCGGGGAATTCCTGCGCTCTGCTTCAAAGGAGGACTGTAAATAGTGCAAATGAGCAGGAAAACACGCAGAGCATTAATTGTTGGCCTTGTTAATTGGTAAGCAAAACCTGAGCAGAACGGCGTGGGTGTGACTGCTGGGAAGCCAATTCCCATACGTGCCTGTTCTTTCAAAACCCTTTCCCAGCTGGTTTGGGGTGGGTTTTTTGGGGTTGTTTTTTTTTGGGCAGGGGGCATTTGATTTGCATTTTGCTGACCCAGTGACTGTGAGGTTCTCACCAGTGAGATCCTGGAGGCTTAGGGTGGGCTTGAGCCATCCAGCCAAGAGGCAAAGCCTCTGTGCTCACCCTCACTCATTTTCCCCGGAGGTTTTACCAACATGGGCTGTTGTCCCAGAGACAACTGCCTGGAGTTCTCCTCGGGGACACCCCGGCCAGGCTGTCTGGTGGCCAAAGGAGACGTCGCAGCGGTGGCAGTGATGGATGGCGCCGCGTCTGCTCCTTCTGTTGAGCTGCCTGACGACGGCTGCCGTGCCTCAGTGCAGCTCCATTGATTTTTGGAGCTATTTGTCGGTGCTGTAGCAAACTGCTGGGCCGGACCCATCACTCTGGGGAGCTCGGGCAGAGAGGGAGCTGAGTCGGCAGCATCTCAGCCCTTTCCCTTGACAGGAGCCTCTGTAAAACAAAAGAACCCAACATTCCCCCTCCCCGGTGCATGGTGTTGGCTTGTCCACCTTAGGTGGTCTTGCCTTTGGTTGGGTTCCGTGCGTGGACAGATGATGAACTGCAGGGCTCAGATCTGTGTGGTCCTCTCTGGCCCCGAGCATCTCTCCATGGCATCTGCTGTCACTGTAGCTGTCACCATCAGGTGGCATTGATGGTTGAGGCAGTTCCGGGTGCTCCCACCTTGAAGCCTTTTTCTTCTTTTCTCCTCTTCCCCTTGTCTACCCTGACAGCGTGTTTTTGTCTTCACTCGCTGCCTGGTGTTCACAAACACCTCCTTCCTGCATCCCCAGGACCCTTCTCTCCCTCTCCCATGCCCCTTGCTGCCTCCTCCCGTGGGCCATCCATCCTCTCCTAACCGGGCTCCCAGCTTACGATGCCTCTGCCTTCGGTGAGGGCTATTTTCCGTGTTTGCTGCCATCCAGCAGGTTTCCTTCCCTGGGGAATCTTTACCTGCGCTTGAACCAGATGTTTCCATTTTACTTAGGACTTAGCTGCTATGGAAACTGAGGATGCACCAGGAGAGGAAGAGTGAGCTAATCAGAAATTACCTGTGGTGCTGTGTAATTTGCAGCAGCAGCTCTTACCTGATTTTTTTTTTTGGTGGGATGGGGGGGGAGGAGGGCATGATTAGGCATTCTGCTCGCAAAACTCCCAGGGAACAAACGATCACAGGGATTTACTGGAGCCTGGCCTCCTGCTGGCGGAGGGTGCCGAGCCCCAGAGGTGGCCTGAGACAACTTTGGTGGCTGCCTGTCCCCGCGCTCAGCTCCTCTGTTTCTCAATCTCTCTGGGTCTGCCAAGCCGCCGAGGGGGGAACCTTTACCTTTCCTCCTCTGTTTTGCATTCCGAGCACATAACGAGGAGGATTGGAAGCCTGGGGACTGAAAAATGAGCCAGGGCAGGTGCAGAGAGGTGCTATAGCAGCTGCCGAGATGGGAGCCCGTTCCCTGGTAGGATATACTCTAATTTGGAGAAGTGGGAGCCAGCAGGGACTGGTCCCTCTCTCAGTTGTGGGTCTGCCTGGCCTCCCACAACCTGTGGGGGGGAAGTTTCTCCAGCCAGCCACCTCCTGTTCCTTCTCACCATCTTTCTCCATCTCGCCCTTGGAGTGGTGAGGAGAAGGGACCCGGGGAGAATTGGCGAAGGGGAAAGCATAATTTAAAGGCTTTGCTTAGCGGGTGGGTAAGAAGCGGCTCTCGCCGGCGTCGCTGGGGAGAGGCTTTTGATAGCGCTGTCCGTGCCAAGCACGGGCAGGCGGGTAGCTGAAGGAGCCGGTCCCCATGCCTACGCCGGCGAGTGCTCCTCTGTGCAAAGCCACTTCACGGGCTTTATTATTTCCTTGGCAGCTGGAAGGCTCCCGTGCGGCTCTTGGTGGGAAATGGAGCAAATAAGAGTTGTTTGCTCAGCCGGGGGGGAGCGTGCGGTCGGGTCCTTCAGAGGATTTACACCGCGGACAGCCCGGCTCCCCGGGGACTGGTCTCACTCGAGGCCCTTTTCCAGCCACTCCCAGCTCTTTTGACCCCCCCCCCC
>VXBJ01000920.1:125319-148981 GCA_013400055.1 Nycticryphes semicollaris
CCCCCGTCGGACGTTTTCTTGCCTTTGCATTGCTCAGGTCTGGAGCAATATCCTTTCAGTGGCTTGTTCTGATAAGCTCTACTCAATTTTCCCATCTGCAGTTGTCCACCACCTTATGGCAACCTCTAAGCTTGGTTTTGAGGCTCCGTTTGGTTTGGGGGTTGGAAGAATCCCCCCCTACAAGGCAGGAGGAGGAGAGCATTTCACTTTTGCTGTAGGGCCCAGGAACTGAAAAAGCCTGAGGAACAGTTTCCTCCCGGTGAATCACAGGAGCACTGACCCCCTCGGTGCCTCCATCACTCCTCAGAGCCTTGTTGGAGTAGCTGGTCCTCCCTGTGCCCATCCTCATCATCCTGCCATGAGCGAAAAAGCATGAGGCTGGCTCTGGAGAAGGGCTTTGCGATCCCGTGGCCAGTCCAACCGAGATGTGCTATATAATATCTTCAATTTCTTCTCACAGTAATCATTGAATCCCCCACAGAAGAGACTTTTTACGATCATAGAGTCCAACCATCAACCCAACACTGTCAGAAACCCTCGTCTACCGATACTGCCCTACTAACCCTGGGCAGCTGAGCAGGTTGAGGTGGAACAAGAAGGTGTAGTCACAGCTTCTTCTGTCTCAGTGGAGGAGGCTCAACCCCTCTGGGGCTCTGCCCCTCCAGCCAGCACCCATAGGTGCCCAAGCATCTCTGTGTTTCCAAGGCTCTGGATGGATACAGTCCCCAACCTGGCGACACCAGGTGCCACCTATAAACTGCAGAAAGGTCTTCTAGTTTGGGTCACTCAGGTGTTTCTATAGTTACTGGGCTTTTTATTTATTTTTGGGGGGTGTGGGGGAGTAACTCTGATGTTGTCATGGTGATTGCCATGTTGTCAGCCCTGGTTTCATCTGTTGGCGGCCTAAGGCTGGGATTTCTTGGCTGGGAGAAAACGTGGTGTCCCGAGATCCTGGGCAGAGCTAACCAGGGGATATTTATCCACGCCGCGGACACACCAGGCTCATCATGTTTCCTGTTAAACTGGGGAAATGTGCTGAGGAAATCGAAGCGCGGGCTCTCCCGGGAGGGACAAGCGCTCAGCAGCCTCTACCCCCGAAGGAGGAGGCACGGCGTAGCAGTAATGATAACGAGGGCTCTGTGGTCGGATGGCACGCGTGGTTATCCCGCCGTGACGGGGCCGGGGACACGAGGAAAAGTTGTAAAAACTCTGTGTATGCACACACACATCCCAGCGCCGGTCTGCCATGAGCAGACGTCCTGAGCCAGAGGCTGCATCCAAGTCGTCATCCTTAACGACCCTTGATGGAGTCTTCTGCTACGAATTTGTCTTAATTTCTTTTTGATTATCGCTGTGGTATGATGGATTCTGGTGGAAGGCTTAAGAGAGCGGCTGCCAGGGGTAGGGAAACGTTGTGGTCTGGCTCGATGGTGTATTTACTCGTAAGAGGCCTGATCGAGAGGTCTTTATAGCGGGAATCCCTCATTAATCTCGGGATTAGGCTGGGCGCTGAAGGCTAGATCCCATGCGGAGCTGGAGCCCTGAGCTGAGTCCGAGCTGCAATTTGTGGGGTAGAAGCCGTGGGGGGGGGTCTTTGCAAGGCAGAGGCAGGAGTCGGGGGAGATGCTCAGAGGGTTCCGAAGTGGCCACAGCCTGGATATCCTCCACCATCAGTTCATTTAACCTCCGTTGGTCCTCCACGTCCCCCCTGGAAGAGGTACAATAGCGGTCCCTTGTCTCTCGGGACCGATGGGAGGATAAATATATTCAAGACGTGAGGCACTCAGGTGCAGTAGTAATCACAGCTTGTATATACACTTAAGATAGATGAGACATGGTGGCCTAATGTGACAGAGGTCTCATGAGATCATCTGTCTATACATCAGCAGCAAACCAGCAAAGGGACTCTGGGAGAAGTCCGGTATATTTGGATATATTGATTCTTTCTGGGTCTTGGCGGGACTGGAAACGAGAGGACAGGAGGCAACTGTGTAAAAAATCCACCTTGAAGAGTTGCTTGTCCCTGGGAAAGGGACACGTCCTCCCTTCTCGGAGGTTTGTCCATTAAACTCATCACTTGCTGTCTTCCAGTCCCTAAAGGGGCTGCAGGAGAGGTGAGAAGGGGGTTTTTGTGAAGGAGTGGAACAATAGGACAAGGGGGAAGGGTTTTAAACTGAAAAGGGGAGAGATTGAGATGAGATCTCCGGAAGAAATTCTTTGCTGGGAGGGTGGTGAGACCCTGGCCCAGGTTGCTCCGAGAAGCTGTGGCTGCCCCATCCCTGGAGGGGTTCAAGGCCAGGCTGGAGGGGGCTTGGAGCCAGCTGGTGTGGTGGGAGGTGTCCCTGCCCAGGGCAGGGGGGTTGAACAAGGTGAACTTTAAGGTCCCTTCCAACGCAAACCATTCTATAATTCATCTTTCCAAGATCCCCTCTGGACAGGAGGCAGGGGGGTATTGGTAGGTTGGACAACAGATCTGGAGGCACCAAAAGAAGGGGGTGATCCACTTGGATGGGAAATTCTCTGCCCGCTTCTGTGCCACCTTGTTCCTCACAGTGATCAGCTCTGCATCCCACAAGATGGGTCCTTGTAACCCTGCCTCAAGTCACCTAATTAACTTAAGACCAGAGACCCATGCTTTCTGGTGGTCCTATTCACAGGGAAGTTTCTGTGGGAGAGAGCAGATGATTTGTGTGTGGCCCCCTCTGTGTTCATCCTGGGTCTCGTGCTTCTGCACGGTCTCTTGTCTCCTTCTGTGATGTTGGGTGAGCCAATGCAAGCAGTGTCCCAAAGAAGGGTTGGGAGTTGTCCTGCCACGGCTGTAGGATGGAGCTGCGGTGTTGGGTTGGGTTGGGTTGGCCAACATGGTGTTCATGAAGTCCCACCTCACCTTGTTGCGTGTGTCCTCCCAGTCTTGTGCTGGCCCAGTGTCTCATGGAGGTTCAACCGACTCATTTGGTGGCTGAGCACCTTGTCCTCCTTCCAAGAGGCAGTTGCAGGCCTGGGCTCCAACTAAATTAACTGAAGCATTTCAACCGGCTCCAATCCTGTCGGCAGCTCAACCGTCCCCTTGTTTACTGTTGAAATAATTACTGCTTTGCCATAATATTAGCTCTGAGCCGTGACTCCATTACCATTATCGCCGGAATATTACCCATTTATTATCTCCCAGCAACCCTGGAAGATGAACACTAGGCTTCAGAGACCAATTGTTTTACAACAGACAGGATCTTGGTGTGCATTGTTTAATGAGGTAAACTACATTATAGCCGGCATTAATTTGGCTGCGGTGCACTCCACTAAATCACTGTTAACCTGTAAATCTGCCGCCAGATTTGGTGCCCGTTTAATCAGCGCCCGTCGGACAGATCGGCCGGGAAAAGGGTCACAGGGGGTGGCCCAGCTCCGTTGGCGTTGCTTTGGGCACAAATAAGTAGGTTGCCTCTCGGAGAAAGGAGAACTTTGAGGTGGAGACTGGTTTTGTGGTGAGGGAGAAGCCGGTGACTGGTATCGCTTGGGGGTTGCTTGTGAAGCGTGGGGACACGTCCCGTGATGGGCAACGGGATCCTTGCCAGGAGGAGGGTGAATATTCAGCTCCTTGAGCACCATCAGCTTCTCCACGGGCTCCTGTGGGAGCGGGATCTGGCCCGGTAGGAGTCAGGATCCGGTGGCATCACATCAGGGGCCTCCAGGGTTCGTTTTCCTCCAGGAGTGACTTAAACATGGTCAAGTGCTTGGCTTTGGTTGTCTCCTTTTAGCATTTTTCCCGCCGTCGATGTGTCCTGCTTCCTCCTGCTCTTCCCAAGCAACGGGAGATTATGTACTTGTATACGTGTGCGTGTGTGGATATATATATATAAAAGTAATATTTTTCATTCCCCGCATGGTGGAAATGAACTTTTGGAGCTGATTTGTTTGCACATTTGGCAGAGCCGCCTTGAAAATGTGCGTCTTGGTCCAAAAATAGCAAGACCCCTACCAGCTACAAATGAGGCGATGCCTTTCCCTTAAGAAAAGGAAGGGAAAAAAAAACAACCCACAACCCAAACCAACAAAACCAACCAACCAACCAACCAACCCAATCCAAAAACCTTCTCTGTTGGAGCATATTCCCTAAATATAGCTTTGCAGTGTCACGCTTTCCCTCCTTGCTGGAGGCAGAGCGTGCTCGGCTCCTTACCTCAGCGGGGGGAAGCGGGTGGGCTGGTGGCTTTGGCTGAGCAGCGATGCTCCCGGTTGCCACCTCACTGGGGAGCAGACACACACCCCTCCACCCCCGTCTTTTATCCTTTAGCTCATCCCCTCGGGCGCTGGTGACTTCTCCTGCCCGGGCGAGACCCGCGGTGTGTGTCACAAAATGCCCCCACCTTCCGCTGCCACCATGCCCAGCACGGAGCTGGCCCCCCCCCCAACAAAGGCACGTCGAGATGGACTGTCTGAGGTTTGTTTTTTCTCACTCCCACCCTGCGTAACAATCTGGGCAGCCCTGCAGGAAGGGGTTTAGGGCAGCAGGGGATGTTCTTTTCCACTTCCACTGCCCGGGATAACACCCAAGCACCCTCCGGCGTCCTTTCCCCATCCCCCGGCAGCGCCCAGGCTGACGGTGGGAAGACTGATGTGGCGCCGGTGTCAGCTCACCGGATTTTCTCTCCCTTCTGGAGAAGGGATGAGCAGAGACGAGCCCAGGCTCCCTCCTTCCCTGGGAAACACGTGGCTTTGTGTCAGCGTCCCCCTCCCTGCCTGGGACTTTGCCTTTCATTCGGCCGGCGTGGGCAAGAGCAAGGGACGGGGAGCGTCTGAGATCGGGGAGATCTCCACACAAATTAAAACCTTTTATCAGCCCCTAATAGCTGTGCAAACTAATTATATTTGGGCCAAACTTTGCCAGCGACTCCCCCGAGGTATTATTATAAAAATCTGAGCTGTGGAAACGCCGTCCCCATTCTGTCAACACCGGGTCGCTTCAGCTATAGAAAACTCGGCTCTGGCTCGTTTTAGCTCCCGTGATGTGCTTTGCATAAGCCACCTTGGTTGTTTTTGGGGAGGAGAGAGCCCGGCCGGGGCTGTCTCACATGTGGCCCAGGTCCACCGAGCCAAGGGGACAAGGAATAGCACCGCTGGGTCTGTCACCGCTCCCCCGCAAGCCATCAGTGTGGCCTCAGGGCTGCGGGTGGGGGTACCTCTATCCCTGGAGGGACGAGGGGTGGGGAGGATGCTCGGGGAGGTGGGGGAGATGCTCCAACCCTTGGCAAGGTGAGAATGATGGGAATGAGCAGAGGGAGGAAGCTTGTCCCTGCCATGAAGCTGCATGTGGGTGGTTTTCCTGGCACCGGTGCCTTTCTGGGGGGGGAGAGGGTGGGGGGAGCGCTTCTATTGGTGTTAGAGCTGCTTTTATCCCAAATTCATGCTCCTCTTCTTCCCAACATCGCCTTCCACTCCTTTCCTTCCCTTGCAGGGCAGGACATCTCCTGCCTTTGCCTGCGGGGAGGCGGGGCAAGGAAATATTCTCAGCCAAACTCCTGTCCTGGGGGAGGAGGGTGGCAGTTTTTGCCCCCCTCTCCCCCCTCAAACTCTCCCCACCACCTTCCCCTGCGCAGATTGCCAGCTAATGGGGTGGAGCTAGCGCGAGGGCTCTCTATTAATGGAGCAGAATATAAACAGAATAAAGCCTTCATTTCCCGGGCTGTGATTTCATTATTAATATACTTTACAGTTCACAGGTTGTTCATTTGCTTCCATGTTTTCTCAGCTGGGGTAATCTGCGGCGCGGAGTGAGAAGAGTCATAAAATCTCCATTTCCAGTTGAATGTGCGTCCAATTCGCCGTGAAATGTTTCTCTCTGTCGTGAATATTAAGTGCCCGAGGAGCTGGTTGCCCGCAGGATTAGGCAGGGCAGGTTGCCAGCCCCTCTCCCCATCCCCAGGGTTGGGGGGGAGCATGGGGTTTCCAAGGAGGAAAGGTGACAAGGTGAGGTGTAGTGATCCGAGGGGAAGGACCGCGTGGCGGAGAGAGGAAGAGGGAAAAGGGGAGGAGAGAACGAATCTGGGTGAAATACGCTGGAAAGAAAGGGAGAAAAATTGGGCAAAATATCTGAGTGCAAAGGAGGGATGTGGTGGGGGAAGGATGCTCCACCCTCCGCTTTTCCCTGTCCTTGATTTTTGGCAGGGAAGATGTTGCACCCCGCGTCTGGTCGGGTTTGTAAATCAGTTGTTGGGTGCCTCTGCCCGGTCATCACCGTGGGCTTTGTGGTTGCGCCTTTCCCCTGGCCTGAAAATGGGTAGGAAGAAGGTTTTTCTCATGTGTGGTGAGGCTGAGAAACGCTTCCTGCGCTCGGATGGGTGAGGAGATGAAATGTTCTCGTGAGCCGGAGCTGCTCGGCTGCCCTGTACCACGCTGAAGAACAGCAGTGCATCACCTTGGAGGTGCAGGCACCGTGGCACATGTAGGAAAAAAAAACCCCAAAAAACCCAAAAAAGAGCTTGTTAGATGAATTGGGAGGGGAAAAATAACCCCCAAACCCATGTTCTGCTCGTGGCGACGTGGCCGGCAGGAAGAGCGGGGAGGTTTGTCACATGTGTAGTGTGACACGTGCAGGGTTTGTCATGAAGAATATGCCCTGGAGGTATCTCAAAGACGTGGCATTTGGGGACGTGGACGTGGCAGTGGTGGGTTAACGGTTGGACTCGGTGATTTAAAGGCTCTTTTCCACCCTTAATGATTGGAAATGGAATTCCCTAGGGCCGGGCAGCAGGAGGTTGGGTGGTTGGGGCGGACAGGCCACGGGGGACCAGGCGCCGGCAAGGCCATGGAGGGATGCCCCCAGCTGCAGTGCCACTGGCAGCGGGCACATCTGGCAGCACATCTGGTGCTTTGCTGCAACTGGAGGCGGTGAGGGATGCGCGCCCCGGTCACCCCTCCCCTGCCCGCTGCCTGCTGCGGTGTCACTGCAGGGGGAAGGGGACAAAAAGCCAAATGCCAGCGGTGTGCCCAGGCTGTAGGGATGACTCGGGCTCTGGACGGAGCCCGTGGCACCGTTTCCTTCTAGCTCTTGGCTGAAATGACTTCTGCCACGGCATTACTCACTGCAGGGGGCGGGGGGAAAAAATGCCTCTTCCTTTCCCATCTTCTCTTGGTCGAGTCAAGATAATAATAGTCTTTTTCTGATCCCCTGAACTTTCCCATCTGCTTGGTAAAACAATGGCAATTCTTTTCCCTGCCGGTCCCTCTCTCTCTCTGTCTTCCTCTCTTTTATTTTTATCCTCCTAGAGTATAATTTAAAGCCGGAGCGATGCCGGAGCCCATGGGTTTTTCCCCCTTCCTGCCATACCCTGCTCTTATTAACATGGCTTTTTGCTGGCAGAGCAACGTCCCATTGCCCCCTCAGTGCTCATAGTGGGGACAATACCTTAAAGAGAGGTCTGGAGAGGGGACGATGGGCTCCAGCAATGCCCGCTCTCCAGTCCCAGTGCCTCCCAGTATTCCCATAATTCCCCGTCTCCCCTCCCGGAGGGGGTCAAGGTCACCCCCTGCCTGTGCCCTTCCCCGGCTTCCAAATATTGCCACTGATCCTCCAGAAATGGAGACATCAGTGCCATAAACCACGAGGGACAGGGCAAGGCCAGCGGGCTGGAAAATAGCGTGTCGGAAAAAATCAAGACAGGGTAAAGATGATGGAGAGGAGACAGCGAGCGACACCCTGCCAGCCAGTCGGGGGTGAGGTGGGGAGGATGAAGAGAGGTCAGGGCTGGGGGGTGGGGAGGGAGGGGTCCCCAGGGAAAAGAAGGGATGGAAAAGAATCCCCATCTGTGGAAAACCGTGGCAGCAATGGTCCAGGCTGGCTGGCTGCAGGGATACGTAGGGAGAAGGGAAAGTTTCCCAGATCCCTGGGACTTCTTGCCAGCTCTCAGGATGGATTTAGCCGGCACTTGATGCTGCTTTATAGGTTTTTTTCACTCTAATGCCATTATGCCACTTGCTTCCCATCCTAGGGATGTTTTCTTAATGCGGCTGAAATACAGCTTAGCTGAGGTTACAGCCATTTAAGGCTTTGGGATTGCAATTGCTTTCTTGTCCCGCGGAGAAAGCCTTTGGGCTTTACATTTCCAGCCAGAGGGGACCCTCCGGTCCCGGCCACCAGCAGGCAAATCCAGAGGAAATCAGGGCTCCTGGAACTTGGCAGGGGATGGGGATCTCACTGGCTTTTCCCCACCAGGGAATGTGGTCTGAGCAAGGGGGGGTCTGTCACTCGCCAGCATCTCGGTGTCACCGTAGCAAACTATTTAGGTGGTACCCACCGTACCCTGTTTGCCCCCCACCAGCAGCCCTTCCATGCGTGATGGGGGCCCTTCCCCTCCCTTCTTCCCCCCCTCATCCTTCCAAAGGAACTCACCGGCCAAAGGCTGGGCGCCAAACAACGGGAGAAATTAAATCAAAAGCACGGCTTCGGCACCCAGGGGGAAAATGCACATCAGCTTTGACTTATGGCACGGCGCAGGCTTACAAGAGAGAAGCGGCGGCTTTTGTCACTGCGAGGGGCCGTGAAAAATGAATTAGGGCCGCTGGCTGGGAGAGGGCACGCAGGAGAATCTTTCATTCTGGCGACGCCGTCCTCTCTCACCTTGCAGGCGGCGATGGGGAGAAACAAAAATCGCGGGGGAAGGAAGAAAGGAAGGAGGGAGAGGACTTCTTGGTGGGCAGCTCGTTAGGGTCTGGGTTTAGGGAGAAGGAGAGGTGCCCGAGGGCAGCCTCAGCCCTCTGGTACGGAGATGCCCTTTCATCAGTAACTCTGGAGAGGGCTTGGCTCCGCAGGAGCCTCGAAACTCCATTTTCACGTGCTTTTTGCCCGGAGTTGCTGCGTTGGGAAGCGGCTCGGTGCCGGCCGCAGACTCTGCCAAACCTTTCCTCTAGGAGCATCCCTCCTTCCCAGTGCCACCGCCTGGCCCCCCCCAGAATGTGGACCCCAAAGGCCGAGGAGGAGGATGTCCAGCTCTATGCTTGCGAATGCTATTTAAGTATCATTAATAAAAGCAGCCCTCTAATGAGCCCTACGCCCTTTTTTTTGCTGCAGATCTGACTCCACTTAGGTGCTCTGTGAACTGCAGCCAGTGCTAATTTGCTCTAACGGGGTGGCACGTGCCGTCTGTGGGGCTCGATGTCCTCACTGGGAGCCTGGGAGAGGAGGATGACGGTGGCAGCCAGTTTGCCGAGCCCCGAGTCACCTCCGAGCTAACGCAGCTCTCCCTGGCACCAAAATAAAAGGGCTCATTCTTCATTCGACTCGTTTGCTCCTGAGTTAGAGCCTCGTTCAAGGGTGGCTGGTCCCCGAGTTGTTTTGTTTTGTTCCTTTAAATATTAATTTCCCTAATCCTTTTATTTCCCAAGGAACTACTTCTTGCAAACAAAAGGTTTAACGCTCCTCTTTTATTCCCGGTAACAAATAAGTTGTGGGAGGCACGCAAACATCCCGGCAGCAGCCAGCATGTGGAGTCGAGGTGCTTGGGGAACAGGGGGAAAAGCATTCCCCAGGGATCACGGGGACCACGGCAGCATCTCCCCAGGGATGCTCGCCCGGAGAGGGAGGGCCATGGCGCCGGGAGGCCCCCTGGGCGACCCGGGAACCCGTTTTTGGGGGGGTTTTTTTCATATGGAGGTGTCTCTGACATGCTTTTTTTTTTTTGTTGTTGTTGTTGAGCTGGAAGATTTGAGAGCCGAAGGCCGGGAAGCACAATAGAAGATAGACTGCTTGTACCTCATTGTCTGGAGAATAGATGGGCTGCGGGCTCCCGGAGAATAGGAGCTGCCACTCAGGCGGCTTTAATAGAACAGGCGGCAGATAGATTTCAATAAAAGAAATGAGTATAAATATTGTTAGCGGAGAAGAGAGGAAAAGTGAAAGAGATCTTGTTTGACGAGTCACAGTGGGAAACTTTCAAGGACTTTGAAGCTGGAAAAAAAAAAAACCCACCTCTTCGCAATGGCGCTACAAGGGGAGGCCGGAGCGACTCGGTGGCGAGAGGAGAGGACTGGGCAGGACTTCCTGGCACGGGAGGTCCAGCCCTGAACGGGGAGCACGGTGGCAAGGTGGTAGTGCTGGGGGAGCCCGCTCATATATTGGCTCCTCGGGCCTTGCTTTTGCTGTTTGTGGTGATTATGGGCTCCAGGATGGGAATGTAGACTACAGGATGAGAATACAGGCTTGAGCGACCCGTTGCAGGTGATGGGGTAGTCTCTGGAGGGTCTCTGCAAGTTGCCCGTCCCAGTGACTAGTGAGATGGGTTGCATGTGTCCACTCCATAGCTAAACCTTTGAGATCTTGTAGGACGTGCTGCATCCAGCTTGGGAGTTCTCAGCACAGGAAGGACTTGGATCTGTTGGAGCGGGGCCAGAGGAGGCCACAGAGATACTGGGAGGGTTGGAGCCCCTCTGCTGGGAGGACAGGCTGAGAGAATTGAGGGTGTTCAGCCAGGAGAAGAGAAGGCTCCAGGGAGACCTTGGAGCCCCTTCCAATCCCTCAAGGGGCTCCAGGAAAGCTGGGGAGAGACTCTTGATGAGGGAGAGGAGCCACAGGACGAGGGGGAAGGGAGTGTGTGAAAGTTGTGGCTGCTAAAGGTCTGCCGAATCCCAGGAAATGAAGGGTATGAGCAAGGAAAACAGGCCATTTCCCCTCTCTTTGCTGGCATAACTGGTGGCTGTCACCCCCCTCGGGGTATGAGGATGAGGAGGGTACCCAGGCTGCAGCAGCGGAGGGACCCTCCACGAAGCTCCAGCAGCCTCAGGCGCCGCACAGAAGATCGTCAGCAAAAGCACCGTCCCCTGGGGCTTTGCTCAACATCGGGCCACGGAAACACGCTAATTAACAGGGAAAAACATGCAAGAGGAGAGATTTCTTTCCTTGTCGTCGGGAAACCTCAAAAGGAGAGAGAGACTTGGCCCCATGTAAGCGTGACGCGGTCTTTGAATTGCTGTGTGCGTGTGGCTGGGGCTGTTGTTGGTTTTCTGACGGCCTGAGATTGAAGAGAGGAGGTTCGTACCCAAAATCCGCCGTGGGAAGGTTGTGTGGGTGGGATCACCCCTCTAAAGTCGCAGATGGAAAACAGGTTGGAGCCTGGGAGACAGACAGGGATGGGGATATTCACGAGAGGAGCACGCTGTGCTTGCCTGGGTCGATAGGGTCGTCTCAAAAAACAAACCAAAAAAGATATTATTATTTTTTTTTCTTTTTAATGATGGCTGTGGATGATTTCCAGCGGGTTAATTACCCCCAGTCTTTTAGCTTTTTGCTTTTTTTTTCCTCTTTTTCCCTCCTGTCGTGCCTGATTTGAGCAATTCCGCCCAGGGCCGCGGGGCAGGAGAGGTGAAGCGGGTCTCGGGCCCCGACAATTCGCTCTTCCTGCCTTTATGTGGTTTATTTATTTACTCTAAACTGCCAAAGGACGGCCGTCGCCGGCCGCACGGGAGCGAGGGTGGGAATATACGGCTCTGGGTTGCAGCGCGTCACCGGGAGCCGGGAGTCTGCGCCATGTTAATTTTTATTGCCAGGAGTAGCCATAAATTGATAGCAGAGAATGGCTGCGGGGACTGTAATTAACTAGTTACTATTTCACCTCCAAAAGGAGCGATGTTTCACGCTCTTACTGTTACTTATCGGGAATCAGCCGCTGTCAACATCCGCTGAAGCCCGTATAAAGATTTATAGACCTTGGAGGTAAATATTGACTAATGGGCAGCTTGGCTTAATGTTCACCTTGAAGGACAATAAATTGTGCTATTGATTGCAGAGAGATGTCGATATCTGCATTGTTGTAAACATTTTAATAAAATTATCTCCATAAAATATTCTCTTTTCCTGGCTGATCCCAGCTGGGAGGATCGGTGCCCGGCCAAGGCCCGGCGTTGCTGGTAGGGCCGTGGTCCTCAGGAGCCGGCGATGAGGTTGTCACTGACCACAGGTGGCTGGCAAGGCAGGGCATGATGACAGAGAGCGATTCCTCACTCCCAGTTGAGTATTTTAATGGTGTTGTGGGCAGTATTCAGCCAGGGAGAGCTGTAGGCGATGCGTCCTAGAGCCCCTGAACACGGCTGCCATGGTGAGCCCGGGGGACAGCGGCACGTAATTAATTTGGGAACATGTGTTGGCTTTCCGGTGAGTTATTATCTTGTCAGAGGTTCAGTGGAAGCAAGCGGGTAAGGGGAGGCGGGAGGGAGAAGAGCCGGGCTGGGAAAAGGAGGAGAAAGAAGGGAAGGAACAAAGGGAGGAGGGAAGAGGATGGATGCAGGAGGCACCTGCACCAGGTGGGACCCCAAAAGCACAGCTTTGCCGGCCGTTGGTCTGCCCGGCTCTGCTCGTGACATTGGTTATTCATTGTCCCTTGAGTCCATCTTGGCTGTATCGCAGCTTCAGGCTGAGCCTTCCCCCTGGCTCCTTTGGGCTTCTCCTTCCCCTTTCTTGAGATTTTTTTTTTTTTATTTTTATGGAGAACTGCAGAGTCTCAGGTCTGGCAGAGCAAAACCCTAAATAATATATAGCGGTCCATGCGCCGAGGAGTCGAGCTCCAGTTTTGCATCTCACACCGCGTTAGTTCATCATTCTCAGCTGATGAACAAGGATTAGGTTTTTGCCTGGTCTGTGGCTCTTCCATTTCTGGCCTGTATTATATTATTGGTATTAATAATAATAATAATAATGAAGATGATGGGTGCAGGCTGTGATGGTTTTCTAGCTCCCGAGGAGATGAGAAGTGAGCTCTCCCATTAATTCCTTCAATATTTCAGCTCCTAATTGCGCTCAAGCAGGGACAGCCTTGAGAAGTTCCCAGCATCAATTCAGGACGAGCAGGGGCTGGTGCCAGTCCCGGGGATGGCCACGGGCCAGCCCATGCCCCGAGCATCCCGGTGCTTCGGAAGGCAGGGACGGAGGTGGTTGGGTTGCCCGTGGCGTTGTTCGAGGTGCAGTCTTGGGTGAGTGGTAGGAGTGATCCCAAAAAGCCACCATAGATATGTGAGAGCAGGTGGGGGAATAGCCCCCATCCAAACCCCGGGCTGGTCCTTGCCTCGCTCCTAAACCCAGGGATGCTGAGCTTCACCCACAGCATCATTTGTGGCCCCCGTGCAACCCAGCCAGTGGAGAAATGTCACTCCTGTGCCCCGCCAGCCCCGAGGGACCGCAGCAGCCGTGGTGACAGGGGCACCCCGTTGCTTTCTATGATGCAGGGTCTGAAGCACTTACAGATTGTGTTTGCTTAACCCTGGCCCTGCTCCTGGGGTCCTGTCAATTTGTTTTTTGGGCTTTTTTGTTTTATTTTTTTTTTCCTTTCCTGGCAGTCATTAATGAGTGAGATTTGTCCAGCTATCAACAAATTCCCATTATAAATAGGCAAAAACGCAGAGGCCGGGAAGCCGAGCGCTCGGGCAATTACTCTCCATCCCTGCCTTCTCCTCCTGGCTGACACAGCCACCAGCGTGATCTGGCACCAAAGGGGATTTAAGGACCTGTTTTTCCTGCAAAGTCCTTGGAATGGGGGGGGAGGGCGTGGGGTATCCCGGTCACCTGGCATCCCTGGTACCCTTGGGGTGGGGATGCCTCGTGTCACCTTATTCCTTGAGGCACAGTAGCTGGGCATTAATGAGGATGGTCTTCGTCAAGCTGTAATACCAGGTTGTGATGAGGTCAAAACCAGATGTCAGGCTCTTTAAAGCATCCTGTTTCAGTCCAGGGCAGGCTCTGCATGTCGGGGTCACTGTGTTGTATCCGAAATCCCATGGATGCTGACACAAAGCATCCTCAAACCCCGGACTCTCCGCGCTCCGGCTCTCCGTCAGCCGATTACCGTGCCCGTATCTCAGACTTCCAGCACTAAGGCCAGCACCGAGGGTGCCTTCATCTCTCAATTCCCCCAGCATCTGCGGGTGGAAAGCTGACCCTCGCAGTTGCTTTAATGAAGTCTTTTTACTGGGTAATGAAATGCACTCGAGATGCTTTTGCTCTCGGATCAAACCCGGGATGGGCACCACGGCTCAGCGGCGGCGGTGAGAGTTAATTCTCGCCAGGCGTGAGCCGGCTCCGGGAAGGGCTTTTGGTTAGTTGGGAAGCGGAGTCTTATCTGAGCCTCGGCACAAACCCGGAGCCTGATTTGCGTGCGGAGCATCCCGAGGCCACCGGCTGTGTCGTTATTTTATCAGCAGGCAGCGCTGTGCTACAGAGAAGTCGATTCTAGGTCAGTCGTAAAAGGGTTGGTTGGTTGGATTGATTGTGGGGTTTTTTCCCCCCCCTATCTCCTTTTTTTTTGTGTGTGTGTGTGTGTCTGCGGCGCACACGGATGTCAGGCTGCAGATTGCGTGCCTCCAGAGGATACTGAATTTGGGGTAACGCCTCCATATCTTACCCTGTGGTTGTGCAAAGGAGTGATGAGCTCGGGGGTTTTGCCGGCTCGGGTGGGAATTTCGGTGCGGGGCCAAGGGTGCGGGTGGACTCAGGGAATTCGTCATGGGAAAACGCGCTTCACCCCTTCCCGGCCTTTCCTGGTTTAGATCAGCCTTCCCAGTTGCATCAGCCAGTGATGGTGGGATGCACCGGGGGTGCTGGGTTCGGCTGGGGGGGACTGCGAGGGGGCAGCAGAGCTGCAAAGTCCTGTGGCCACCATGAGGTCAGCACGGCGGGGGGAGCCAAAGCGTGATTTCATGAATTCGGGGCATATTTGTACCAGTCAGAGGTGCCAAAAGCTGCACCTGGGATGGCAGTAGCAGGATGCCAGCAGGTGCTGGCCCTGTCGAGCCGTGCGGGGGTGATAGATGAATGGCATCGGTGCTGGATCGGGTCAAACCCCGCATCCACGTGGCTTCCAGGTGGGTGGTGGCGTGTGGCCACGCTCATCTATACGTCCGGTGGGAAGGGATGCTCTAACAGCATCAGCCGGCGGGTGCCCCGCCAGGAGCTTCCCATGTGTATATCTTGCTGTCGTTTATCGGAGCGAGATGCCACACGGGTGAGCAGTCGAGCGGGTCACGGTAGTGCAGGGACGCTGGGAAGCGAGGGTTCCGCCGACCGAGCATCCCCTGGGGACCGGGGACCCGTGCCCGGCCTCTCTGCCATTGGCACTGGCTGCCAGAAACAGCTGTCCAGAGCTAATTTATTTCCTAATGCTCCGGCAATGTTAATTTATAAATTACACTGGTAATTCGAGCTATTATTAATTTCAGATGGTGTAGGGCAAGCCTAATTAAAATATGACACCAATTGCCACACATATGTACCAAGGACTACCGTTTAAAATTTATAGGAATATTAAGTGTGACACTGGGCTCAGAGATGCCTGGCACAGTAATTATGGCGTCTCGGCGGCGGGAGATGGAAAGGGAAGGAAGGGCAAAGTCATGCCAGTTCTGGGGCGAAAACCCACTCGTGCTGTTTGGTTTTTACCAGGACATTTAACATTTAACATGTCCTAATTGCCAGGTTTCTGTATTTAGCTCCACATTTGTTGTCTCCAGTGAGCTGGAGACTATCGCAGCCCAGCACCTGCGTCTCACCGCGGGTTTCCAGGAGGGCTTCAAAGGGAACAGGGCTCCGGGAAGGAACGGGATGGAGAAGGGGCTGCATAAAATGCCAGACAAAAGGAAAAAGCCACTGATGGCATCTCCCTGGCTTTGAGAGAAGCCAGGAGTTGTGGGGCAGCCCCAGGGTGGGAGAAGGGGGCGAACGCAGCCCTCCATGGGTACCGCAGAAATGAGCTTGGAGAGGCACAGGGATGAAGAGATGCAGGTGGAGGGAGATGTTGGCACCACAGTTTGTGGGGATAAGCTGGCTGTCAATTAATCGATGGTGAAAAATGAGAGAGGGGTGTCTATGTGGAGCTGGGGGGGCCTGGAGGTGTCTCCCAGCAGGAAGGTGGGATATAGAGATCATAGAATTGGGTTGGACAAGGCCCTTGGGATCATCGAGTCCAACCACCAGCCCCACTCTACAAAGTTCTCCCCTACACCAGATCCCCCAACACCACATCTAAAACGCACTCAGGGATGGGTTGTTGCAGCTTGAAGCCATTCCCTCTTGTTCTGTGAGACCAGCACCAGCCTCTCCCTAATGTCCTTTCAAGTAGGGCCTCCAGGCCCTCCCACCAGCTCCGTTGCCCTCCTCTGCCCTTGCTCCAGCTCTCTCTTGTCTTGAGGTGCCCGCAACTGGCCACGATGCTCAATGTGTGGCTTCACCAGTGCTGAGTGCAGGGGAAATGCCGAGGGGAGAGGTGATTTTAGGTGTTTCCAGCACGTTTTGGGGAGGACCATTTCACCCAGCCTGCGCATCTCTAGCAAGCGATGCCTCTCGGCAGGGCCAGGGCCACCCCAGAGGTCCGGTGCCATCAGGCACCTTGATGGCAGGGGTCTGGGACATGGTGGGTGACCTAGGGGTTTGTGGTGCCTCCCCATGGCTCAGAGCCCTCTTCTTCTGTCCCTGCAGCCGTGGGCTTCATCAGCGAGGATGAGTACCTGGAGATCACGGGCATCACGCGGGAGCAGTCGGGCGAGTACGAGTGCAGCGCTTCCAACGACGTGGCGGCCCCCGTCGTCCAGCGAGTCAAAGTCACCGTCAACTGTGAGTTGGGACGGGGGTTGGGACTTCGGGGGGGTTGTTAGAAGGAGGGGGGTTGAGGGGCGAACCCAGCCTTCGCCCCCAGAGCCAAAACAGGCGGCGGCAGTTTTGTGAGCAGGTGGTGTTTTGGCCTTTTTTCCCCCCCTTCTTCTCAATCCATGGGTTTTTTGGGTTTTTTTGGTTTTTTTTTCCACCACCTCCTCCTCAGCTGTCTCCTTCAACCTGGGTTTTTCCGCCCATGGTGAGATGCTGTGCTGATAACCTCCAGGGAGAGGAAAGAAGTGAGCAGTAAATAGGAATTTTTATTTATTTTTTTTTCTGTTAGGAAAGGAGAAAAAAAAAAGAGCGAGAGAGAAGGAGAGAGAGCAAGGAAGAATGCAGCACCATTTGTGTTTAGAGACAGAGCTGAAAATGCCCCAAAACTCCTCCCTGGACACCCCTTGTCCTGTTTGTGGTCCAGGGAGAGTTGTACGTGGTTCCTGAGAGCCGTGGGGCTCCGGTCCTCAGAGAAGCCCTCGCTGGGCTGGCATGTGGGGTCCCCCACGTGCCCCAAACCCACTGGGTGCAGTGTCAGAGCGGCCGGAGGAAGGCAACAGGCTCAGAGATGGTTTGGGCTCCTTCAGTGCAGGGAAAGCAAAAGGAATTTGAAGGGGAAGGGATGCCCTGAGGCTGCCGGGCACCAAACCCAGGTTTCCTGTTTTCCTCCCCCCCGCCCCAGACCCACCGTACATCTCGGACGCCAAGAGCACCGGGGTGCCGGTGGGGCAGAAGGGCATCCTGCTCTGTGAAGCCTCTGCTGTCCCCTCTGCTGACTTCCAGTGGTACAAAGACGATAAGCGGTAAGAACCCTGAGAGGGGGCAAAAAAAGGTGGAGATGGGGGCGGGGGGTTGAAGAGGTGGGGGACACGACACCCATACCAACCCAGGGCCAGCAGTTTCGGCGTTTGCCCACCAGTCCCGTCTTGGTGACAGTCCCATCTAGCCAGGCAAATGCATAATCCTTGGCTCAACTGGGATTCGGATGCAGAGGTGGGTTCCCCCCCCACCCACATGGTGGAGGTGAAGGGCCAAGGCTCTGCTGCGCCGCAGAGGCGACTTGCCCAGCTTTGGGGTGAAAGTCAGCTTTTTAGGTCAAGTGGCAAACTCCCGTGTCCCCCAAAGATGCCACCGTGGATGGGGAGCATTGCGGCCAGGTTAGGGTCCCACCCCTGTGGAAATGTCTCTCTCTGACCCCAGACAAAAGGGGTTTTTAAGTCATTTTTTACATGGTTTCTCTTTGGGAAGACCAAAGGGGCTGTGGTGGATCCCGAGCGTGGCACGAGCCACACAGGTCACCAATTAGGAGGCGTGTTTTGAGGTGAGAAGATGCTAGAGGAGGTACAGGCACTTCCCCAGGCTGTTTTGGGAGGACAGAAGCAGGCAGAGATTCGGGTGGTAGGTGAAAGGCTTCACTCAGGAGTTGTTCAGATCATGGAGGCCCACGAAGAGGCAGAAGGAGGGTGCTCAGCCTGGCCAGGTCGGCAGTCGGAGCCCCACAGGGGAGATAATGTAGTTCCAGCACCTTCCAGGAGTGTCAGAGCTGCAGAGCAAGTGTCAGAGCTGCAGGAGAGGAGCTGGAAGTCCAGGGAAGTCAATGCTCTCGGTTAATGTCAGCACTAGGGTCCACCCAAGGGGTTTGCTGCAGCATCTGCTGCCTGAGGATGCTGCCAGCCCTGTCTCCTCCTTTCTGCGAGGTCCAGGGTCACCCCAGGTTCATGGCAGGGGACAGAAGGTACGCGAAGGTGTCCCATGGATCCAGGAGGACCAAGGAGCCTTCAAGGCTGACCCAAGAGGGAAACCAGCTTTTCTGTTGAGTGGGAAGGGATCTTTCCCAGGTGCCCTCCCTGGGTGTGTGAGCATCCCTTCCTCTGCAAGCCCCAAAGCCTTCAGCAGCAACTGCATCCATGAGGATGCCTAAAGACATCATGGGGACAGTGATGGCTGGCAGCTAACGGACAGCAGAGCAGCGTCCATCTCCCATGTGTCTCCCAGTACCTTCCCTTCTCCCTCTTCATGCCTGATCTTTCACCCAAGATCGATGTCCCCACTCTGGGGCAGGACCCAGGAGATAGAGTGTCATGAAAAATCACGGGGTGCTCTCTTCCCGATGCCATCTCCCTGACCTTCTTTCCTTCTTCCTCTCTCCCAGGCTGGCTGAAGGACAGAAAGGGCTGAAAGTGGAGAACAAAGCCTTCTTCTCCAGGCTGACTTTCTTCAACGTCTCCGAGCAGGATTACGGCAACTACACCTGCGTCGCCTCCAACCAGCTAGGGAACACCAACGCCAGCATGATCCTCTACGGTGAGTGGGGCCGAGGGAGCTGGTCAGGGTTGGGACACAGTGAGATCGACGATGTGTGAGACACAGGACAGGTCATTTTTGTCTTTTGGGGTAAGGTGTGTTAGCTACTGATGCTTTTCGCCCTGGCACATGGATCAGAGGTCATAGGAAGGCCAGGGAAAGCGTGAAAGCCTCCAAACCCACCTCCTGACTGACCCTGTGTTTGGCACCGTGTTTGGGGTCTGCCATCGATGCAAAGTTGTTAGGACTTGGCTGTGTCTTTTCCGTCTTCTCGCTCTGACAAACTCCTAAGAGAGGATGTGTTTGAAGGCTGTCTCTTGCGTTGATCAGCAGCAGAAGAGGTGGTGCTGAGGGTCATCACGGCCACCCAGGCCTCTGGCAGGGGTCACCCCCTGTCTGTCAAAAAAACAAATGTCCCCGGGGCTCCGCCACCATCCAGGTTGTATTTTCTTCTCCTTCCAAGCAGATATATTCTTAGTGATGGTGCCAGAGGGAGATGGGCAGGCCAGAGGGCAGAGATGGGGAGAAGCTTTGTACCCTCCTCCAGGGGCTCTTTTCTTTGCTTGCCAGAACTGGGATGAGAATGATGCATCCATCTGACAAGGCTTAAGGGCTGTGGTAGCTCAATAGATGTGTCAAACCTTATCCCCAGCCACCACCGGGGGAATATTTCCCCATCTCGGCTACGGGGCAGGCAGTCCTCATGGCTGAACCCTATGGGAGAAGCAGGGCTCAGGGACCTCTGTCCCTTCCCAGTAGGGTCATCCTCCTTGTGACCCATCCCCACCCTGGCCATCCCACCCAGTGGTGAGTAGTGACAGTAGGTGACATTAATACCAGCCTGTGGTAAGCAGATTGCGGAGCAGGGTGTAAGGCTGACATTAATCAATGCTAAGAGTTTTTGATGGAAAGCTCTGGTTTCCTAGGGGTCTAGAAGACATGGGGTGGAGCGCAGCAGGGTCCCAGCAGGTTCCAAAATGGAAGGAAAACCGGGTTAAAAGTAGGAAGCATCGCAGGGGAGGAGGAAGGGTGTCTCTGGAAATCTGGTCTCCCTTTGCCACTGTCCTACTGTTTATCTTGATTGTGCCTTGTGTCTCTCTTCCTATGTTGTGCCTGTGTATGAGAAGCTGTACTGGTTCAGCAGGTGTGGTGCCCAGCATGGCAGGGGCTTGTCAGGCTGAGAGAGTCGGGGGTGTTCAGCCTGGAGAAGAAAAGGCTCCGGGGAGACCTTTGAGCCCCTTCCAGTCCCTTAAGAGGCTCCAGGAAACCTGGGGAGGGGGCTCAAAGTCTCCCTGGGGCTCCAGGAAAGCAGGGATCATGGAGGGGAGCCATAGGATGAAGGGGAAAGGTTTGATACTAAAAGAGGGGAGATGGAGATGAGATATTAAGAAGAACTTACTTGGTGTGAGGGTGGTGTGACCCTGGCCCAGGTTGCCCAGAGAAGCTGTGGCTGCCCCATGCCTTGAGGGGTTCAAGGCTAGGCCGTAAGGGGCTTGGAGCAACCTGGTCTGGTGGGAGATGTCCTTGACCAGGGCAGGAGAGGTGGAAGGAAATGATCTTGAAGGTCCCTCCCAACCCAAACCATTCTGTGATTTGTCAGTCCTTACGTGAATCCCATCGACCGCCCATAATTTTCATAAAACCAGATTGATTTAATGATCCTTTCATTCTTTATCATGAGGTCCCTCAGCAGGGGAAGGTTCCCAACATCCCCCTCAACCACAGCTGACGTGAAGGGGGTCCCTCATCTCCCAGCGCGGGGCTCCTCAGCACTACTGGCTACTAATGTAGTGTACATATTTTAATCCCCTTTTCTTTTTTCTTTTCTTTTCTTTTTTTTTTTTAAGTAATTATTCAGGGAGGTCTACTTTATTTGAGCTTTATTTAAGGTCTAGCACTTGTCATTGCAGGCCTCTGCCACCTCCTTTGGTGCTGTCGGTAAGGGGACGGAGCACTCGGTGGAACCCAGGGCGTGTTGTGGAGTCGGGGAAAAGGAAAGCCCTTCCTTTGTGCCCCGTCGTGTGGTCTCTGTGTCACTTCCCAGAGGCTGGGAAATAAACCCGTGTGGGGTGTCGCAGGGGACAAATCCATGGGGGATGCTTTAGGGGATGAGCCCATTGGGGTGTTGTGAGAGGGTGGAGCAGTGACCCGGCACCAGAGGGGACCAGGAGGAGCGCAAGGGACCCCAAAATCCCCCAAATGGGAGACCCCAGGGCTTTGCTTTTTGCTCGGGGTGCCATTTGAGCGGCAGCATCACCTGTGCTCCCTCATCCGCTTGTTTTTCCCCGGCCCTTTGAAGGCCGAGCGAAGCACCTCGAGCCTGCGTTTTCCATTGCCCTTTTGCCTTAACTTTCCCTTGTGTTTTTTTTTTGTTTTGTTTTGTTTTGTTTTTAATTTATTTTTTTTTTTAGAAGAGACAACTACCGCTCTGACACCCTGGAAAGGTCAGTAATTTCGGGACCCCCATAATACTAGCGCTTCCCCCGCTCCTTTTCCCCACGGGTCCCGCTGAGAGCCGTGGCTCTGGACACCTCAGCCTCCTGCCCCACAACCCACTGCTCCTGCTGGTGTAGCCATGATGTTAGGACTTTTCCTTTTTTTTTTTGGTATTTTCTAGCTGCCTTCCCATCCTGCCTCCTCCCGTGCATGTCTGGTGGTAGTCCGCACACCCTGTCCCCTCCCCACTCCTTCCTCATCATCGCTGCCTTCTCTTTCCTGCCCTTGGGGCACAAGGAGGGATGTCTTTGGGGTCTGTTTTCCCCATGGTCTCGAGGGTTCTTTCTCTTCCGGGATGCTCCTGGTGCTTTTTTTTTTCTTCCGGGATGTGGTAGGGGCAGAGAGGCGGATGATCCTCCTCCCAGCGTTATGGGTGGCCAGGATGGACCACACTCTGCCACACCATCTTTATGTCTTGGCCAGTTGGCTGGGTGTCATCTTGATTTTGGGGCTCCGTAGCTTTGTTTGTAATGTGTTGAGTCCTTGTAATGTGTTGAGGGGGTGATTTTTGGATGTCATGAGGGCTATGAGGTACCACATCTCCATCTCTATCCTCACACAAGGCTTCCAGGCCATTGCAGGAGATGGGGCTTAAGTGAGAAGCATTGTGAGGTGTCTGTGAGCATGTTGGAAGAGAGTAAGTGGTGGAAAACCAAATGGGGAATGGTTCTGAGCATTCTGGTTGGGCTTTGAAGTGAGGGGATGCATTCCAGAGTTGATCAGGCCTTGCAGGCAGCCCTGCCATGGCAGGGCACCAGCCTGGATGCCCTCCTGAGATCTTTTCCCAGGCTAGTCTCCCCCTGGGACAACTCTTTGGGGTGTGTTGGTGGAAGGCACCAGGTCAAGAACCCTGCACATCCTTGCCCGTTGCTCTGCTCCCCAAAGATGTGAACGGACTTAGCTGTTCTCAACCCACCTTATTCTTCTAGAGATGTTCTTGGGTCTGTGTGATCATTTGAGGGCTCCACACAGGCTCTGCAGAACACAGAGTCCTGAGTGTAGGGTTGCTGGCAGTGTCTTCTCCGGGCAGGCAGGTGGTTATGGTGTCCCCCACCAAGGGAGACACCAGAGACCCATGGGGCTGGCAGAGTGTGGGCAGTGTCAGGCCAAAGCAACCATCTCTGGAAACGGGCAAACGCTGAAGGATGGAAAAATGGGCATTGGAGGAGGTCGGTCAGTGGTGACGATCGGGGAAGGGGCTTGGGATGGGGAAGCGTTGGGGCAAAACAACCATCTCTCTCCCCTAAAACCATGGTTGGAAACTTGGACAAATATTGAAGGATGGTAAAAAGGGAGGAGGTCAGCCAGAGGGGATGAGGAGGTTGGGGGCTCACGTTGGGTGTTTGGGGCCAAGGCAGGACCACAGGAGGTCTTTGTGGATGGTGATGGCCAGCACAGGCAGATGGGAGTACCCAGGGTTGTCTCAGGTAGGCTGATGCCACCACGTGCCATAGCACTGGGGGGACCTGAGCGGTGCGGTCAGGTTGGGATGGGTTGGGTTGGGATGGGTTGGGTTGGGTTCTTCCCATGCATGTGTTGGGTGGCTGTCGGTGGCTTTGTGGCTAACCTGGTGGATGTTTGTCACCCTTCCCGCAGGTCCCGGAGCAGTGCATGATGGGAACAATGGCGCCTGGCGACGAGGCAGCTGCGCCTGGCTGCTGGCCCTCCCGCTCGCCCAGCTGGCCCGCCAGTTTTGACCCCACAGCCGGCCCGCAGAGTAGCGGCGGCAACGACCATGGCCAGCAAGGGCAAGCAGAAAGGAGAGGAAGAAGATGATGATGATGAAGAAGAAGAAGAAGAAGTGTTCACCGTTTCTGAAAATAATCATAAGAATTGAGAGAGTATCCGGCCAGGCCACCTTGGGGAGGGGGAGAGTGGAAAATCACGCAAAAAAAACAAACAAACAAAAAAACCCAAGATAAAACCAAACAAAAACACAACGGGAATTTGGAAAGGAGAGAAAAGAGGAAAAAAAATAATAATCCAAGGCTTCCTGCAGAAGATGCAACGCGACTGAGTCCTTTTCTTCCCCAACCCCGCCCCTATTTTATTTTTCTCTCCCACCCTGTTTTCACCGTTTGTCGCCGCGGGCCATCGCAGAGGACAGGCAAGGGCCACAGAGGGCACGGCACCACCCCGTCCCCGTCCCCCGAGTCCCCTCCGCCGCCCTCGCCCACCCGCTCCCTTCCCTGGGGACCCCTCCCTCCGGACGCACCGGTTTTCTTCTTTGCCGAGATTTGCCCGTCT
>VXBJ01000921.1:794-12460 GCA_013400055.1 Nycticryphes semicollaris
TTTTGGGGTGGGGGGGTTTGGACGGCTTTAGTGGGGGAGAGCTGGCATATAGAGGTGCTCCCTTCCCCACTCACATCTGGGCTGCATTAAAAGCCGGAGCCGTTACCTTGGGCCTCCGGCTTCCAGACCCTGGGGATGACATCAGAGGTTCAGCTTTTATTGGAAAAGGGGGAGGAAAACAAGGAGGGAAAAAAAAAAAAGGAAAAAAAAGAAGGATGTTTTATTTGGGCAGCAGGATTCTGCTACCCCAAAAACTCCCTGTGTGTGCCCCCTTGAAATCCTTGGGAGAGTGGGGGCGGCTCCCCTCGCCTCCTGGTCCCCCCTGTTTTTCCTCCCTTGCCGCAGTGGGTTTGTTGCCCCGAGCGAACCCGGCCGGAGCACGTGTCCTTCGCCGGGTCTTGAGCTGGATTTAATTACACCGGGGCAACTTTCCTAATATAGACCCGGCCCGGCCGATGCCAGGGGAGCCGGGGATAAATCGGTCCCAGGGCACAGACAGCCCCATTCATCTTGGCGGGTAAAATCCGCAATTCCCGTGTTTTTCGGCAAACCCCATCCAGAAGGATGTTGGGGGGAGTCCTGAGCATGGGGTCCCCACCCCGCTGCCGGTGCAGCTTTTTGGGAGGTTTCCACAGTTTTGGGTTTGTTTGGTTTGGTTTTTTTTAATGTATTTCTGTGGCTTGTGGTTATTTTGGCAAGGGGGGGTTCACGCGGGACCAAAGGTCTTGCGGCAGTTGCTGCATTGGAGGGGGGAAACTGTGGCAAGGGGCTTGTTGATGGGGGCAGGGTGGTTNCCGGGGCTTTCCCGTCTTTTTTTGCCCTTTGTGACATTCTGCAGCTCTGAAGCTGGGAATGTGGAGACATGTCCTGAGCCCCCCTGGGCTCCCTCCTTTAGGGAGTTGGGGGCTCTTTTCCATCTTCCCTTCCCTCACACCTAATTAATCCCTAACGGTCCTGATGAGGTAACTATAGAAACTATCCAGATCCCAAACTGTCCACACCTTGACCCCTGAGCCTGGTCCAGGAGGTGAAATGGGGTGGGGGGGACAGGTCCTGGCTGCGCTCCCCCTGCCCCAGCTGTGAGTCCCATGTGTCCTTTAACATCCCTTCCTTGGATTTGGGGTTCAGGGTGGGGGCGTTTGCCCTCCACTGGACCGATGCAGAGGCAGGAGGTGGTGGATTCATGCGTCTTGAGTTTGAGCGGGGGGAGATGTATTATTTCTGGGGGGGCTTGTTTTTCCTTCCTGGGGACGGAGGGAGAGATGCTGCCCTCAAATTCATGTCGGACTGTGCTGTCCCCATCTCCCTGGGATGCTCTGTAGTCTTTTTGCCCTAGGCTTTGCCCTGTCAGTGACGTGGGGCGGGGGACACTGTGGAGAACCGGTCCCATGGCCAGGAGCCCATTGGGCTCGTGTGCCCATCCCGTGCTGGAGCAGTCAGGGCTGCGTGGGCGTGTGACTTGGGGCTCTGCTCCTCCTCCGGCCCGTCCCCAGGGGACCTCTCTTTCCGCTCCCAGGACCCGTTGCTTGTCCCCAGGGCCACCCGTGTTTGCAGAGCACCCAGGGCTCCTCTCCCCACCCCACCAGCGGAATTCCCCTGCCGAGGAAGCAGCCCCAAAACCGGTGGCTGAATGGACCATTGGGTGCCCATCTCAGTCTCCCGGTTGCTCCGGGCTCCCCAGCTTCACCACGTGCCCGTCCCACCATCCTGGCAGCTTGTCTGGATGGGAGCTGGGGACACTCCTCCTGGCAGCTCAGGGGATGTTGGGGTGGTATAACCATCTCCTCAGTGCTGGCAGGGACCCCGCTTTGAGACAGGGGGGGCTGTGCTGGGATCTGCTTCCCCCCCCCCACCCAGCTCTGTTGTATCTGAGCTTTGACCTTGGCAAAGGTCAACACGGAGCTGGGTCCCAGGTGATGGCAATTCCTTCCAAATTGAAGAAAAGGCAACGCTGGCGAGTTTCCCATTGCTCCAGACACCTTTTTTTCCCCACTTAAAAAGTGGGTTTTCCCATTTCCTCCTTGGCTGGAGAGCACGTTGCTCCCGGCCCCAGGGCTTCGATCCCGTAGGAAATACCCCTCTGTTCCACCAAGCCATCGCCTTATCTGATGGTGTGCTGGGATGAGCGAGTCTCTCTGGTTTGCACCCAGTGGATTTTCTAGCTTTGCCCGGGATCGTTTTGGCCCAAAGAAAAGTTGCTGGAGGGTGATGGAAACAACCACCTGCCTTTGATCTTTCCAATCTGGAGGAAGGCAGCGTGTGGAGATTACGTGTCCCGGCGTGCGGGGTCCGGAGCTGCACGCCTGGGAGCTGTAGTCCCCGTGTCCACCTGCCCGTCGCCGCTGCTGAGCCTGTTTCTTTGCTGCTCAGACCGCTGGTCGCAGGAGGACATGCTGACTCTGCTGGAGTGCATGAAGAACAACCTGCCCTCCAACGACGGGAGCAAGTTCAAAACCACCGAGTCCCACCTGGATTGGGAGAAAGTGGCTTTCAAGGACTTCTCGGGGGAGATGTGCAAGATGAAGTGGATGGAGATTTCTAACGAGGTAAGTGGCAGGAGGGGTCCAGAGGGACCGAGCAGGGCTCTTTGAAAAGTTCAGAGGGTCTGAGCATCCTGGTGATGTCCCAGGGCTCTTTGAAGGGTCTAGCAAGACTAAGCATCCTGGTGTCCTCCCAGGGCTCATTGAAGGGTCCCGAGGGACTGAGCATCCCGGTGACCTTCTAGGGCTCCTTGAAGGGTTCAGAGGGACTGAACATCCTGGTGACTTCCCAGGGCTGTTTGAATCGCTCAGATTCAATGTCCCGAGTCCCTAACCCTTAGTGCCGATGCCACCCTGCTGCTGGTGACATTGTGTGGTGACATTGTGAGCCCCTCGGAGGTGTGGGGATGGGTCGTTTGTGCGGTGGCATCACAAAACCCTGTGGGTTCATGGGGTACCAAGAGGGGACCTGCCCTGTCCCCCACCCACAGCCTGTTCACATTCGTGGCCTTTGGTTAACCCCACAGGTGAGGAAGTTTCGGACCCTCACGGAGCTCATTATGGACGCCGAAGAGCATGTGAAGAATCCTTACAAGGGCAAAAAGCTCAAGGTATCGGGCAGGAGCTGGGGACCTCCCCTTTCCCCATGATGGGGGACTGTCACCCATGTGGCACCCCAGACCCACGTGGCTCTGCCACCGGAGCCCCTGCAGGAACCTCACTGCCCATAATCCCCGCCGGCCGGCTGCCCAAGGCTCCAGAGGCCGCGGGCGCTGGGCACAGGCCAAGTCCAGGGTACATTTAATATGGCCAGCTGTATTGCTGGCAGCCTGCATCCAAGTTTAGCCCTGGGACCGGGAAGCTGCCATCCTATTCCTGGCCTGCCGGGTCGGGTGGGGTGCTGCTTTCAGCCCGGTGGCCCTGGGGCAGCCAATGCTCCGTCCCTTGGAGGTGGATCCTGTCCCCTCTTCCTGCCTCAGTTTCCCATCTTGAGGCACAACCCTCTGGATGGCTGGAGGCCGTTTCTGAGATACCCAGCCTTGGGATATTGTAGTTCCTGGAGAAGTGAGTGTTGTTCCCAGCATTTTCCACCCCCCACCTCTTGCCTGTGAAGCCGAGGTGTTCCCATCTCAGGGAGCCAGATCACCAGCAGGGCTGGATGGAGGAAGGTCTCCCCCAGTACCAGGGGGAACTGGGAGATGGCAGGGTTTGCCTGTGCTCTCCACGGTCCCACCAGCTCCGCACTCAGTGTCTGCCACTCTGCTGTCTCCCCAGAAACACCCCGACTTCCCCAAGAAGCCCCTGACTCCCTATTTCCGCTTCTTCATGGAGAAGCGGGCCAAATATGCCAAGCTTCACCCCGAAATGAGCAACCTGGATCTCACCAAGATCCTGTCCAAGAAATACAAGGAGCTTCCTGAGAAGAAAAAGGTACAGGGAGGGGGGGAAGTCAGCAAGTCCCTTGTGTGCCTCTGCGTGCTGAGCTCTGCCTGCCCAGCTCTCCCAGTAAAACCAGCCTCTGCCTGGTGAGGGTTTAATCTGGTTCTCGATGGGAGAAACCCGGGTGCTTGTTTAGTCCTGTCAGACCAGTAAGACTTCCTTTCCTTTTCCTGTCCTGGTTCCCAAGATCGTGGGGTGGAGGCTGGCTGGGTCCATCCGTTGGTCCGTCTCTTCCAGATGGACCTGGATGGTGACTTTGCTGTTGGGTGGATCCGTATTTAAACGCTGGGGTTAAATCACACGTTCTGTCATGACTGCCCTGCCTGAGTGAGGGATGAAGAGACAGGCTCTTCTCCCAGCCCTGGGAGATGCTGGGAGGAGGAGAGGTGACAGTCTTCAGCTAGCTCTGGAGGTGGCCCTGGGCTTGGCCAGAGCCTGGAGATCCCAGGCGAGCATTTTGGGTGCCCCAACTCTTACTCTGGGTGGGTTTGCCACCAGCAGGAAAGGTCCAGGGCACAAAGCCCTGCTGTCCCCTCTTGCCCGGGGCTGCTTGGGTGCAGGGAGAGGAGAAATCCTGCGTCCAAATCCTTGGTAGGGCTGGAAGCACTCAACTGGGGAGCTGCAGCACCAGTCTGATGGGCTGGAGAGCCCTCAAGTCCCTTTGGGGGTGCTGGGATGCCCAGCCGGCAGGGTTGTCGGGGATATATATCTACCTGCCCCTTCCCCCATGTTGATGTCCCTCTCCACCTCCCTGGTGGCTTTGTTTGTCCCCAGATGAAATACATCCAAGACTTCCAACGAGAGAAGCAGGAGTTTGAGAGGAACCTGGCGAGGTTCAGGTGAGCAGGCAGCACCCCCCCACTACATTTCCCTGAGCCCCCACCCCCTCAGGCAGACCCAGTCCACCCTCCTGTGTGTCGCTCCCGGAGGAAGCCCTGATGGGTGCTGCAGCTTGAAAGCAGATGGGAAGGGGGAATGATGGAAAAAGGAAAAACAGAACAAGAAAGCAAGAAAGTCTGAGAGCAGCCCTGCAGCTGGGAGATTCAACAATGGGGAGAGAGCAGAGGAGCATCCATGCTCTGGGGGTTAGGGTCTGCAAGGGGGTTAGAGGGAGTGCAGGAGCCTGAAGCGACCACCCTGTTCTCCCCAGACCTTCCCTTTGAACGTGGTTGCTGTGACCCAGGTGGTTCCTGGCATTCCTGATGCTCCAGGGATGCAGCCCAGCCCACTAAAGGGGATGCTCATAGCTGATGCTCTCCCAGGGAGGAGTAGACTCAAATCATTCCTAAAACTCCCCAGCTCTTTTTGGGGACACCCCCACCCCCCCTGCAAGTATTTGAGCCCATGGAGTGATGGTTACCCCTTAGAGAGGAGGTTTAGGGGGTGTTCTCCTTCCACCTGCAACCTCCATAACGCTCTCCCTTCCCTGCCTCCCTGCTGGGTAAAGGGAAGATCACCCGGATCTCATCCAGAACGCCAAGAAATCCGACGTCCCTGAAAAACCCAAGACCCCCCAGCAGCTGTGGTACAACCACGAGAAGAAGATCTACTTGAAAGTGCGTCCAGATGTGAGTACGGTGGGTGGGAGTGCGTGTGAGCGTGAGTGTGGAAGGGGTCCTGGACCCCGCTGCTGGGGGGAGAGGAGGGGGAAAGGAGAGAAGCATTTTAGGGACCAAGTTGGGGGGGAACGGGATGGAAGACACCGCTAGGAGCTCCCAGCAGTCTGGACGGAGGTAAGGAAGGGCTCTGCACATCTGGAAGAGGCTCTGGGGGATGCAGAGAGACCCCGGTTTTGGTTTTTTGCCTGCAAGTTGAAGGGGTGACCACAGCCTGAGTCAGAGCAGGAAAGATTTCCAGCGCAGACACCCACCTCTGGCCAAGCCCCACACTCGCACGCACCCCCTTCCCTGGCTGCCAACTCGGCTTGTAGCTGCCCCGTGGCCCCAAACTGGGTGCCACTGGTCCAAGCCGGTGGCCCACACTATTTTTGCCTTTTTAAATTTTTTTAAAAATTTTTTTGTCCTCTTTTTTTTTTTTTNACCCCTCTGCCCTCACCTCTGGCTTTGGGTTTTCAGGCCACCACGAAGGAGGTGAAAGAGTCGCTGGGCAAGCAGTGGTCTCAACTCTCGGATAAAAAGAGGCTGAAATGGATTCATAAGGCCCTGGAACAGCGGAAGGAGTACGAGGTAGGGAGCAGCCTCACCCGTTCCCCCTCCACACTCATCCCTACGTTCACTCTGAGCCACTCTGCCTCCTGGCTGCTAGCCATCTGTGGCTAGCCAGCCTCACCTGATAGCTAGTGTGGGGGTTCAGCCAGATCCCTGCAGGTCCCTAGTGAGTCTGAGCACTGCCTCCTCCAGTGACTATTGGGGAAGGGAGAAGTAAGCGCTGGGGAGATGATTAGGGCGATGGTTGGCTTCTCTTTCCTCCTCCTCTGGCCCCCAGCCAGGCGGGGATCAGAGCCTTTCTGCTGACAGCTCTCCCTCCTTTGCAGGAGATCATGCGAGACTACATCCAGAAGCACCCCGAGCTGAACATCAGCGAGGAGGGCATCACCCGCTCCACCCTCACCAAGGCCGAGCGCCAGCTCAAGGACAAGTTCGATGGCCGACCCACAAAGCCCCCTCCGTGAGTGCTGTCCCTCTACGTTTGATGCTTCCCCTCTCTCTGAGCTATTGGGTTTGTGCTAACGAGGAAACTGAGGCTCTGCCTGCCTTGGGGAGCCCCGAGAGTAGCATTTCTGATACCATGGGTATGGGTTGTCGATGAGTCCATTAAATTGGTCCTTAAATAGGCATTCACGAAGAATCTGAGTGGGGTTTATGATGATGCTCCGGGTTAGGGCATAATCCAACCCCAGCATCCCTAAAATGCAGACACCTCTGGCACAGCACTTCACTGTGGACTCCCCCTGAGGGCAGCTGGGGGGTGGGGGGAGGCTTTTAGCACCCACCCAGCTCTGCAGAAGGGGCCTGAGCGAGGTGGGTCGTTTCTCATGCTGGGTCCCTCCGTGGGTTGCAGGAACAGCTACTCCCTGTACTGTGCAGAGCTGATGGCCAACATGAAAGACGTGCCCAGCACCGAGCGGATGGTGCTGTGCAGCCAGCAGTGGAAGCTGCTCTCCCAGAAGGAAAAGGACGCGTACCACAAAAAGTGTGATCAGGTGAGCAGCTCGGGGTGGACAGACAGGAGGACAGCATGGGCAGACAGGCAGAGGTGGTGTGGGGAGGAGGGAGTAGGATGGGAGGGTTCGGGCTACAAATCTCGCTAGAAATGAGCCCCTCGCCCTTCCTCAGTGCTGGTTCTTCCTGTCTTGACCACCAAGAGGTCTTTGGTCACCTCCCTTGGTCCTCTGTCTTCCTGGCCCACGTGTGTGGGACCAGCAGAAAGTCCAGGTGGAGGGTGTTGCTGCCGAGGGGGCTGAGGCCGGGTCAGGGACTGCATGAGGCAGAGATGGGGTGGGGGAACCTCTGTGTAACTGCTCATCTCCATCTCCCTCCAGAAAAAGAAAGACTACGAGATCGAGCTGCTCCGCTTCTTGGAGGTGAGTGGTGGGGGGGTTGTGCTGGAGACCCCAAATGCAGTGAGGGAGCCCTGGCTAAGGGCTGAGATGAGTTAAAGGGGGGGCTGCGCTGATGGTGCCCCATTCTGCTCCCCCCAAAACCTGGCTGGACCTGTAGCAGCCACGGGTACTGTGCAGAGATGTCTATGGGGTCTTGACCCTTCCCCAGCTGCCCTGATGCCTGACCCAGTGTCTTCCAGTTTGGGCACTGGGAGGTGGGGAACCATGGGGTAAGCAGAGGGCTGCTGCTGGAGGAGGGGTGGCCGTTGGCTGCTGTGGCTTTGCAGGCGGCAGCGAGTCTCTCGCTTCCTTCCCTCGGCTGGGGCGTAGGTGGGGGGAGCCACACCGATGCCGTCCCAGTGTCACACTCGGTCCCCGGGCGGATGTGACGCGACTGCGGCTGCAAAGGGCAAGGGGGGTGGAAAACCCAGGGGTGCGCCTGGATCCGGGCACCTGCCCACCCTGCCGTTGCAGAGAGGAAGCAGATGAGACTGATCCAAGGAGGGGACAGGGCTTGGGAGGGGTGACGTTTCCTGGCAGGGGGGTGACACAGGCATAGGGACCCCCAGGCTTGCCCAGTGCCTGATGGTGGCCCTGGCTGGGGTGGCTTTGGGATCTGGACAACTGGGGGCATTACTTTTACCCCCTCCCCAGTGTCCCTACTCCCTGATTGCATCAAAGCCTCGTTAGCGTTGGGCCACCTAATGATGTCTTTTCTCCTGTGCCACCCAGAGCCTGCCTGAGGAGGAGCAGCAGCGGGTGTTAGGCGAGGAGAAGATGCTGGGCAGCAACCGGAAAGGGGCAACGAGTCCAGCATCCAAAAAGTCCTCACCAGAGACCGGCAAGGTGAGAGCAGCCTCTGGGGATGATGGGGAAACACATGGCAGAGGCACAGGATGGAGTTGCTGGCACCTCAAGGTGCTTCCAGGGCTTCATTCCTTGGTTCCTTCGCCATGTTTTTTCCTGGCATCGGAGGCAACCAGTGCGAAGCAGGTTCCTCTGTGGGCTCACCCCCACCCATGGCCCCGTGTCCCTCCTGCAGGCCAGCTCAGAGAAGCCCAAACGGCCCATCTCCGCCATGTTCATCTTCTCGGAGGAGAAGCGGAAGCAGCTGCAGGAGGAGCGGCCGGAGCTGTCAGAGAGCGAGCTCACCCGGCTCCTGGCCCGCATGTGGAATGACCTCTCCGAGAAGAAGAAGGTTGGTACTGTCCCCCACCCTTCTCCTACATCCCTGTCTCCACTGGGCATCTCCAGGGGGACACTGCCTGTCCTTGTCCTGCTGCAAGGGGCTTTGCTCACCCTCAGGCATGGCAGTTTGGGGTTGCTCATCCCCGGGAGCATCACAGCTCTGGCAAGCCATCACCCAGGCACCGCTGTTGGCACTGATGGGTGCCACCAACTGTGCCATCTCCCTGGGTCAAAACCCAGCAGTTCAAGAAGCCTTGAAGGGTCCTTGAACCTCAATTTAAAGGCTTTGTGGTTTTTCTGATGGAGGGGAGCCCTGAGACGTGGGTGCATGTGGTGGGGGGCTGCCGGTGCTACCGTGGGGATGGCACTGGGGGAAGCTGCAGGGTCTGGCTGCTTGGTGGCCGGGGGCTTGTGCCTGGTGGGGGGAGGCATGCTGCCCCTTCACCCCCACTGTGAACCCCGCACAGGCCAAGTACAAAGCACGGGAGGCAGCAATGAAGGCGCAGTCGGAGAAGAAACACGGCTCAGATAAAGAGGAGCGCGGGAAGCTACCCGAGTCTCCCAAGACAGCCGAGGAGATCTGGCAACAGAGCGTCATTGGAGACTACCTGGCTCGTTTCAAGGTGAGGAGTGGGCCGGGAAAGGAGCTGGAACTGGGGTCATCCCTCCCCACCAGCAGGAATTGCCTCGCACCTTCTCCCTGGCTTTCACACCCAAGGCGACAGGTTGGGGCTGGGAACCAGGGGGAGGACAAGGGGTCACAGCAAGGGAGTGGGTGCCCCGTGGTGGAGCCAGCAGTAGCCCCCCCCCCACCCCCCCCCCGTCACCTTGGGTTCATCTATAACGTGGCGTTGCGGGGTCTGTGCCGCAGAATGACCGGGGGAAGGCACTGAAAGCCATGGAGGCCACTTGGAACAACATGGAGAAGAAGGAGAAGCTGATGTGGATCAAAAAAGCGGCAGAGGATCAGAAGCGATACGAGGTGGGTCTCTGCTCCTTCACACCACTCACCATGCCCCTGGTGCTGCCCCCGTCTCCCTGACCCCTCTCTCTCTCCTCCGGCTCAGAGGGAGCTGAGCGAGATGCGGGCCCCTCCGTGCTCCACCAACTCTGCCAAGAAAATGAAGTTCCAGGGAGAGCCGAAGAAACCCCCTATGTAAGTACCTGGGGTCTGGATCCAAAAAAAGTTAGGAAAAGAAAGCCTGGAGCAGCCCCGGGGTGGCAGGAATTAGGGCTGGACCATGGTGGAATGATAGGTGGACATCCCAGTTTTCCTTGAGCGCCATCTGATCCGGTCTCTGCGCTCCCCCCTCCTTACAGGAACGGTTACCAGAAGTTCTCCCAGGAGCTGCTGTCGAACGGGGAGCTGAACCACCTCCCGCTGAAGGAGCGGATGGTGGAGATCGGCAGCCGCTGGCAGCGCATCTCCCAGGGCCAGAAGGACCACTACAAAAAACTGGCAGAAGAGCAGCAGAAACAGTACAAGGTGCACCTCGAAATCTGGCTCAAGGTGAGTAGGGGACCCTGAAGCCCGGGGCGGGGGGACTCGGGTTGGGTGCCCTTGGGGATGCTTGGTGTGGTCTCTGCTCACACCCTCCCCCTGGACCACCATCATCTCCAGACTCTCTTTTTTTCTTTTTTTTGTTGTTTTCTAACTTAAAAGGCCTTTCAAAAAATACAGCTGGGGAGGGGGTGGGCTGTGCTAGACCTTCCCCACTCATCCCTGTGCCCTGACCCTCTCTCCTGTCCCCGCAGAGCCTCTCGCCCCAGGAGCGGGCTGCCTACAAGGAACACACTTCCAATGTGAGTATCCACCTTGGGGTGGGGGGCACTGGGATCAGCCCTGGGTGAGGGTGGGATGTTGGGGGTGGATGAATCAAGCTCAGGAGAAGCCCCCACAAAGGGGTTCACCCCTGTAGGAACAAGGAAGTGGGGTTTTCAACTCTGCGGGCACTGGGAAGGAGCCAAACTGGATCCCTGCAGCTCTTAAATGGTTTTGATTTTGTGTGTTGTGTCGTCCTGTGTGTGTCCCCCCCCTCCCTTTCCCCACCCCTTGCAGAAACGCAAGAGCATAGGGAAGATCCGGGGCCCCAACCCCAAGATGAAGCCAACGATGCAGTCCAAGTCGGTGAGTGCATTGGGGGACCCCCCAGCATCGTCCTCCCTTGGAGGCGGGGGGACATCCCAGGGCGGGGGACCCAGACCTGGTGCTTGAAGTGTCCCTGATTCTCTCTGCCACCTGCCGGATCCTTGAGACAATAAACCCCTCCCCAAACCGGGGCTCAAAACCCACCCTGGTCTGATTTTGCCACCCTTGAATCCTGCAACATCCCCTTGCACCCCCTCCAGGAGCCTTTTTGGGGCCATTTGTAGCATAAATGGGGAAAAGCTCCTGGGAAAAGGGTAGGGTAGGAACCAGGTGATCCTGCTGGGTGGCTGGAAGAACCCAAAGGCTGGTGACCAAGGACAGGGAGGTGCACCCATGGGTGCTGGTGTCCCCGGGGTGCCTGCCTGCGACCAACCCTGTCCTTCCCTGCAGGAGTCAGAGGACGACGATGAGGAGGAGGATGAGGAGGAAGACGAGGACGACGACGAGGACGACGATGATGACAACGGCGACTCCTCAGAGGAAGGTGGTGACTCCTCGGAGTCCAGCAGTGAGGAGGAGAGCGAGGACGGGGACGAGGTGAGGGCTGCAGTGGGTGGGTGCTCCGGGAGGGGGTGGCAGGGCCGTCTCGGGGCCCCCTACACCTCACTTTGCCCCCCCTCCCTGTCACCCTCCTCCAGGGATGGGGGGGGGTGTCCACACCCGGGCTCAGATAGAACTGTGGGGCAGAGGAGCTCCCGGGCAGCGATGGGGGTGGGACACGAGGGAGGCGAAGGGGACTGGGCTATATCTCCCCCCTCACCACCACCACCAACCCCCAGCCCTGGGGAGGGTGCGAGGAGCAGCCGCGGGGCGCAGTTAGGAGCAGCCTCGGGAGGTAGAAGTGGGG
>VXBJ01000931.1:0-30257 GCA_013400055.1 Nycticryphes semicollaris
CCAGGCTGAACAAACCCATCTCTTTCAGCCTGTCAAGGTAAGGACAACTCCATAGGATGAGTGTCCCCTGCTCCTGCACCCCACTTTTAGAAGAGAGGGGACCTCCATCTGTTATCAAAAGGTGTCTCACCACACAAGGGATCGATGATCCTGATGCCTCAGCACAGCTTTGAGTAAGAAACTGCACTTCTTATACATCTCCACATACTTTAATCAAGCAGTGGCTTTTGCTAGACAGAGCACCACTCAGTGTATTGGATTTTTTTTCCTGGAGCATCCATTAAGACACCAAAAGCTCTGTGCTGTTCCATGAACTGGGATTTGGTAGGCTCCTGCATTCCACTGAGGAAACTAAGGATCTTGGTCCCAAGTAACTCAGATGTCACAACAGCCAAACCCTTCAGTGAATCCAAGCTCTGGTAACAAGCCACAATTTCAACATTTACAAGGGTTTGTGCTGTACTTCTGTAGCAAAAAAAAACCCCAACCCCCTGATTTTTGTGAAATCTATAAGCTCTGGAACAGCTGGCTGCAGCAACCACTTAATGTTTATTACCCTGGTTTCTTCAGAAGTCTGTTAAAGTCTTATTTGTGCCTGGGAAATGCAGCATGTGAAACTGCCCTGGTATTGTACCACCAAAGAAATGACCTCATTGATTCCTTGGAAACACAAATGACAAAAATATGTTTTTCCTTAACAGCTGTATTAAGTCAGGACTGGCAGGGACATTACACAGGCCACAAACCAACAAGTACCTGTACTTGTCTGCGCAATTTAAAACCATCCAAGGACTTACTTGCTGCCCCTCAAAATTTCCAAAGCTCCCAAAGAGCTTGAAGCTCAATCTCCCAGACTGAGAATCAGTCATGCAAAAATAAACCAAGTTCCACCTTGGTTCCTCGGGCAGGACAGAGCACTGAAGGAGGGTCTCTGTCACCCTGTCTCTCACGCATGACCTCTGACAACATACACCAAGACTCCACTTTCACGCGGGTGAAGCCTACAGTAAGGATGGCGCTATGAAATGCAGCCAAAGAAACAACATTTTACGTTCTACAGATGTAATCTTTGCCCCACTAAGCTGAATAGGAATTTCTCTTGACTTCACTGGATGCAGGATCTTGCCCTACACACAAACACATGCTCCGAGACGGCCTACCTCAGATTGTACTAAGAGCAAAAAGTGTAGGAAGGCTGCTTTGGTGTATCTGCATAAAGCACAATAATTACCATGTTGAAGTACGACCGGATTTTGACCCCTCTTGCCAAATCCCAAACGATGACGTTTCCATCGTGTCCAGCAGAGAAGAGAACTCTCGGATCGAACGGATGAGGTTCAAGTACAAACACTTCATCTTCATGGCCCTGAAATTAAAGGCAGGGCAAGATGAACGAGCAGATTGTCTCAAACACTTACCCAGAAATTCAACACGATAACACCAGCAACTGCACCATTAACCCACAGAAGTGTCCAGCAAAGAACAACTGCTTCGACCACACATTTCTGAGGGTTTTTGGTAGCAATGTATTATACTCTTGTTTTTCCAGGTGCAATTTTAGCTTCCTAAGAAGTATGTCAAATGCATCACCTCCACAACTAGTATGTCCCAATACTTTCAACTTTAAAAGATTACAGTCTACAATATTTGGTATTTTTAGTTGTAATGCTCTGCAGATTTCAATTTGTTTAGGCAGAACAGCAGTTAGAAATTTAATTTAGACCCATCAAGAATCAGATACGTACCTAAACGTTAAGAGACCAACACCTCCAAACTTAGTACTGAATTTTAAAGCTTTGCATGAAATATTTCCATCCTTAGAGGAGCACCTCTTTACCTAGAGTTACCTACTTCCTCAGTTAAAAATCCCCAAAGTACATGACATTAGTAACAATGTTGTTTGATTTATTCTAGCCAGAAAACTATTTGCTGCAGAAGTGTTTCTGGGGAAACAGGACAGATTTATCCCTTAATGGTATTTCAAAACTTTTCTCATGTAAGATAAAGGCAAACAGAGGGAATTGTTTCCTTTTCCCCTTTCAAGAAAAGGGTAGAAGTAAGAAAAACAAAACCCAAAAACCCCTTGAAAATTAGTTTTGGGTATCTCCACCAGCAATGCTGACTTGCAGCTTGAAAGCTTTATTTTCTAATAAGCAAAAAATGGAAAAATGTGTTAAAGCAGTTTTTTCAGACAGAAAAAAACCCAATGTGCAAGGAAGAATTTTGATGCTGTATGCATCAATCTTGCATTCAGGATTGGTAAGAGAAGCTTGGGCCACCTTACCATGAGAATGTGAATGAGTTGGCCAGTGAAAGAATTCCAGACTTTCAGAGTCATGTTATTTACTGCCGTTATGACAGAGTTGTCGTGCCGGTCCCACGCCACCATGGTCACTTTCAGCTTTGTGATTTTATCTTCAACTCCTTGTAAACTTTGTCTAAAACAGAAGAGCAAAAAGTTTCCCAGCAATCCTGGTTTGTCCAAATATTTTTCTAGCCCTAACAAGTGAAAGTACTCCTGTATTTTGCTTTATTATTAAGAATAGAAGCAGTACCTCAAGAAATTGGGAGAAATTAAAAATGTTTTCCATTATGCAGCACATACAACAGAACTTAAACAACAATTATTGGGTTCTCCTAATATCTTAAAGAATATCGTCATCTGTTTTCCCAGAAAATGTGCCCCGACACATGACCTACCTCAATTAAATTTGATTGCTATGCTATTTGTGGTGACATTTGAAGACCAAAAATTGGAACTAGTCACCCAGAGAGCAGCAATTAGTCCTGGAGAGCATTTGTGATAAGCAGTTATAAATACAGGGAGAAATATTCTGACACCTCTAAGTGAGTTGAATTCTCANTGTTACATTCTCCGCCCCTGCCCCCCCCCCCCCCCTTACATCACTTTACTGCAATAACAACACTTCACCTTGAACGAGTTTTATCTTCACCCTACGAACACCGAACCCCAGCCACCTGTAACATAATCTATCCAAATACTCCCAAAATTACATTTTTGTCAGCATGGTTTGAAGATGAACCGCCAATGAATTTTCTAGCACATTAGTTTCTGGGGAAAACATCAACCCAATGCAACAACAGCACGGAACCACCAAGCAGGCAGACAGAAATACAGCATTTTCCATATAGTAAGGACTACAATGCGTTACACACCAGTATATATTGTACAACTCAATAACAGAAAATGCAGTTAGAGCCAGATTTCTTTCTAGATTTAATGCAGAGCATAGGAGGCTTTATAAAGCTGAGTTCACTCTTTCCTTTCAGAGCAGCAATTTCATTTGCTTTGATAAAATTGTGCTTGTGCAGAAAAGATCAAATTTGGACCCGCACTTATCCCGCTCGTCAAAAGGACGGAGCAGAACTCAGCTAAAGGTGCTTTACTGAAATGAGCTGTTCCGTTTCTCCAGTAAGTTCTGTGTCTGTGACTACAACGAAGAAGAAGAATCTATTCCTATTTTTCCCAGGATGAATTAGAACTAAGAATTTTTACGGGCTGTAGGAGAAAGTAATTCAGTCTGTTCTCAAAGCGCCAGGGTTTTATACGTTCTCGTCCAGCAGTTTTAGATTTGTGTTTTGTTGCATCTGCCCAGAAACGACAAGATACTCTCCAACCTGAACATCTAATGGAACTGCAACTTATTTAGCCCTCTCTTCCATCACTCTCTTGGTCTTTCAGATGTCATTCCACAGGATTACTCCCCACCCAAATATTTTTTCCCTTTCCTATTACATATCATCTTTCGAACCACTCGCTCTCATCAGCAAGGGGAAAAGGTTTACCCCTCAAATCCATCAGAACCCTTTCTAATGTATGGCAGCTGGAAAACATCTCTGTGCCAAAAAAGGGTTGAAGCCACAATTTCTACTAAGTCATTCTCCATCTTCAGGTCTCTCCTGTTGCTTGTTCTAGTGTACACAACTGTCCCGTAACTACAAAGCCTTGTAAATGCTCACATTGTTTTAACAAACATAAACACCAAAGAAGTCGTTACAGAGCAAGCAATTTATTTGCTCTGGCACATGATGTGACAAAACCCAACCCTGCTTTTCTGGGCACACAGATTCCATAATATCTTTAAGTACTACTAAAATGCAAGCAGGCTCAACAACAGATTCGACCTGGCTTTCTTGCTCCAGAAATAAACCCCTATAAAAAAAGCCATATAAATCTGACCTTTAATGGGTTTTGAGTAGCTTTTCTCCTTTTAATCTAGTCAAAAAACTAGTGGAGCTATTCTCAGGACAAGCCAATTTCCACAGCTGAATATGTAGTCAAGTATTTGTCTTTATTGGACTTGAGGAGTTAGACAAGTGTGTCGTGCACTTGAGCCACAGTAATTTACAAAGGCCTTTCCCTTTAATCCTCTCCTTTTTTTCCTTCATTTTTTTTTTTAACAAGTCAGCAAATTCTATCAATGGCCTTCAAGTAGCTACCTGATGGCAGGTCATTTTACATCACTTACCCTGCTGGGCGAGTAGCCATATCTAACAAAATGCTTTTCCATTCCCTTCGCTTGAACTGCCAGATTCGTGCTGTTCCATCCCGGCTCCCACTCACAAATCTAACAAAGGGGGAGGAAAAAACCAAAAGTTACTCAGAGATCAAAGGGGATTCTGTTCTGTACAGAAAAGAACACTTGAAAACTGAAATTCCAGCACTTAGAACTCAAAAAAACTGAAGTATTAAGTAAGAAACAGCTTCTCTCTCCTGAGGCCCTTCCAAACTAACTGCACCTCGACATCTTTAGTGCCCTCTGCTGAGTTGTAACTTGGCAAATGTATGTAAAAATGCAGGTATTTTATACGTGAATATATATGTACACATCCATTTCTTAAGAAAAAAATGCAAGTGTTTTTATGCTCCTGAATTTTGACAAATTCAAAATACTTGAATAATTCATTACAATGAAAAGGGATGTAAAACCGAAGGAGGAGCATTACTAAAACAAAACAGCTAAAACCCAGTAGTTACAGATTGTTTTACTGGATGAACCTCAAAAACATAAAGCAATTATTCTTTTTTCATAACTACTTCCAGAAACAGGTACTTCCAAGTGTCCACAAGGTCAAAAAACTAGCTCTGAATAAATCTATCGTGCGCTTACCTGCTACTACTATTAGAAAACTGAATGCTGTCAACTTTGTCCTATATAAAAGAGTAAAAAAGGAAAAAAAAAATCAATTATTGTTCCAAATTACCCAAATTCTTATTTTAATCAAATACATATGTAAATTTTAAAAAGTATTTACAGTATGAAACTCCAACTCTGATATCTTCTCTGGCTGACCTGATCCAAAGAAATAAACCCTAATGATGTGATCTGTACTCCCAGTGGCCAAAAACATTCCACCTGAGAAAAACAAATAGATAAGTCTTAAGAAAAAAAAAAAAAAGAAAAAAAAGCAATCTAATGTTATTACATTATTTTTAAACGGCTATAACATCAAATACTTAAATCCATTCCCTTACATTTATAGCTGGATCTCGTTTCAGCTAGGCCTGTAGCTGGCCTTTAAGTAAAAACAAGATTTCAAGATTTAGAAACTTTAAAGTTGAACAGGAGTTGAATTACCTCCCGTTTGCTGTCAGATAAACAGGCATCTGCAGAGGTATCAGAGAGATTCGGTAACTACAGCAATTTGTTAGTGACTAAGCCCTTAGAAGCCTCAATCTTAACAAAAAATAAATGGAACTAGAGCTGCAGGACACTTTCTCAAAGTAAGTTTCTGTCATTTTGATATTTTATCCGATTGTTTACATTGCATTCTTCAATTGCCAACCCTGGAATCAATGAAATTCAGGCCGTGAGAACCTGGTAATCAACACCTTCTTGTCCTAATCCCTCTAAATTCCATCTCAGATAAAGCCCTCTCTCAGAATCACTCTGAGAAAAAGGTATACATCGTGTTTTAGAGACTTGCTCTCAACATCCTATATTTAGCTGTTTTCAAGGATTTCTGTATCACCACGAGTTCATGCACAGATTCTGAATTCCTATTTGAAATATTCTGGGCTTTTTAACAGCTACTTTAACTCAGTTCCATCTTATTAACAAGAAATATGCTACTCTAACCGCATTACACTTCATTTTACTCTCCAAATGACTTCCCATACTGATACAAGGGAGAAAAAGAAGACAAAGAGGAAAAAACCAAAAAGTCTTTTACCAGCACTAAAAGAAGAACAGATCATTTGGACTCCAGGCCGAGGGCGTTCTGTAAACTTCGTTGGCCTCGGACTACAAATAAAGAAACAGTTAAACAGTTTCCTAATGGGGCTTCATAAAGCAAGTCAGTATTTTAGAAATAAAGCACAAAAGGACAAAATTAAATATGAAGGAACAGATGGCCACCCATCTATCAACAATTTGGCCTTGTCTATGCTTCGTGATCTGATCTTTAGGAAGCTAAGACATCCAGATGGACTAAGCAAGGAGAGTTCTCATACCCATCTAATACTGCTCTACAAAACACTCTCACTGAATCACAGAATGGTTCAGGTTGGAAGGGACCTTAAAGATAATCCAGTTCCAACGCCCTGCCCTGGCGAGGGACACCTCCCACCAGACCAGGGTGACCTCCTCAAGTCACCGGCCAAGCAGAGCAGAAGCCACTAAAGCCAACTGCCCACAATGTTGAGTTTTAAACCAGTGGGTGTTACTGGAACTCTGGCTGTACAAGACAGGAACAGAGCACAGCACTCTTCACAGAAAAGGATACAAGGGAAATCTAAATAAATTCAGAGATTTGCAGAGTATTAGAACACACAGGTTTCTTGAGAGGAGATACATTCTTTGCAGTCTAGTTTCAAGTAGTGCCCAAAGGACACCAGGACAACGGCTGGAAGGTTGTAGGGGATCTTGATTTATGGCCTGTGCCTTATTTTTAGGCATTTCAGAACCTGACGTTCAAGCAGAACCAAAGCTTTGATGGGTTTGACACTTTAAGAGTGTATAAAACCCAACCAGATCAGATTTGCTTCTTCCATCTCACTTCAGCAACCTCAAACCAGTAGGTGGTCGTGCAGAGCGTGCCATCTGCAATCTCTGCTCCAACGATCCACTCACTAGAGAAGAGCAGCATTACACCCACACACATCACCACTGAGGAGTTGTTTTAACATAAAAGAATGCATATTCATAACTTATCCAACATTTTCTCTTTCCAAAGCAAAATTGCCCATATAATTCACAGACTCAGAGAATGACACACAGTCGGAAGGGACCTCTGGAGATCATCCAGTCCAAACCCCTGCCAGAGCAGGTCCCACAGGAACGTGTCCAGGGAGGTTTGGAATGTCTCCAGAGATGGAGACTCCACCACCTCTCTGGGCAGCCTCTGCCAGGGCTCTGACACCCTCACAGCAAAGAAGTTCCTCCTCATGTTTAGATGGAACTTCTTATGTTCCAGTTTGTGCCTGTTCCCTTTTGTCCTGTCCCTGGGCACCACTGACAAAAGCCTGGCCCCATCCTCCTGACACTCACCCTTGAAGTATTTCCAGGTGTTGATCAGATCCCCCCTCAGCCTTCTCTTCTCCAGACTGAAAAGACCCAAGTCCCTCAGCCTTTCCTCAGCAGAGAGATGTTCTAGGCCCCTCATCATCTTTGTAGCCCTAATTCATTTCAGCTGAAGGCAGATGCACGAGACCTTTCTCCACAAATCAGCTCTTCCGATCTCCAAGAAAGTAGGAAGCGTTAAACCTTATGCCTATGCCTAAAGCAAAGCAGTAAAACCAGTAAAACCAGTTCAGAAATCTTTCTCCAAATTGTCCATTCGGGCTGTTTCTGGGCATTTTTCCTTGAGGGGTTTTAAGGTACCTCCCTGCAGACTCAACGACAAGGAAACTTCACAAGAAGATACACTAAAGGTCTATTCTACAAGCCAGCTGAAAACCCCTCTTTAGCCAACAGGAGAAGAACTAGTGGATGATTCAATACGCAGCTTACAGAACGTGGAGCGAGTGTAAATAGATAAATGGGCTGCTCTTTTCTTCCACTCTGGTTTGTGAACTCTGCCTTTGGAGTTAGGACCAGCTGCAAAACAGAGCAAGTACACACTTAACGTTCCAGTCTGAAGGAATTCTCCAACTTAAACCTCTCTAGTGGGTGTTATTTTTGGCATTAGGAGACAAAAGATCACGACACTCTTTTACAACAGAGCAGACTGTGGTCTCTGCAAAACGAGCTGGGCCATCTTTGGGAAGGAAGGAAGGGAAGGGACAAAAGCATAATTTCTTGCAGCATGCAGAAACCAAGTTCATCGTTTTGGCTTTACACACACTCACAAGCAAATTATTAAGTGGCTGGAAGGCACTGAGATCCCTTCCAGAAAAGCCCCGATGAACCATTCCCCTCCTGGAGGAGACACGTATTGAAGCTCGTCATGAAACCAGAACCAAGAGGGACTGCAGTCAAAAAAACCCCTGCCCTCAGAGCAGCAGCAAAGCAGCTGTTCAGTCTCAACTTGTGCCTCCTCCAAGGGTCACACTCAGCCAGATAAATATCTCAAGATCATCTTCTTCAAAGTGCAGCAAAATAGTGAAGGAATTAGTTATCTAAGCCAAGCCCCTCCAGACCATTCTCACCCTGGACACGGAGCAGCTCAAAATTCTGCCCAGAACACAGACATATAACCTCTCCAAATTAAGTCTTTGCTCACGAGGCAACAGGCAAAATTCAGAATATCTACATTCTGATGTATGGCCAGCCCCTCTAATATCAAGTGCCTTCTGCTTAAGAAAGTAAATTGGAACTATCACACCACACCAGTGACAACTGAGAAATCAACGGCTGGTCCAGAACAGGAACATCAAAATCATCAACACGTGTTTTTCCTAAGGGTTTTGGTTGTGGTTTTTTAATTACGGTGTGGGGAAAATAGAAAAGAATAAAGAGAAATATAATAAGCTCCTCTCCCCCAGATCTGTGAGACAGTTCTGCCAGCAACAGACTACCAGGGGAAACTCGTGATCCCAACAGGTGCCAGAAGAATGACAAGAGAAGTCAGCATCTTTCTCCGAGAATACATACGTGCAAGTAGCTAATTTAACTTTGAGTTAAGTTGTAGTAATTCTACCTTAAACGTGAGGCAGATTATTCTTCCATTTCTGCTGACCCAAGGCTGATTCTCTCTCTTCTCCCTCCTGTCCACCCCTACTCCTGTTTTCTATCGCCACCCAGAACAGCAACAGGAGACTAAATATGGGGAAAGCCTTGACTGACTGTATCTTCAACTGATTTCCCACCTTGTTTGGGCCACATTCTTTGACTATTTCACCTAAACCAACAACCAACCTTACCCTTCCTTTAGGGGAAACATCAGGTTTCCAACTACGTTTCACCCGATGGCACCGAACCTCCTGTCACGTGTGTCCTTTTGCAGTTTGTCACAACGGAGCTCTGTCACCAACCATCTCCTGTCTGGGCCAGCCGGGTGACCTCGGTACTGAACATGCCTCAACTAACGAGGTTATCCAAAAACTGAAAGCCTCCAGTTTCAGGGATGCTGTTACTACTGCAGCAGAGCTGCTGGTAAAGCTCAATGGAAGGATCTTCAGGATCCAAGAATGAAAGAAAACAAACATTTGCAGAGATATAAAAACAAACCCAAAGAGATCTGGGACAGGGGTAAGATATTAGAAGGCTTGAAAGGATGTCAAAGGCCACTTTAATGGCAAATACTCCAGTTTTCACAGTAGTGACTTTTCCAGTTTTTCATGATCTGTTAAGTAATTGATAAGTGGGGAAATAAAGAGCAATTTCAAGTTTCCTCTTTTCCTAAAGAAGCTGACGGAGAAAGATTCCCTTCAGGGAGAGTTCCCAGGAGGGACTAAATCCAATTTTCAGTTAGAGACAGGGAGTTGATCCAGTAACTTCACCATCCAAGCTGGGTTCCACTGAAACGGTTTCCAGTGCAGCTAAGAACAATGATTTTTGTTTTTAATTTGAGAGCACCCTGAACACAGCTGTGCATCCAAACACTGCCTTGCCTGTATTTCATGAAGAAAGTTCAGCCAAGTATTGCCGGCGCTGCCAATCAACCTGAAACTACCATCAACCCCATGATCATCATGAGGCTGCTCAACAGCTCATCGTCTTAACTCACTCTCAGATGATTCAAGTGGTGCAGGGGGTGGGGGGTGTATTTATATATATATATGTATTTATTTCTTCCTTAATTTTTTTTTTTCTTCTAACAGCTGAAATTTCAAGACTCTGTCACCAGTCCCCACTAAAAGCACAGGCTGTCATTGCCAACAGCAATGAGATTCTTGAAGGACAAGCTGCAGTAAAGCTCAGGAGGAGCACGATATCAAGTTCTGACTTAAGGATGTGACAGCACCTTCACCCGCACTACTCAGATCTTCTGGTCTTGCTCAAAAGCTCCCATTTCTCCTTTCCAGGCTGCAAGTGGTGCTGGAACCGAGATACAGGGCAGCAAGCTCAGACCTCGAATATTTGTGGCAAGAGACCTTCCTTTCTCTGCCAGCTTTTCTCCTTTTTAGGGATAACTGTGGAAAATTACACTGGAGTCTCAAGTTTCCCAGTATCATTAATTTCAGTTTACTGGAATGAGCATGACAAACACAGGTTGAAAAGTTTGCAGTTCAGTGTGTTAAGTAAAGCTTCCTGTAACTACAGAATCCCCCTGAACTTTCATACTCTTCAATTCAGGAAGAGCTACCTTAAGAGTTTTTTGAGTTTCCAACTACTTTGGCATCATAAACAACACACAGTCATGTTCCAGTCCTAGAAGACTTCACCATACTTCCATCAAGCTTTAGCTTGGATCAAAAAGCATCAATTACATCAAACACATAACAGCTCTACCAAGTTCAAACCAAGCTCTAAACCCAATATCCTGCACCCAAAGTACCCAAAAGTGGATATGTAAGAGCAGAAAAAGCACTCATTGCCTTTAAATATCTTTATATAATGCATAATACCCTATGGCAAGGAGTTCCATGACTTCACTGCATGTTTTATAAAGAACTATCTCCTTCCCACCTGGTACTGGCTGCCTTCTCTCGATACCCTCTTGTATGGTAAGGGCCAACAAGTAATTCCTCGTCGTACGTCCTCCTCAAGACACTCATGGCTGCACATGTCATCTTTCTCCAGACTGAAGAAACACAGCTTAAATAAAGGCTTCCTCTGTACAAAATACTTCCCAAACAGGAAGTAAGGAGGGTACAAATTTCAGTCTCCAGATTTACTCTGTCATTAAACCACACAAATCACCACCAGGACTTGTGTTACCAGAACCACGTCCTCGTGGCTCTTGTGCAGCACGAGACACCATCTGCTGCCACTACTTAGAGATTAAACCATTACTCACACATTTTCTATTCCTTTAGTATTTGCTGAGCGCATCTCACTGAAAAAAAATTTATTCTACACTTAAGTATCACCATGGAAAGGAATTACTTGAGAATCCCCTGCCATACCTGACACCAGCTTTCTCACTCCCTCAAATTTTACCTCCAGACAAATCCCCTCCAGCTCTGATTCAGCCAAACGTTCACGATTCCTAAACATCCCTCTCTCCACCCATACGGTATAACCTTAAGTCTCACGGATTCCATTATTCTCTAATAGATTTTTTGCTTCAAAATTCAATTCTGTAAACTAAGTTTACTTAGGAAAAGGGGAAAAGGAGGAAAAAAAAATAAGGGAGAAGCACATGGGCTCAGAAGGTTTACACATTGGGCAGATTTAAAATTTCACCTTGTCAACAAGAGCTCAGACTTAAAAGACCTTAAGAAAAATAAGGTGGTGGCAACTCCTCTCCTTCACACATTAAAAATAAGCACGTAAACTATCTCCTCCTCTCCCCAAGGAGAAGGAAAGTCTGTCTTTACAGCAGGCACCAGGCAGCAGAAGATTAACAGTCTGAGAAGCAGCTTCAGCCACAGGATCAAAAAAGAGCCAAAATGGCCAGAGAACATCAAAACAGTCAAGGCCCAGACAACCAGAGCAGTACCCAGGGAAACACACCTCCCAGCCCGGCACAACGGTGGCACAAGAAAGAGATTCTAACAGCAATTACCAAAACCACAAGAAAATGGAACCTACTTGCCAGGAAAACACATCCCTAAGAAGAGTTCCCATTCCCAAAGCTAAATTACTCACGGTAACGGAAACAATTCCCAATTTAAGGTACAGGTGTTTTGTGATGAAGGACAGGAAGGGGCAAAAAGCATTTGGAAGTCATTGAACAAGTTAATTTAAAAGAAGCCTAAACAACCTCTCTCTCTTTGAGGGCCTTGGAAACATTTATAGTATCTTCTACTTTGAAGGCAGGAGCTTCAGGCTCAACTTCAGCCACCAACACACGCAGCTGCCCAAGAATTTTGCTTCCTTCCACACTAAAGAGCAACCATGAAAAGGTAATGCAGATAAATATAAAACCCAAACAGCAAAAGTATCCCATCCTAATTTTCACTAGGGTTTTCAAGCCTAAATTGCAAGCATTTCATCAATATAATTTACATTTCATTTAGGATTAAGAGAACAGAAGCAGAAAGGACCAACTTTGACATCCTATTACACCCCCCCAAAAAAAAAAAGAAAATAATTAAGACTTTTGTACTAAATTAGCAAATTCAGCAAAACTGGGTACACAGTTACTTGCTTCATTCCACAACATGTTACATTATCAACTTCGTCCTTAAAAGATCAGCAAGCTACAGCTACATCACAAATAAATCACACCCAACAAACACACAGGGAACCAGTCAATGACAAGTTGGGTTTTTTTTAGTCAGGTTTTTCTCAAAACATTCATATATCATTCTTAATTATAAAAAAAAAAAAAAAGAAGGAAAAACAAACAAACAAACAAAAAGAAATAGCAACAAATAAAATAGCAACTAACTTTATTTTAAGGGTGCCAGCATCCCACAGCCAAAAGCATATTGTTCCATCTGCCCCGGTTGAAGACAAGTATCTCTTTGAGCCACTGCACAGTGGAGAGAACTGGGGGGGAAAGGGGAAGGGGAGAAAAAAAAAAGAAAAAGGTCTCCTGTTAATCTGTTCCAGACGTGCCGAGGAGTTCCTCAAGTCAGTGACTTCTCACCAAGGAAAAACAAGCAACTCTAAGGTCAATACATTGCAATGAACACCGAAATAACACCCTGCTGCCCTCTCTTTGTTCAGGACAACCCTCCTGGGTTACTCGCCGAAGGACTCTGGGTTCTCCCTCCCCACAACCCGAATTGTGCAACAACAGGCAACTCGACACAGGAAAAACACCACCAAAATATTCAGCAGTGGCTGCAGTTCTCAACATACCTGAGCTCAGAACCACCCCCTGCAAAGGAACGACACCTCAAAATAGAACTGACCCCAGGCATAACTCAATTTTTTCAATTGTTTATTATTTTTTTTTCTTAAAGCAAGGGTTCAGGCGTTTTGACAAGGAACACGTGTTATTTCACAACACACCGTGAAAACTCCTTCTCGCTTCACGGCCTAAGGTGCCAGGCACACATTCCGAGTACACGGGACACCCCCGGGTGGCTCCTCTTCGAGTCACAGGATGCACTGCTGCCTTTTCTCAGGTGAGCTCAGCAAGAGAGAACCTACCTGGAGCGACGTTATAGAGGCGCTGTGGCCCTGCAGAACCGCCAAGGGTGCGCAAGTTCGAAGGCACCACACTCGGATCATCTTATCGCAGCTCCCAGCAGCGATCATGGTGTTCTCGTAGTTCACCGCCATGTCGGATATTTCGGCCGCGTGCCCTCTCAGGGTGGCCAACAGCCTTCCGTCATCCGTCGCCCAGATTTTCACGAGGCAATCATCTGACCCCTAGGAGTACAGGCAGAAAGCGTTTCAACCACACCCTCACCCGGGGTTTGATTGTCCCTGTTAATGAACACACTGAACTGAAAAAGCAGCGAAAACTGAGGGGAACACCTGGATAAATAACCCCTTCTCCTCTTTTTCACCGTTTTCCACACCACATTCGAAACACAACATAAGCTTATGTTCATTCTCAATGGTATATACAAAGTACAAAGCATTTATAGGACAGAGCACAAATCCCACAGCAAGTTGAATTCGTGGCCTTCAGGAAGACACGTCTTCCAGAGCTCCAGCACAAACTGAAGAAGCCGGTGCAATACGTTAAAATTAAAAATTACTTTACCTGTGGAATGATGAATTGGTACCACGTTTGTCATTTTGTATTATGCCCACTTACAGTCACAGACTCACAGAATGTTATGGGTTGGAAGGGGCCTCTGGAGATCTTCCAGTCCAACCCCCACCCACAGCAGGGCCACCCACAGCAGGTCCCACAGGAATGTCTCCAGGTGGGTTTGGAATGTCTCCAGAGATGGAGACTCCACCACCTCTCTGGGCAGCTGCTTCTACTTTTTCCTGAGGTGGACACAACTTTAAGGCCATGGCTTTTCTTTCTTCCCACCCCTTCGAGAGGAGCACCCATGAACACAGAGGTATCAGCAAGACCAGGTCTCCCACAGCTGCGCCCTGGTTGTTTTTAGCATTAAATTCAGAGCCTCCAGTTAAGGCTGTCAAACAAATTCTGTGTCACAGAACCACAGAACTGTTTGGGTTGGAAGGGACCTTAAAACACCATCCAGTTCCAACCCCCTGCCCTGGGCAGGGACACCTCCCACCAGACCAGGTTGCTCCAAGCCCCATCCAGCCTGGCCTTGAACCCCTCCAGGGATGGGGCAGCCACAGCTTCTCTGGGCAACCTGGGCCAGGGCCTCACCATCCTCACACCAAAGAATTTCTTCCTGAGATCTCATCTAAATCTCCCCTCTTCCAATTTAAAACCCTTCCCCCTCATCCTATGGCTCCACTGCCTGATCAAGAGTCTCCCCATCTCTCCTGGAGCCCCTTTAGGGACTGGAAGGGGCTCTAAGGCCTCCCCGGAGCCTTCTCTTCTCCAGGCTGAACATACTTGGCATCCTGTCGCTGCACACTTATTTTAAACAAGTTTTGCTATTAAGAGAAGGTCCTTCTTCCCTTAAACAGAAAGGTATGATTTGAAATTTCAGATTTGTCTTTAGGCCACTATGGACACTTGAGGCTGAGCAACCAGCTTTACAGAAGAGGACCTCTCTAAATGCTTACCCGGGATACTTGACCAAGGAACTGCTCCCTTCTGCAGTCTTGGTTTAGTTACTCCAAAAAAACCAGCCAGTTTCTACCTCTAAAATCTTTGTTGTAAGAGGGAGCGTTGAGGGATGTATCTATTTGACAAAGGAGATAATAAGGGAGGCTTGTTAATAATTACATTTTCTGCCTCTTGGGTAAGGAGAGCAATGGGACAGCCCATATTATTTCTACTTATGCATAAAGCTTCTGAGCTGGGAGTGTGTGGCACATTTGTCTTACCTAACTCTTAGACAGCTACAGTGGCAGTCCAGGGCCTGCAACATTGAGCAGAGTCACTGAGGTGGGAAGGGACCCCTAGTCATAGAGTCATCGAGGTTGGAAGGGACCTTTTAAGATCAGAGTCCAACCATCAACCTAACACTGCCAAGCCCACCACCAGCCAGTGCCACTCAGCACCACATCTACCTGTCTCTTAAATACCAAGAATGGTGATTCCACCACTTCCCTAGCAGCCTGTTCCAATGTATGATAACCCCTTCGGTGAAGAATTTTTTCCCAATATCTAATCTATACCTCCCCTGGTGTAATTTGAGGCGTTTTGCCCTCACAGGCTCATGGACTTCATCACTTCATGGTCACTGCAGCCAAGACTATCCCCGATCTCCACATCCCTAAGTTCTTCTTCACTCTTTGTAACTATCAGATCCAGCAGAGTGTCTTTTGGTGTCAGGTCCCCAGTGGCCTGTGCCAGAGAGCTCTCCCCACAATCAACTGCTGGATCTGTGTGCATACACCTAGGGTGAGGTCTCTTCAATCCTTTTTGTTGTTTTCCGGGCTTCTCCTGTCTCCATCACCCCACGTTCTTTGCTTACCCACCTGGTCTACCATTTCCTCTACGTGGTGGGTGTTCTTCATCTCCCTTCCACATCTTTCCTGCTCTAACACTCTCCTCACCAGGTTAGCCACCCTGCTGAGACCTAGATTTGCCTCTTATTCCCCTCTGCATATCCCTCAGGATCCATGAGATCTGTAAAGATCCAGATTCCTCTCCTCCGCACACTTTCAGTGGCTTCACAAGTGAGAAATTACCAAAGCCCTTGATCAAGTTGTTCTACTGAGAAGTCAGTCTGTTGATGCAGTTATAATAGAATCTATTCAAAGGAAATAAAAAACCCCACCGTGTTCCACAGACAAAACTGCACACTGATCAAAGCACCCCTTTGGTTTTTCACTCCAAGTTCTATACCTTAAGCACACCTTTAGGTACAGTTTTCTAAAGCTTTCGACAGCACCACAACTCTCTTCTGAGCAGTAATCTTCAGTTTTTCCAATAACCTTAGGGCATTACCATAAAAAAACCCAAACAAACCCCAAAACCACAAAAGAGAGCAGTCTAGCAGCAAGTACAACAAATTCTGTAACTTCATTACATCTAAGCTAGGATTTTGGTAGTTGTTTTAACCACAACAGAGCAGCCTAAGTATAATTGAATCCCATCATTTGGCGTGAACCTCCAAAGTCCTTCCCAATTACCTCAGAATCTCTTCAAATTGTATCCTCCCAACCTGTAACAAGGGTTTGCAGTATTTGCTCTTTGCCCCATCACGTCAAGACCATAGGAATATGAAAAAGTGCTCAGTACCCTAATTTCTGTTCTCTTTTTCTCTCAGCATCTTTATCAAACCCTTGCAATGACCACTTCCTTCTACATCACTCACTTTTTTATTTAGACCCATTGAACTAAAACTCAAGAAATGAACCTACTACTACTTATCTTGTTATTCTACCTTTATTGATTCTTTTAGCTCAGCTCAACTACCTGCATGAAAAGAAAGTAAACCACCCTTAGGAACAGCTTTTAATTAATAGGTAAAACTTGGGACCTCCTAGTAAGATGCTCACCTCCCCAGAACTACTTCAATAAGAAAGAAGATTAAAAGGGCCTCTTAAAGTGCAACTGCATTTAAAAGAAGTTGTTAGCATTTAATGCTTTTGAAAAGGCTCCAAATCTCACTCCTGTTGAGTAACTTGATAGAGACACAGCGTTATTTGTGAAGGAAGAAAAAAAAACACTGAAATTATTAGCTCGGTCACAGAATGTTTTTTGACAATCACACACATCAAAATTTCACTTATAGCTTGATTTATTCACTTCTGCCGAGATGCTAAAGAGGAGGAGAGGAAAAACGTTGGTAAACAAGCTCAATAATGCACATTTCAAACCAATTCCAACGAACAACTTAACACAGAATTACAACAGAAAAACTCACAGACAGCAAACTTGCTGGTTAGAGCTTCATCAACAGTTTAGAGGGAAACAAGGCCCCTTTTTTTTCCTGCCAAATTCTTAAGCAGATTCAGTTTTAATCCCTTTGCTTCCTTAAAACAAACATAAGAGCATTCTTAAAAAACACTCAGATTTGGTTTTTTTTTTTTCTTTTCCCCAAGCTGCTCAATGCGTTTCCATAACTGTCCCTGTGCTTCCAGATTTCAATTCATGCTTCTGTATCTAACACTTCAAGAAGCTGCAAGCTCTGTACCTCCTCAATGCAATGATTATCCACAACAGAGCATCAAGTTCATTCCAGTCTAGTGTTATCATGATGAGAGACCTGAGAGCACGAAGAAACCCGTGTGTAAAACTGATGCGGACAAATAAGAAGTAGCCTCACTGCTCAAGAGACCTGGAGTCAGAAGGAGGGAATAGGGAACCCAAAAATTCCAAAATACTACAGGGGGGAAATAAATCAATCCCTCACATGTGGATTAATTCCTTTCTCAAAGCAGTATATGCATGAGACCCCATCTGGAATAGTGTGTCCAGTTCTGGGCAACTCAGTTCCAGAAGGACAGGGAACTGCTGGAGAGAGTCCAGGGCAGGGCTATGAGGATGCTGAAGGGAGTGGAGCATCTCCCAGAGGAGNACAGAACCAAGCTATTAACATTAATTACATCATAGTCTGGAAATCTCAAACCACCAGTCCCATTCTTCGTGGAGACACTTATATTTTAAAAAATAAATAAATAAAAATACTCCATTTACCAAACTACACATATTGCATAAACATGCTTCTGTAATTCTCACATCGTACAGATCAATATTGTGAATAAGCTACAGCCTTTCCAGTAAGCTTACAGCCTGCAGTCATTTTACAGGATGAACAGATTGTCCAAAGCACAGCAAAAAAGAAAAAAAGAAAAGAAAAGAAAAGTAAAAGGAAATCAATAAACCAAACCCTGCATTATGAGACTCTTGAAATGCTGCTTCCAGAATGTAACTGATGGGGAGCAACCTGTACACACACAACCTAAAAAGATGTAGAATGGTCACCACAAAGAGCTAGCTGTGGGACCTACTGCCACCTGGAGGGTCCTTGGAGGTCTCTTTAGTAAGAGCAAAGCATGGAAAGACCATCAGCATAAAGCTAGGCTGCTCCCTGCCAGTTGGGTATAGTATAGCTATAGAAATATGTGTTCTGTGTCTCTGCTACAGAATAAAAATAAACCTCAACGAGAAAAAAGGAAAAGAAAAATAAAAGACTTGGGTAAAATTGTAAATTCTCTAGCATCTTGGCAAGATCACAATATTAGAGTAGTATTAGTCTGAACTGAATGGGACAATTCACAACTCTTAAAACCCCGTTGCAGTGGTGTTAGCAAGGGCATTGGCTTCCGCCACCGCTCCCGTTTCCAACCTTATGTCTGCGACTGCCACGAATTACGTGCCTATTAAAGAGCATTTGTCAAAAGGGAATCCTAGAAGGAGCTCAGCCCCGGGAGAGAAGCGATGACAGCACTGCCGTGGTACGGATGGATCAAAGTGGTTCATTTCCCTACCTTTACACAGACTTGTGGGCTGAAGTCAAACTGCCAAGGAACATACATATTAACAGTCTGTGTAAGGTTATGCCCCACTGTCTGTTATTCCCCAGAAAGACTCATCTCGGAGCAGAGAGGAAGATAAAGGTTGGGGAAAGGAGTTGGCCATCAGCCTTCTTCGCAGTCAAGTGAAGTAGTGCAGGAACCAGAGGCCAAAGCTTGTTCCTGTTACTCTGCCTGGGTTCTGCAAGTCAGGCTTTTCAAGAGATCCAGAATACACAGTCTCAGAAATAATTAGGTTTTCTTCGCTGTGCCTGTGCAAGTAGACGTGCCTTAATTCTAGTTAATAAAAAAAACCCACTAAATTACCAAGACAACGGTTTGCATATTAAGAAAATATATTCAGGAAAAAGGCAAGAGGTTGATATTCAGAAATCTCTTGTGAAATTCGTAAAAGAATATAAATGGAAGCAGTCATTGCATGGCCTACTGGTCAGCAGGCAAACTGCGTAATGTTGTGTTTTTCACTGCCTTTAGGCAAACTAAGAGCATCATCTTCCTAGCAAAGATAACATCTCCCAGAACAGCATGACTCAAAAATGCGCTGAGATCACTTTCTTTTTCTTTTAATTTGAAGCAGGACATAAATAGAACTTGAATTTAGAGGCTTTCAATCCCTCAGAGGTCAGGGGGGAAAGGAAACGGTTACGATGCATCTTCTAGAACCAATTATAACAAGCTCTTATCTCGCTAGTGTCCCACGGAACGCTGGAGGTTGTAGAGTCAAAACACAGAGCAAGAACGATTCCCTATGGGTGCAGGGAAATTTACAGGCAACAGCCATGGCTGGAACACTGTCTGGCTTACTTTTGGTTATAAATTCCTATTTCTACTTACTACACTACGGACTTGAGAAATTGTAGCAGTCCAGATTGAAAAGAGTTGGCAGCATTTCATTATAAAGACACGGTACCGAGAAGGCAATTCATGGCCGTTCATCCACTGCCTCCATCACACCAGTTACAGCAACTTGGGGGTTTTCTGCCACGTGGAACAGAAACTTCTGGTTTTCCACTTGCCAAAGAACACTTAAACATTTGCACAAAACCCACTGGATTTACCCAAGAATGCTGACATAAGAAGGTCTGTCCCAGGCCCTACAAAATGAAAATTCACCAACCACAATTTGACCAGGACAGGCTGGAGAGTGGGGAAAAGAACCTCATGAAATTCAACCAGCACCTGGGGAGGAATAACCTCCTGCACCAGGACAGGGTGGGGGTGACCTGCTGGAGAGCAGCTCTGAGGACAAAGACCTGTGAGCCCTGGTGGACAACAGGATGCCCATGAGCCAGCAATGGGCCCTGGTGGCCAAGAAGGGCAGTGGCATCCTGGGGGGCATCAGGAAGAGTGTGAGGGAGGTCATCCTGCCCCTCTGCTCTGCCCTGGGGAGGCCCCATCTGGATCACTGGGTCCAGTTCTGGGCTCTCCAGTTCAAGAAGGACAGGGAACCGTTGGAGAGTGTACAGCAGAGGGTCTTCCAAACCAGTGGAAACAGTTCTTCCTCATGTTTAGATGGAGCTTCTTATGCCCAAGTTTGTACAAGACACATATGCCAAAACTGATTTAACACCCAAGCCAGCACATATGAGTAACAGCAGTAAAGCATTTATCTGCTCTCGATACACAACATCAGTACATTTAGGTTTTGAAAACAATTAGGTGACATGCTGTCCATACTCAAAAACACCCCCACAACATAAAGATTTTGTACTTACAGTAAATATTCGCCTGCCAGTCCGGTCAAAAGTTACACAGTACACGGAAGATAAGTGTCCTAAAATGCGTTTGTGCATCTTCATATGTTGATAGACTGCAGTCGGAACAAGGCGTTCAAGTCTGTATTTTCCATTTAGTTTTCTTGAAAACAGGGTATCCACTACCAAATGGGGAAAGAGAAAAGGAAAAGACAGCATTTATATAGGGTTCATTCACTACAACACTTCTACAGGATGAGAAGTTTATTTCAAGACTGGACCACCTACCACACCTACAGCTCACTACAGTAATTCTCTCATTTGGCCAGAGTTAGGCTAATTTTATATGTACTTTTCCCTATGTAACAAACATGCAAAAAAGTACCAGGGCAGAGCATAAAAATGCAATCTAACTTTGAAGTACCAAAACTTATGCTTCTGCTTTTATCCCTCATGTGAGAAATTCAGGAGGACCGAGGCAGCTTCCACAGGAGTGAACTATCTCGGATTTAGTGAGCAGAAGAGCTTCTGACACAGCTATAAACTGAAGATCAGCAAACACTCACACCTTCTCCAAGGCAACCCGGGGATTTTTTGAGGTCTGCACCATCAAACACTCATCCACCACTTGCAAGGTGATCAAGTTCCTTTTTAAAATATAGCTACCCACTACAGCTCAACAAACAAACAAAACCCCTAAGTAAATGATTACATATCAATTTACCCAAACCTTACAGAGAATTCAGATTTTGACTAACAGAACCTTACTCAAAGAGCTTGGGAATTTTTTTATATTTTTTTTTTCAAGTTTAAGAGCTAAGAAGGTTCAGGAGCAAGAAATCTTCCAAATAGAAATCTTTAATCAAGAGCTTCATCAATTTCTGCAATACTAATTCTGCACTCATGCAAGAATACAGCAACAGACGATACAGTGTTTATGAAGGGATACACAGACATTAGTCAAACAGTTTCCCACGTCATCATCAGGCCGATGAATGGCAATGGTGTTAGATTCTATATTCCACAGGACTGTGATAAAGCAGGTAAGACATTCAGATCTCCAGCTTCTGAACACGTGAAAAGCAAAACCGTAAACGCCCAACAATGTCCACATCGTGACACAAACAGGAAAAACAAGCTCTACCAGCGCTGAGAGAGGCAGCCAATGCTTTCACTGCAACTCGGGTTTGTCATTCTTCCTCTGTGACCAAGGCTAGGCAGGATGGAGAGCAGCCCTGAGGATAAGGGTGCGGGGGTGTTGGTGGATGAGAAGCTCAACACGAGCCAGCAACGTGCGCTGGCAGCACAGAAAGCCAACAGCACCCCGGGCTGCATCCAATGACACGTGGCCAGCAGGGCAAGGGAGCGCGTTCTACCCTCTGCGTCCAGCTCTGGAGTCCCCAAAATAAGAGGGTATGGACCTGTTGGAATGGGTCCAGAGAAGGCCACAAAGATGCTCAGAGGGCTGGAACCCCTCTGCTGTGATGACAGGCTGAGAGTTGGGGGNTCTTTAAGGTCCCTTCCAGCCTCAACTATTCTATGATTCTCTGTCTGTAGATGAGAAGGGAGCAGGCCCAGGCAGGACGTGCTCACTCCACAGCATCAACCACAGAACCGCTACAAAACTCTGGCACTGCTTGGGTTTGGCCCAGACCAACCAGACACCAGTTCATGAGTCAGCACAGGTCAAACTACATTATACAGGCAAAGTGGATTGTAGCTACTCTGTAAGGAGCAAAAGCACTTAGTGGTATGGACAGCTGCCAAGCCCATTGGCCTCAGGCCATAAGAACATCCCTGAAATGTTTCAGTTGACTGCCTACACAGCCCAAGGAGTCAGGGAAGGTTTCCCAGGTCAAGATGCTCTGTGAAGGAACAGCATGGAGGATCATTACCTGTGGAGTGAGGCGCCTCTACTGCCTTAAGGCTCTGCTACATCCTCCCCAGCCTCCTCTCACACAAGACACAGATGCATTTGCTTCATGACAAGGTTTTTCCTTGCCAACAGTCTAGTTCAGAACAGCAGGAAACCAAGATCAGTTCAGTCACAAGATATGTCTAGTTTTGGTTTCTGACAAATCATCCTACAGCTTTAAAGAAAACCCCAAACCAGAAGAATCACATGCCCCAGGAAAAACCCCAAACAAAACAAAAAAAAAAACCAAAAAACCCCAAACAATCACTGACACAAACAGAATAAGGAAGGTCTTTGTGACAACACAATAATCTCAGCCTACTCAGAAGTTACGTTTTCTTTGCTCTTAACACAAGGTGGAGATGGTTGTTGGAAATCAGCTTCTAGTGATGCCTTCCAATGAAACCAGAGCTCACAAAGAGGGAAAAAAGTTTAACTACAAGTTTAATTTCCAGAGAGGGCCTGTTGATAAATCAAAACTGTAACCAATGACTTCATTGAACATATAATTTGTCATATACATCTGAGTTTACAAAAAGCCTTTTAAAGTACTTGAGATAAGTTTCAAGTCCAGGTGTGGCTTGATGTGTTATTTTCTTTGTAAAAAATCACTGAAGGAGATCACTTTGAACAGAACAGAACCCAAGCCAGTATTTCTGATCATACCCTCGCTGATGTGAGAAACTCAAGAGGTGGAACAAGCCTCGTTCAGTAAAAATCAACCTACTGGAGGAAAGAGGAGGAAACACCGTGATTTTGGATACAAGCGGAGAGACCGCTAGACCAAAGAGCGGCTCTCTCTCACTCTTTGACTTTGATCAAAACTGAAAACATACCAAAAAGATCCCCAAACTGGTTATAAAGAAAACTGAGTGAATTAAAAAGTGATTTGACATGGGGAAAAAAACCAAACAAACAGTATTACAAACCTACTTTCTATGGGAAGAAAATTTTTTACCAAGATCATGCAACTCGGGGGGGGAGAAGCAGGAATTTCGTCTCATTTAGTCTCCCACAGCTTTGAACACTGTCCATAAACATGCAATTTTTAAAAGACTTCTCAAACTGGAGTTTTTTGTCATTTTAAACAAAATTCTCACATCCACTATTACTCTTCTATATGGCCTTTCATTTAAATACATCTATATTTACTCTCCCTGAATCTGCCAAGTGATCCAGCCCAATTTCTCTGACTTATTCCCACTTTTTATTCCAAACATCAATGACTCCAAGTGTCACCCTCACACTTGGCCAGCAAAAGAGCAGTGTTTTTTTTTCCTCCAGAGTACAGGTGAAAAATAAGAATACCTGTGTCTCAAAAATAAATTCCTCAAGTCAAAATAATAAAATTGATTTTTCTGGTGCAAGCCAAGGTGGGAAAAGCTGCCTACTGTTAATAATTATAATGCCCTTCTACTAATTATAGGCCTTTGGTTTTATAGGTAAGAAGGGTTGGAAGGAAGAAAGAAGAAAATAACAGAACAGAGCACCTGCTCCTTGCTGGAAGGGCCCTGTGAAGTGGACACTGCACAAAAAGAAGACCCATCCAAGGCCTGGCCAACTAAGGAAATGAAAATTAACTTAGGTTTACATGCCTGTCCACTGCTCTCACATTAGAATCTGCTTTGAAAATAAATATTTAAAACAAGCAAACAAACAAAAAAACAGATGCTGGCAAGTGGTTGTTGTGCAACACAGGAGGACAATCCACTTCCAAGCAACATTTTGGTTTCAAAAACCAGGATTCCTCACATTTACTCCTGAAGTTAACTGATCAGCAGAACCGAAGGCCTTCGAGAGCAACAGATATTGTTCACGTTTTCAACACATAAAAACCACTTTGCCACAAAATTTATCATTTAAGTTGCTATCAATTATTTACCAATTGGTTCAAAAGAAAACGAATCACCTTCTAGTTTTTAGGTGACTCACAGCATCTTCATCTTCACACAACATGATCTGCCTCAAGACTGAAATGGTCTGCTGTCCCAGAACCACAGGATGGTCGAGGTGGGATGCAGCCTCTAGAGACTAGAATCATAGAATGGTTGGGGTTGGAAGGGACCTTAAAGATCATCCAGTTCCAACCCCCTGCCCTGGGCAGGGACACCTCCCACCAGACCAGGTTGCTCCAAGCCCCATCCAGCCTGGCCTTGAACCCCTCCAGGGATGGGGCAGCCACAGCTGAGTCTCTGGCCAACCTGTTCCAGGGTTTCACCACCCTCACACCAAAGAACTTCTTCCGGAGATCTCATCTCAATCTGCCCTCTTGCAGTTTAAAACCATTAACCCTCATTCTATCACTCTACTGCCTTGTAAGGAGCCCCTCCCCAAAAGATTGTCCAGTCCAAGCCCACTGCTCCAGCAGGGTGAGCCAGAGCAGGATGCCAAGGGCTGTGTCCAGTCAGGTTCTCAGTACCTCCAAGGCCGGAGACTTGCCAACCTCTCCAGAGCTTTGGTCACCCTCACCAAAAAGCCTTTTCTTATGTTTTAACTGAACTTTCTCAGTTTCAGTTTGTGTCCATTGCCTCTGACCCATCAGGAAGCATCAATGAGAAGAGTCTGGCTCCTCCAAGGCCAATAGGCCATGGAATACCTCAGCTTCTCCAGGTCCTTGGACACCAGGTCCCCATCTCCATTCAGCAGCCAGCCCTGCTATTCCTTCTGATGCTGTCAGACCCAGAAAAGCCCTTTTTGTGCCCCTTCATGTCCCTCACCAGACAATGCCAGAACTTTGACTTTTGTTACTATGGAATGACAGCATGGTTGAAGTTGGAAGTGACCTCTGGAAATCACCTGGTCTATTTCTCCTTTGAAAGCAGGGTCAAATACAACACACTCAGGACCCTTTACTAAAGTAAGGAAAAAAAAGAAAGCGGGGTAGGGTGAGAAACATGGGATTCTTTACCTAAAAGCTCTAAAGGTAAGAGTTTAAATTCCTTTTTCATAAAGGCCACTCAGGAACCTAAGCTGTGAATGGAGATTTAGGGTCTTAAAACAACTTAATAAAATGGAACACTGTTGGGTTTGGTTTTTTTCTTTTTTAAAATCTCACTTGTACTGTTACTGCCAACAACCTTAATCTGAAAACCACACATTTCAAAGAGTCAAGCTCACCTTATTTGTTTGGTTTGCCTTAGAACAATTTAAAACCAAACACAAATGTCAAGCTGATGAAGGTAAAGGGGTGGGAGCTGTCAGATTATAGCAGGTTTCCAGCAGGTTTTCTCACACTCAAAAGGCACGCAACAGGCACCAACTTGAACACCTTCGAAGTTTTCAAATGCCTCTAACTCATTCCCCACCCGAAACAGAACCAGCAGCTCAAGAGAAAAACATCAATCTGTACAAGGAAGGTAAATCTGGGGATCTGAAAGACATGGCAGTATTAGCTATGCTGCTTTTTATTTCCCCTTGGCTTTCTTATTTCAGTTTTATCGGTGACCAGTGGAATGTGAAATGTCCCTTTAGAGAGAGGGGGGCAGTAACCTGCCATAGCCACTCGTCAGTGGTAAACCCAATTTCATTTTGTACCAAAAAAAGCACACACACAAATCCTTACAGCTTATCTTGCATTTTCTTCCTTTCTCAAGTTGTATTTAACCAATGAAAGCTCTGTTCTGAAAAGCAGAACCCAAGCCAGCACTTGCCTCTGGGCATTTCAGGATGGGGAAAGTATACTGACACTGTGGCATTTCTTAAAATATGAACTTAAAATACAGAAATTCTATATACCATCTAAAAATTCACATATAATATTTGTTTGTTCAATGAAAGTAACCATCAACCTGTACAAATTCAGAGATACAGGCAGTGAGGTATTTGCAAAAGCAGAATCCCACTTGCTCTCAATATATATATATTCACACACATATTGTTTCTATTTTACTCAAATCGTAAGTACTGTAAGACTTCTATAGCTCATTTCTTCTTGCATAACAAGAAGTCATTTACTTCAGTAGAATTCACTTTAAACTTGAATAAATATGTCTAACAAGATCGTTACTTTTACGTGGATCCTTTAACACAAGGTGGTCTTTTTTTCTAGGTTTTTTACTATAATTAACATAATAATATAATCACACAAAGTACTCCTGGGTTGGCTTTTAGGCCTGAAGTATTTAGTATATTCCTAAATCCAGACATCTACCCCACTTGCAGAAACTCACATTCCCTTTATGGCCAAGCAGTTCACAAAAACTACAGAAAAAAATGTTCTTTTTCTGTATCAAGATCCAAGAAGATGGGACCTTCAGCAAGACAATTAGCATAAGGCATGGCTCTTTTTGTTCATAATTAAGCACTTGAACATTATATAAGACAAGTTACAGCAACTGGGCAAAGATTATTCCATATTCAAGTTTTGTTTATTAGGTTGTACAGATATTCTGTCATTGGCTGGAGAAATGCATATTTATACAGATGTATTTTAAATGCATATAAACCAGCTACCCACAGATTTAAATCTAAAGAACATCCCATCAACATCATAATTGCATTGGTTCATCAGGCTGGGAAACAAATAAGTATTTCCATACATTTAGTGAAATATAAATTAAGTTGTTCTGCACAAGATAAAAAAAGACTTCAGCATCTTTTCTGTTCCTCAACCATTCATGGGTTCTCCACCTGAAATCCCTTCAGCCTGAAGAATAAGTATCTGCCCAAAAAAATGGAACCTAAAATACAACGTTCCCAGGGGAAAAATTAGAAGTTATTTAAGGAAATAGTTCAGTTTATAAAAGAAGTGTCGTTCCAGTTCATGATTTCATTGAGAGTATCAGACTAAAATAGGATAAGGCAGAAACAAATGCTTTCACATGCAGCTCTGAACCAGATATCCAAACACTCCACAAATACACTGCCCAGTTACAAACATTCCGTTACCAGCACTTATCTCAATGTTTGGAAAAGGAAATTATTGGTCATGAAAAAGAAGGGTATGTTGAAATAACTGTAATTTTGCAAACATTCAGTGCTCTGCAAAAGGTTCAACAAAAATAACATTTATTTAGAAAGCCTTACTCGTTCTTCCCTAAAAAGAGTTTGAAAGTTATTTTTCATAACATTTAATTCCACCACCACAGCAACTCTACAAGTTTCTTTGAACCCCAGCTGCCACGGATTTCATAGGCTGAATTTTTCCCCTCTGAAGACTACCTATCAGGGAAGGAGCAACACAAAAGAGTCCTCTTCCACTTGGATTTCTCCAACGAGATTTAAAACGTATTTCCAAGTTAAAGGTAACGGCTCCTTATCATGACCATTAATTTCCTTTACCAACCACAGAAGAAATCCCAGCCACCTCGCAGAAAAAGCTGCTCATCTACCCCAAGATTTGCCAAGTTTACCATCTCCAAGCTAATGCAGAGCCACTCAAGAGTGTAAATACCATTCAGCAGCAAGCATTTGCTCCCCCACATCGGGAGCCCAACACGGGAACAACCCTCTTCACAAAGACCAAAACAGCATCTCAAGCCAAAACCACCATGAATGGAAGCAGGTGCTCCAGAGGGGGCTGAAGTGAACTCGTACTGGCTGAGAAGGCTCTGTAAACACCCAACAAAACCATGTTCTCCTCCTATATCCCAAGCATCTACAGAACACCACGGAAAGCATGAAAAATGTGTTTTAAAACGGACGAGGTACTAGGACACTGAATACTTTGCCATCTGACTAAGGCAGAATTGGTGGAGCTCAACTGAAGAGCTTCTCAGCTGTCATGTGCTTCTGCTTCCAGCTGAAATTCTCTGGATAAAGTACAGTAGTATGCAGTTTTGAGACTTGACTTGGAGTTTCTTCAACATTAGAAATAATATAAATAGAGCAAATTAAGCTCTCTCAACAATTTACATACATATACATACCTCTCCCGATTAATGGAATCATAGAATGGTTAGAGTTGGAAGGGACCTTAAAGATCATACTGTTCCAACCCCCTGCCCTGGGCAGGGACACCTCCCACCAGACCAGGTTGCTCCAAGCCCCATCCAGCCTGGCCTTGAACCCCTCCAGGGCTGGGGCAGCCACAGCTTCTCTGGGCAACCTGGGCCTGGCTCTCACCACCCTCACACCAAAGAAGTTCTTCCTCAGATCTCATCTCAATCTTCCCTCTTCCAGTTTAAAACCATTACCCTTCACCCTATGGCTCTACTCCCTGACCAAGAGTCTCTCCCCATCTCTCCTGGAGCTCTTTCAGGTACCAAAATGCTTTGAAGCATTTCATACTTGAAAGACAAAACTAGTTTCAGAACAGAACTGCTATATGAATTTACAACATCCATTTCTCCACACACAAACTGGTAAATACGACGACAACACGTCTTAATAAAAAAAATATACTCAAGGTGAGGTATGTGCCACAAAGGACAAGTACAAACAGAACTGCTACCCAGCTCTCATCATCACAATAATTAGTCACCCTGGGAGTTGGGTATCAGAGCCACGATGCCAGAATAAAACCAACTTACCTATACTGGGCGGACTGCCATAATTTACAGGGGACTCCGGAGGCCTCCCACAATGTAGCGCGGCGAGAGCAGATCCCTTCCACACGACGTGTTTGCAACCTGGTTTAAAAGAATTACACAGAGGAGAAAAACAAAACAAACCAAAACAGAATACGTAGGCAAGCATTTTCTCGTGTGAGAAGATGGGAAAGGCATGAAATACCAAGAACTCTAAAAATTCTCATAAAACGTTCATACTTTTGTTTGTACGAAGCAGAGACTGTCTGCCAGCTCCTAATAACGTCTGCACTCCAGGGACACTTTGGGGAATTTCTTGCTCTAGAAGCGGTCCAAGTCGATGGCATATTTGAAGCAAGTGATCAGGTGCCAAGTGTCTGTAATATTTCACCTATTACATGAAAGAGCAAAGAAAACATTTGATAAAGAACATGGTATTTTTGAAGAATTACTGGTTTAATCCTTTCCCCACCCTCCCCAGATTGTTACACAAATTCATAAGAAAATTACAGTATATTAAGGAGAAAAACAAATAATGACCTTTAAGTACAATAATTCATTCCAGCTGGTCCCAATTAATTCTGCTATTCAGCACACTGTACTTTGTACTGAGAAGTGTTGGTATTTACTACTTGCTGACTTTAAGGCATAAAGTCATAGGCTAATAATAAGCTCCTTTATAATTAAAGTGGGGAAAAAATGTAAAAAAAATATCTATTCACTGTTATACTGAAATAGCTGCCTGGTCAATTCAAGCTACTGTAAGATAAAGCCAAGACAAAGACTGTAAGGGCAGCAATGTTTACAGAATTCTTGGATACCAAATAAATAACACAGCTTTGTAGAAGACAACACAAAAAACATTCCACCTCAGCTCATCTAAGTCACGAGACCTTGTTGAAGCTCCACAACTGCATTTTTTTAATTTCTTTTTACCTCTAAAGCTTTTAAATGTTGGCTCCAGTAATTCAACTTTAAAATTGGTATACAAGGTCCTCTTTCAGGCTGCAACCCCCCAGTACCAAAACAAGCTCCTATTAGCAGCAACAGATCTTCTCACCGCTTCATTTGTTACGTTGCACCAGTATTAACGACTGCCCAGACAAAACCAGTTCATTCTTCTGAACTGCTGCAGTTCTAGAGCAAAAGACCATTTTATGTTGCAAGGATTAAAAAAAAAAAA